>OU015490.1:45984215-46074215 GCA_907164885.2 Dolomedes plantarius
CAGGATGTGAATGTGCGGTTATCTAAATTGATAGGAGAACCACCCAGCCTAAGGTGACAACCGATTTATGGCCACGACGCTTTACGGCGTCAATGAATGAGGCTTGGCTCCGCGTTGAACAACATGGGCCATAAAAAAATAAAAATAAGAAGACAACAGCAATAAATCGGAGGTCAAAGATTAAGAAGCAGGTGCATGGCGGGTTGAGAAGTTTCCCAGACAAGGAGAGGCGTCCAAAATAATTAGAATGCAAGACACATTTAAGAAGCAGCCAATGCGAGAAAAAACATAAAACATGAACCAACCTATGAACAAGGTGGCTCGTTCCCCAGCCCAATTAAGAGGAGGGGGGGGGCGAGCGAATAGGAAGCCAAGAAGGCACCTCCGCATAGCCACTCCATGAACGAGCACATATTGAGTCTCCGAAGTGCCCATCAATGAAAGAATCTACAAGTGTGGAGCCAATTGACCGAGTGGCGGAATGAACTTACTTCGAGGTGCCGAGTGGAACGTGATGTCAGTCAGTTATGGAACTGTTTTATATATATAAATTATTTAGAATACACTTTTTGAGTCAGTCAGCCGCCAGTTGGTGATCCCTGTTGTAGGGTATAATTTTAGGGGCCTTCTAAACTCGTTCCAAAATACCTTTTTATTTTTATATCTGATAATTGACTTTTTCAATATGCTTATTCCGTAATATGAAATAAAGAGAAATTTGCATCATTTTTTTGTTACTTTTAACACACAAAATCACATTTGCTTGTAAAATTTATATTAACTATTAAATTTAGAAGATTTTCCAAGAAAATTAACTCTTCGAGATCAACTTTTTTCATTGTTAGGGTATCATATGCAATAAATCATACAGAACAAAACTTTTAAACCAATTTTCACGTTCAGGGACAATTAAAATGTTATATGATACATGGTTTCTGTTTTCAGTAAGCAGATTTCTGACTACATTGAACCCATGTTTCAGTCAATCGGATGAAGGAAATTCAATTAGAAAACTTTGTATTACAGCCTGCAATCTTTAATAAAGTATAGGTATCTGATTTTGCAGCCAGAACTGTTGGTCTCTATTTTTTTCACCACCCTTTTTCAAACATGCAGATTAGCTATTTGCAATCAGTTTCTGTTTTTAGTCAGCAGATTTCTGACTACATTGAACCCGTGTTTCAGTCAATCGGATGAAGGAAATGCAATTAGAAACCTTTGTATTACAACCTACAATCCAGAATAAAGTATCTGTATCTGATTTTGCAGCCAGAACTGTTGGGTTCTGTTTTTTTTCATCAGCCTTTTTAAATCCTCCAGATTAGATATTTGCAATCGGTTTCTGTTGTTAGTAAGCAGATTTCTGACACATTGAATCTATGTTTCAGTCAGTCGGATGAAGGAAATGCAATTAGAAATATTTGTATTACAGCCTACAATCAAGAAAAATGTATCGGTATCTGATTTTGCAGCCAGAACTGTTGGGCTCTATATTTTTCACCAGCCTTTTTATAACATGCAGATTAGCCATTTGCAATCGGTTTCTGTTTTTAGTAAGCAGATTTCTGACCACATTGAACCCATGTTCCAGTCAATCGGATGAAGGAAATGCAATTAGAAACCTTCGTATTACAACCTACAATCCAGAATAAAGTATCTGTATCTGATTTTGCAGTCAGAACCGTTGGGTTCTGACTGCATCTGTTCTTGCAGCCAGAACTGTTGGCAGCTGAGTTTGAACTTAAATTTTCCATCAGTCATGTAGATCAGTCGTACTCAACTTTTTTTTTCCTGTCAGGCCACATATGCTTATGTTTGCTACAGAACGCGGACCTCAAAAATAGTACACTATATCCCATAATACAATACTGTAAAAATAAAATTCAAAACCAAGATGTATTCAAACGGTTTATTTGAAAATGAGTGTGATTTTTTTATGTTGAGACAAACCTTGGACAACTTTAGACAAATCAGGATTATACTTGTTACATGCTACTCTCAATACGTCATCACTATAAGAATCAGTAAGTCGATTTCTATAAACTTTTTTCGTATATTTCCTTTTGGAATTGGATTTTTACAAAGATACATTGATACGAACAACGTGAGCAGCAGGTGGCCCATTTTTGTACAGTTTTGTATATTTAAGGCATAAATTTTCGAAATTTTATTTTCAAAATCACCTTCCTGATAATGAGTATGAGTATTTCGGGCCGTACATAAAATCTTGGTGTGCCAAAGTTTGAGTACCCCGGCTCTAGATCATTCCAATGCCCATCCATGGGACGGTATCACCCACTTCAAAAAACCCTTGTTTAAATGATCCAGATGTCCTATGGTTGGAAATTTCCATGTTCCTTTCTATGTGCTATATCACCAATTATTACTATATCTTATGTGTTATATCACCATTTTTATTAAAAAAATGAGAAAGTAATACAAATAAAGCGATTCAACTTACTATTTATTTCTTTGTACATACATATACATACAATTATGTTTAAAAGCTATTACTTTGACTAAATTATATACATTTTAGAGATAGATAATTTTATTAAATATGCTAGTTAAAATTAATGGAAAAAGAGAGCAAAATGGGTATGGTTGGAAAATATGGGACAATATTGGCTGAATGAGCTTTTAAGCTTTTAATGTATGGAATAGAATATAATCCTTTTTAATACTTCCTTACAATTTTTTTCTTAAATAAACTGCTACATTAAAATTGCCCCACACAGGCTTTCTTATTTTTCTCTAAATTAACAAATAATAATGGGCTTAAAATTCCCCTTCTTAAATTTTGCCTCACTAAATCCTTCTTATCTACAAGAAAACCTCAAAAATCCTTTCTAAAATTTGTCAACAATTTTTTTATAAGTATTTAACAAAAATGCTGGTTTTATGAATTATATTTTATATAAAATTATATGCTATATCTTATATTGTATTTACAGAATCATTTTTTTTTCGAAATTAAAGTAATTGAAAAAAAAGCATAAATAAAATTTAAATTGGATATTTAAGGGTTTTAATGAATTTAATATGTGTATCAAACCAGTAAAATTTCAGAATATGCTTAGCTTCCATGTATGGTATAATCTTCATTATGGTGTTTGAAGTGTTTATAACACAAGAGAATTGAGCTTCATTTTTCTTAGTGTGTGTTGTAATTCAAAAAGTCTTTTGAAAATTTGTAAATTATTTGTTCAGTTGCTAGTAAATCATTGAATATTTATGAATCTATCTTTTCGCATTTTCATTATTAAATGTTTTTAATAGATAAATAAAACATTTTTCTGTGAGATTTTTATATTGGGGAAGTTACGGAAATGTATTATTTAAGAATGTATATTAACTCAGAGAACTTATAGGAATTATTAAATTGTTTGTAAATGGTTCATAAACAATTTAGTTACAAGATACGTGACTGATTTTTTATGTTTACTTCTTTGGTAGTTTTGAATATATTCTGTATTGAGAATACCTCTTTAATTATTTTCGAAGTAAGAAAATGTAATCTGTAAATTTGCTTATTCACTGTCACTGTAAAGCTTTCTTTTAACTATAAAGTTGCACTTGTAAAAAAATATCAGTTCATGAGTTTTTAATTCCTTCCATAAATATGTTTGCCTGGGGTTAATTAAAATTTAGAGCTTAATATAAGGAATTTTTAAATGTTAAAATCAAGATTCCACATTATTTCAATTCATTAATAATTGTTTAGTGTGAATTGCATGATGCTTAAATGAAAGAAATTTGTCATTTATTTCTAAAAAATATGTGAAATACTTTTCATCTTCTATTTTCTTATAGGCATAAAATCTTTTTCCTCATCTTTATTCTTCAAATGTGAGGGAAAACAAACTTCCACCTCGGATACACATGGAGTATACTTATTAAGTATAACAAAATTCCAATTTCGTGACCTAAGCTAAGTAACTATCACTAACTTTTGTAAGTATAACCTAAATAAAAGATTGTTTTATTCAGAAAAAAATTAGGCTTTTGAGGTTTTGTTGTAACTACTGCTATTCATTAAGCATATTTCTCTGGTCATTAATTACAATAAATACTGATACGTTTCAAAACGTACTTTCGAATGTGCATTTGAAAATAACATAAATAAAACACATTCACAAAATTTCGTATATATACAAAATAATTTATTATTAATTTTACAATGAAAAAGTCCCCATGATACAGAGGAATTACAATTTATTTACAGGAAAAGACATACCACCCTCTTTTTTTTAACGCAAACCTTATTGATCGAACGAGAATGTATAGATATGTCATTTTCTAAACTAAAACTAACACATATGTTTTACGAATATTTACACATAATACGTTTAAGTACATTGTACAATAATTCCTTTTGAAAATGGAAATGGTAAACAAATTATCATTGTACATCAGAGATCACATATCTGACACTTCACTTTGGCAACAGTGTGCTGCATTTTCAACCGACATCTTGCACATAGAGCTCTATATAAAGCAACATCAAGTTTTCAATGAAAAAGGCATTATAAGACGCTTCAATTTTGAGCTTCTCCATTGACAAAATTTTTACCAATACATAACAAATAACATTATTTAAATAAGTTCTATTAGATATCTTAATATGTTAGCACCCTGTCATACCTGCTACTAAAGATTACACACTGAATGTTTTATGGTGTTATCTACAACATATATTGACCACAAAACACTGCTTATATTCTTCAATAGTATGGGCAAAAATTTTTAAATTTTCACTTTTTTTTGGCTTAATGTGAGGAATTATATTTTACTCAATGAGATTTTATAATCTCAAAAATCTAGTTTCTTGTAACAGAATCAATACAATTAAATTTTCGTCTCAAACTTCGCGATGATTTTTTGTATATCATTTATAAATCATTCAGTTAGTTCAAATTATTTATTTGCAAGAAAATTTCAACTACTTTAAAAGCAGGAATTATTTTAGCAAAAAAAGAAATTACATTAAAATTAAATGTTAAGAAAATCTTTAACAAACTGGGAGAAAATTTAAATGAGCAGATTATTTCCATGTGAAATTTAGAAATGCTTTGCTGAGATGTTACACTGAAATAAATGTTACTTTGAATTAGTATTTAGTGTATTTAAAAAAGATGTATTGTTTGAATAAAAATGAAAATTTTAAGTTTTTAGATGTTTTAACTTGTTCTATCCACAACACGACAAAAGTGTTTTACTCCTTTAATATATACTAATTGTTTTTATAATAATAGCTGTGCTTGTTACAACCGAAAACAGACTAGCATAAATATCTCAATTCCTTAGCAGTACTGCATATAACCAAAAACAGACTAACATAAATATCTCAATTCCTTAGCAGTAATCCATATAACCGAAAACAGACTAACATAAATACCGCAATTCCTTAGCAGTACTTCAAATAACACAAAACAGATTAACATAAATATCTCAGTTACTTATCTCATTATAAACTGAACAATTTTCTTAATGTATCTTTGAACTTTCAGTAGTATGGTTCTTTATAGTAACTTTTATAGTTGTTAGCTAATATTTTTTACTAAAACTGGTAAGCTTAAACTTATATAAGCATACATAAAATTTTTAAAATAATCCATAAGTTTCAACTAATAAGTAAACAAACTATTTTAAGTAAAATTATAACTAAAAGAAACTTAAGGAAAATACTGGATATTTATAGATTTGAAAATACCATTTATTTGCTAACTGGAGTACTAGGTTGTATTCTCATTAACAGGATGCATAAAAATCCAAATATGACATCTAGTTCAGAAGATAAATATTGTTCTAAAGGCTATAAATAATTTTTTTCGAATTATTAAAATAATTTTTTAAAGATATTTAATTATTTCTCTTTTTAAAATACAGAAGTTTAAAAAAGTCAGGGAATAGCTACCTTATATTTCTATAAGAAGCCTTAAATTATTTTACGAAATATTATAATCTTGTAATAAAAAACATATAAAATCTTAGAAATAAATATAATCTTGTATAGATTGTATAAGATTTTATAAGATTGTATAAATATAATCTTGTACAAGATTGTATTTATAATCTTGGAATAATAGAATTAAGAGGTTAAATTCGTCATAATCGCAAAAGAGTTTAGTTTATGATACTATTGTTATATATCTTTGCAAAGGGAATCAGAGGTAAGTGAGTAATTAATGATGAAATTGGCAGTTTAATTTTTTAGATCAATTTAAATTTAACCAAAATTCGTCTAAGAACTTGTAATTGAAACAGAATTTTTTAAAAATGCATTATTATTCTAATTAGCATCACTTTATCAAAAATTGCCAAAAAGAAAAACAAATTAACCTAATTAAAGGAATTTTCCTTTAAATATTGAAATTTTATTCCTTGAAATATGAAATTTTAAAATAAACCCAAAACTTTTAGAAAAAAAAAAATTCTTTATTAGAATTTAAAGATTTTGTTCTGTTCGACAAAGTGAAATCATTTGACTTATAAAAAATTTATATTTTAATGTAAATTTTAAATTAAATTATGGTCTTTTTTAATTAACATAATTAATGTCTATTACACATAAAATAACAAACTAATTTAAGTTATATATAAACGTTAAAGTACTGTATACTGTAACAGATGAGTTCAAATACTGCGCACATCCAGTAAGAGGCCAAGAAAATTTTATTTCAAATCTTATATTTCCTTTTTCTTTTACCTGATATTGCTCATTTTCAATATTTTTAAACTTAAAATTTAACCAAACTCAGAATAAAATCCGAAAAGAAATAAGAAAATTAAATGTTGAGGAGATGTTTAACAAATTGGGTTGAAAATTTAAATGAAGAGAATATTTCCGTGCGAAATTTAGAAGTGTTTTGCTGATATCCCAGCAAAACCTTTCTAAATGTCAAAGGGCATTTTTTGAGTAAAGAATTTGTATCAGTTCCGTGAATAAATGCCTGAAACACCCAAATAGAGTGCTTTTAAAATACTCACTGTTAACAATATTTGAATATTAAAGTGAATAAGAGGTTTTAAATTAATTAGAAAAGGTCATAATAGAAGAGACCATAAAAATAATTTCCCTGTTCTACAAAAAAATTAACTTAATTGTGTTTTTATTTCAAAATTACGTTTAAATTCATTTAAACAATTAATTATTAGTTTTAGATTCTTATCATTCAAGGACAAAAATAAAAATTTATAACATCGAATTAAACTAGATAAAAATTATACTTCAAAATTGAGTTTAAAACCATGAAAGAAACTGAATATTAGTCTTTATGCTAAGAGTTGAAGGGCAAAATATTAAAATATATAACATAAAATTAAACTAGATTATAATTCTATTGTAAAATTGCGTTAAAACCATGATAATAATTAAAGATTTATTTCAATTTAAAGCGCTAAATATCAAAATATTAAAATGTGAATCATAAAATTAAACTAGATTACAATTCTAATACAAAATTACGTTTAAAACCTCAAAGCCAATTAAATATTTGTTTCAATGCCAAATGTTGAAGGGCAAAAAATTAAAATGATAGAAGGAATTTTCTCAATGTAAAACATAAATTTAGTAAATCGATGGGACAATTTTTTTAAATCTTGAGAAATTTTCTAAAATTATACTTGTTGTAAAAAAGAGCACTTTGTTCAATGGTGGAATTTCTATTGGTATCCCTTGAAAGTACATCATTTCGGTAAAATAAATAAATCCTGGGCTATTTTTTCCAGAGGTATTTACTATTTAAAGGTTGCAGGGTACTCTCTATTGATTTATCATTTTTATATAAAACGATCATTTTGTTCCAAATTGTATTACAAAATGACCTTCTGTATTGAACATTTAATAAATAATTTTGAAAAATTATAGCGTTTGATATTCTGTCTGCAATTACCTTATTTAGAGGAGATAAAACTAATTTAAATAGAAAGCTGAAAAAAGGTTTAAAAAATATACACATTTTTATAAGATACATAATAACGTGAAGGTATTCAAATAGACCGTAAAGTTGAATGTTATTTCAAATATTATTTGTATTTACGGATGAATTTTAAAAGGATTCATCACTCTTAAATTACGTTTTTTAAACTGCTTCACAGCTTTATGCATTAAACGAACGAAGTTACAGTCGCGTCGCAACAAAAAACATCAACAATAAAAGCTGCATATAAAATTCAAGTGTTATTTATTTGTCATTTAAATATGTAGTTTCTCCATTCACACCTTCTCTTCTGTCGAAATTGTGTGACGTCACTACGATGGAGCGCTATTCAATTCACGGACTGTGACTTCAGTAGGAGAGGAGATTCGGGGGGCGGGGAACAATGTGGTGACGTCATATGCAACGTCGGAGGACGATGAGCAAACGATTTCGAAATTTTTCAATTTTATTTTGGCTTCTGTATTTTCACCTGTGGTTCGTCATTCTTTGCATCGAGTTGTGGAGAAAGGCTTCAAGCTCGCATATTTTTAAAGGGATGTTGATAAAAGACTAGGAGATGCTCGAAGCTTTTAAATTCCTTTACACGCCGTGTTCCTTTTTCAGATTTTTCAGTTCTTCCGTCAGGGGATCCACGATGTTTTGCTGCTGGCTGCTTTGAATCATCTTCTTAATCAGAGGAATTGGCCTCTGTAAAGATACAAAGAAATACAACAATTATATTACACGCTAGCAAACAGAGATAAGTTATCCAATTTAAAATACATAACTACTCGCAAAAGAACAGGAACACACGGCTTCTAAAATAAAGGGTGGCAACTAGTTTCGAACTAATAATAGAGGATATATAAAAAGGGAGTATAAATAGGTAAGATATAAAGATATTTTGCATAAATAGAAACTTCTGTTGTCCTGCCTATTTATATGAAATACAATTTTTCTGTTATCTTCCTTACTTAGATGAACTACACTTTTTTCTTCTTTTGTCTCCCTTATTTATATGACATACCCTTTTTCTTCAGTTGTCTCCCCTATTTATACGAAATACTCTTTTCTCGTCCGATGTCTGCCCTATTTATACGAAATATCCTTTTTTGTGGTTGTCCTCCCTATTTATATGAAATGCATTTTTTCTTTTCTGGTCTCTCCTCAATTTATATGAACTATCCTTCTTTCTTATTTTGTCTGCCTTATTTATATGGCATACCCTTTTTCTTCAGTTGATTCCCCTTTTATACGAAATACTCTTTTCTCTTCCGATGTCTGTCCTATTTATACGAAATACCCTTTTAGTCGTTGTCCTCCCTATTTATATGAAATACATTTTCGCTTCTGGTCTCTCCTCAATTGATATGAACTACCCTTATTTCTTATTTTCTCTCCCTTATTTATATCTCCCTTATATATATGACATACCCTTTTTTCAGTTGTCTCCCCTATTTATACGAAATACTCTTTTCTCTTCCGATGTTTACCCTATTTATACGAAATGTCCTTTATTGTTGTTATCCCCCCCTATTTATATGAAATACATTTTCTCTTCTGATCTCTCCTCAAATTATATGAACTACCCTTCTTTCTTATTTTGTCTCCTTTATTTATATCTCCCTTATTTATATGACATACCCTTTTTCTTCAGTTGTTTCCCCTATTTATACGAAATACCCTTTTTTGTTGTTGTCCTCCCTATTTATATGAAATACCTTACCTCTTCTGGTCTCTCCTCGATTTATATGAACTACCCTTCTTTCTTATTTAGTCTCCATATTAATATGAAATATCCCTTTTTCTTCAGTTGTCTCCTCTATTTATACGAAATACTCTTTTCTCTTCCGATGTCTGCCCTATGTATACGAAATACCCTTTTTTGTTGTTGTCCTCCCTATTTATATGAAATACCTTATCTCTTCTGGTCTCTCCTCAATTTATATGAACTACCCTTCTTTCTTATTTTGTCTCCCTTATTTATATGGCATACCCTTTTTCTTCAGTTGTCTCCCCTATTTATGCGAAATACTCTTTTCTCTTCCGATGTCTGCCCTATATATACGAAATATTTTGTTGTTGTCCTCCTTTTTATATAAAACACCTTTTCTCTTCTGGTCTCTCCTCAATTTACATGAACTACCCTTCTTTCTCCTTTTGTCTCCCTAATATGAAATACTCCTTTGTCTTCCCTATTTAATTCTCCTCTTTACGATTCCCCTATAAAATGCTTCGAAATTATTTGTCATCATTTTATCTTTAACTGAGAAATAAGCTGCGTGCTCATGTTAGGCGTTTTCCACAAGTGTTTTGCAAGTTACACACAAGAGTGAGATAAAAGGCAACCCAGAACATTGTTGGCTAATGAATCATCGCTATACAATATAGGCGACGAATTTGCTGTTTGTCAATGCGAGGCATATCTTAATTACACATTCGCACATTAACGGCAAGATTCGTTGGTTTCTTTCAATAGGGGCATCATACACGTAAAAGCAACTCCACCCCCTGGTGCCACCTCTAATTTGATCGAGCACCCCATTTCTGACATCTGGGAGATCGTACATTCTTCCAACCTTTCTGTCTTCCTAGAAGGACTAACATAAGTTGAGGTAATTGTCCATAGATTTTCAACTTTTTTATATACTATACTTTTAACTCATTAAAATTTTACTAACATGTATAATTTTCAAAAATCTTTTTTTATTACATGCATTATAGTAAGTCTTGGGGAGTCTGTTTAAGCTATGATATTTATTTTTATTATATATATTAAATATAAATATTGTATATATTTCTAAATACAGATGGGCTCAGTTCCACTGATATATGGGGTAAGTGGACCACCCAGGTCTATTTCTCATAAGAAACAACAGAATATGTGACTGGGTAACATGGTTCAATGCTTGTATATCTAGAAAAAAGAATATTCTACCCCCATTTGAAAATAAGTCTTCAAAGCAATTACCAATGTTGTAGATTGTTGCGAACACCAGAAAAATATAACACACAGAGTGAAATTCCCACCTAATATCTAAAGGAAATATCTGGGAGGCTCAGTTACCCCATGGGCCCAGTTACGCCACCTTACCTTATCCGGTCTACGGATTTAACGCACCCATATCCGGCCTAGACACGAATTGAATAACTTTCATCGGGTTTCGAACCGAACACCCCTAGTCCGTAGCCCAACGCACTACCTCGGCCCGAGTGAAATCTATATTACATACGGTAGAATGATATCCAGGTAGGAAACTTCTATGAATTCAGTTTTTTTAATTTAAATTTCTAAACAGGTAATTCGTAATATTAAACTGTCCCCAGCGTCTAGCTTATACGGTATTATGAACCTGAAGTCCGGCCGCTGCGTAACAATACCTGCAAACTCAGCCGAGGGTGAATTTCGCCTATTCGAGTTATTATTACGTATCTGAGTACCGATCTGCCGACCAATCAAGGCAACCCCGGACTCCTTTCTAAAGAGATAAATCAGAAGTCACTCCTCAACAAGATAGAATAGATATATTTGCACATATTGCACTTCTTTGCACTCTTCATTTGTGCCCTGCCCATACAAACAATACCACCTATTGATTCTCGGTTTGGTGAAGAACCAAACTAATTAGATGTAAACTAGTTGCCACTTTTAATTTTTAATGAGAATATTCAGAAATAGTAAGGGAATAGTAAGAAGCTGTTTTCTCCTGTTCTTTATACATTGTCAAGTGATACCAAATGCAGTGAAACTCCTCTGGCCGGCCAAACCTCTAAACGGCCATATTTTGTTCAGAACCGATTCAAGACTCCACAAAGCCAATGTTATGGATGAAACCTCTTCTCGACGGCCACCTCTATAAACGGCCATATTTTGTTCAGAACCGATTCAAGACTCTACAAAGCCCATGTTATGGATGAAACCTCCTTTCAACAGCCACCCCTCAAAACAGCCACATGTTGTTCGGAACCTTTTCAAAACTCCACAGAGCCATTGTTATGGATGAAACCTCTGCTCGACGGCCACTCCTCAAAACGGCCGTATGTTGTTCAGAACCTATTCAAGATTCCACAAAGCCAATGTTAAGGATGAAACCTCTTTTTGACGGCCACCCCTCAAAACGGCCATATTTGGTTCAGCAACAATTAAAGACACCACAAAGCGATTGTTATGGATAAAACCTCCTTTCGACGGCCACCCCTCAAAACAGCCATATTTTGTTCAGAACCGATTCAAGACTCCATAATGCCAATGTTATGGATGAAACCTCTTTTCTATAACAACCCCTCTGAACGGCCACTTTTCTTCGGAACCATTTCTGGCCGCTATAGAGAAGTTTCAGTATAGTTCCTTCCACATGAGGTAAATCTAAACTGAAGTATAATGTTTTAAATATAAAGAATGGGGCTTTTATACAGTAAACAAGAGTGGAATTATAAATGAACATTTTGACTGGAAAAGTTATTTTTTAATATTACGCTATCTTAACGAGGTGTATCTTCTGTGCTACCACAAGTAAATACTCAGGTAGGTAACAAATTCGTTTAACCTTAATAATGTCAACTTGGGTGAATTTTAACGGAATAAGAAATTGGTGTGAATGACCTTCCCTGAACTTCTCAGTGAATGCTATAACTACTTCTAATCCTGAAAGAAATTCCCGGTCCAAGTTTTAAACAACTTTAATTGGACAATTTTCGCATGAAGTATGTTGAATGACTGCAAAAGTTTCTCCATAATTAGCGTGCTAGAATCTTTATGAGCCGGCCCCCTTTTACATGTGAATTGAGTGCAGAAAATTATTTTCCGGTTGTTAATATTCTATGAGGGGAAAAAAATATGAAATAATTAATGTCTGACTTAATTTTGCATTCCAAGGCAGCGAACCAACCATGGTCTTACTAAGACAAATCAGTAGCGCCATTGGTCCGGCGGCAAATCACGTCACAATGACGCAAGGGGTACAAAGATGGCCAAGTGTCTATTTTTAGCTGCCGGGTCTACGTCATTCAGATTTTGCCGCATTGAAGCATTTGCTATTTTGGGGTATCTATGGCGTGATTTCATGAATGGGCCGGTTTGGGGAACGGAAACTTCTGAATGGGACCGCATTCTGATCGATCGGGGCAATAGCCAATCAAGACGTGGGCTCTTTATTGCTCCCTCCCACTTCGTATGACGTCAAAGAGTACACGTTGGAGCCACACATCCTGCTATAATGCAGCAAGGAATCATGTTTACTTTTCTTGTTTGGAGTTTTTTTTTATCTTTTCTTCGGGACATAAGATAAATTTACTGAAGTTAAGCTGCAAATGAAAGTAAGATTCTGCAAGAATGTAGTTTCGATTTTTTTTTGTCTCCTGGTTATAGTTTAGTTTTGATAATTAAATTAGGATTACGTTCTGCTTGGGAAGTATTTATATATTTAAGTTAAAATCTCTCAGAGCCTACTAAAAAAAATTGAATAACTACTTGAACACTTGTTCTTATAATGAGGTTACTTTTCAACTTTTTGAAGGTAACCTCTTTAAACAGGCCTACTAAGAAAAACTTGAAAAACTACTTGAACACTTGTTCTTAAAATACGCGTATTTTTCAACAGTTTGAAGGTAACCTCTTTAAACTGGCTTTAAACAACTTCACATGGACTATATAAAACATTATAAAATTGAGTAACATCCATATTGAAGAAGAAATAATAAAATATTAATTAGAACCGTTTCTGCTATGTAACTTTTGCAAAAGTAATAAAACAGCCACTGAATTAAATATCTCACATCAGAAATAAACTACGGCACTAAATACAAATATAACCTACAATATGTGTTTCAAAATTACAGACATTAGACAGAGAGAGGAGTTTTTGAGTAAAAGTGTTAGTATGTGTAAGAGAGAATACTACTCAGAAAAATCCTTAAGGAAAAGTTTGTTTTTTAGCTAAAGCAGTGGCAGTTGTCATGCGACATTCGCACAGAAATTGTCGACTACTTTTGTCTAGGAGCACCCTAGAGGTGTCTCATCTGTAGGGGGCTCTCGGATAAAAGGTATCACCTCCATGGACTCACCTGTAGGGTCGCCTCAAGCTACAGGTGAGTAAACATCGCTCCTTTGTCTGAATTTTGATCGAGCACCCTCCAGGGTCGACATCTGGGGAGCTCGTACCTTCTTTCACCCACTGACTTCATAGGAGTACTTAAGGATTTAACGGGACCATATTCAACCTAAACACGAAGGCATTCACTGCCGCTCTTCAGGATTCGAAGAGATCACCGTCCAAATCCCAACGCGCTAACCACGACACTTCCTCGGGCTCCAGAGTTAGTAGTTGTTGGCATACCATTAATTCCATCTTTTGTTAGATTATATTTTCCCCTTCTTTTAAGTGTATATCCCTGCATTGTTTCGTGCCTATCACCTGCTTCGTGCCTATCGTGCCTTTTATTATCATATTTTTGTATGTGTTAAATTACTTTGGTATTTAATAGTATAAAAGAACTGTATTTTTTGTGATAAGTAGCATATTAATTTGTATATATATATATATATATGTGTGTGTGTGTGTGTGTGTGTTTATATTCGAGTGCTCTAATTTCTGTTTTCAAATTTCTAAGCATTGCGGGGAAGTAATATTTTCCCTGTAAAACAATTTATTTTGCCTATTTAAGATCGCAGCGAAGAAGCCAACTTTACGCTAATTTCTGAAATCGAGCCTGTTCACGCTAAATGACCGCTTTCCTACACTTGCTAGAACTTAATCAGCGTTAGTTTTTCGTTTTTCCCCACTTTAGGCTGACCGAGGTTAGGGGGCTGATTGACAATCAATATCCATTATTTTCATGGGGTGGTATAGTGACGACTTACACTACGATTTTCCATAGTTTCCATTTATCTTTTAAAACAACTTATTGGCCTTAAATTCAAACTTAGAAAGTAGTGGTTTCTGGATAAGTACTTTTTCCCACTACATCACTGAACTATAATACCATTAGTTCAAAGTAACTGCATTATATTTTAAACAACGATGAAGCAATTTTAATTAAAAGAAAGACGGTAACAATAATTTGATGTTACACACTCGCATTTAATATCGTTCTTCTTAATGTATAACTGGATAACCCAAAACCTAACCTGGGACTTTTTTACACAAATCAACTCTGATAAAGCATGGGAACAAAGTTTTCTTCAGTAACTAACACACACACACACACACACACACACATTATATATATATATTATATATATATATATATATATATATATATATATATATATATATATATATATATATATATATATATAAATATATTAGGTATTCCGGCTATCGCACTTCTATGCTATGATCTCCCTTAATTAGCCTCAGAAAACAATTTAAAATTCCTCTGTTATAAATTGAATAATTAATAATTCGTATATCTTTGAAATTATTGTATATAATCCGATATTTTCATTCAGTTGGATATTTAATTCCACATATATACTGAAGTCATGATATGATCTTCACTCAAAAGTCGTGTATTACAATTACAAATCCTCTATAAGGAAACGTGTAATTAATAATTCACATATAACAAATTATTACGTATTCATTGAATTTGGCATTTATCTCCCTGATTGGGTTGCTTAAAACGCCACTAAGTTATATCATGACTTTCATTAATATCCTCAAAAAGCACAATCAAATGTTCTATCTCTGAAATGTGTTATTTATAATTCACCTTATGAATATCACCTTATGAATTAATCTTATGAATATCGGTGAATTTTATTATGTCTGGAATTTAATTCAATATTTTTGTACCACAAAGTCATGTTACGATCTTTTCTATATTAATAACTGTCATGGATTTGATCTTAATCTATTTCGCTTCTTCACTTTCTACCTGAAAAACGAATTCAAAGTTTTTTCCTATGAAAGGTTGATATTTATATCAGCCTTTCATTGAGATCCAAATATTCATTAATTTTGGTATCTGTCTCTATAAATTTAATGAAATAAGGGTTTGAAAAGAGAAACAGAGCATAAGCCTCATAAGCTTCGTGTAGGAAATGCTGATGGTTGTTCTTTCTCAAAACCCTCAGTGTACGGATAGCGACCTCCACAAAACAAAAGGGTCACCTCCAAAGGGAAATCGATATACCCAACGATGCCCAAGAAAACATTATATCGATTTGAAATCAGTGTTCTATTTCGGGACTGTGGTTCCATAATGAGCCCGTTCACAAGACCTGACGGCTGTTATTTTTAGAAAGCAGGTTTTTATTTTCTTTATCCTTTTCTGTTTGAAGTTATTGATAAATGTATTAGAGCGGAAAATTTTTAAGTCGCCTATATATAGGAGAATGTCTGTTTTAATTAAGTTTTCCATCACGTAGATAAGACTCTGAATTAAAAATAGCATCAAACTGACGCCTTGTTAATAATTCTCCCGATTTATTTCCGTTGCCAGAGAGAAAAATGTAGTTTCTTTTATTTTTGATAGAAAGTAAGTCTGTCATATAATTGAAGGATTTTTTCGCGGCATTTCCACTTCTGAATTAATTTTCTTATAGAAGATGGATTCGGAAATCGAATTAAGGATCTATTTTCATGGTATGAAAATAAAGGATTCGGTATCCTTGGCAAAAGGGATATTTGTTTTGGGGACAGATCTTTAACAGCTATATATATATATATATATATATATATATATATATATATATATATATATATATATATATATATATATATACAAGGTGCGCCCGTAAAGTAACCGGACAATTTTTTTATAAGAAAGAAAAAATTACTCACCTTCAAATAAATTTATCTCCTTCAAAATAATCGCCAAAGGAGTCTATACAATTTTTACAGCGTTTCTTCAAGTCATAGGAACACTGTTTATAGGCGCTGGAACTAACCGTTCGCAAAATACGCGTAACATTTGATTTTATATCCGAGACGTTTTCAAATCTCTGCCCTTTCGTGGATTTTGCATTTTTCGATTACAAAGGACTTATTTAACCCGAATTTGTTCCTGAAAATCAAACAATTAATCAGTATTTTTACAAGGAGGGGCTTTTTCGATTAAGAAACAGGATAAGGCGAGTTACGAAGGAACTGTTTGATTCTGGACAATGGTTTCTTTTACACGATAATGCTAGGCCCCCATGCAGCAATTTCTGTACATCAATATCTTTCTAAGCATTAAATTACAGTTATAAATCCCCCACCATATTCTTATCGCCAGCTGATTTTTTTCCCTTTTTTCGAAGCTTAAGATGGCCGTGAAAGAACAGAGATTTGAAAGTCTCTGATATTAAATCAAATGTTACGCATATTTTGCGAAAGGTTAGTTCCAACGCCTATAAACAGTGTTTCGATGACTTGAAGAAACGTTGAAAAAATTGTATAGACTCCATTGGTGATTATTTTGAAAGAGATAAATTTATTTGAAGGTGAGTAATATTCTTCTTATTTATAAAAAATTGTCCGGTTACTTTATGGGTGCACCTTGTATATATAAATATATATATATATATATATATATATATATATATATATATATATATATATATATATATATATAAACATATATATAAACATATATATATATATATATATATATATATAAACATATATATAAACATATATATATATATATATATATATATATATATATATATATATATATATATATATATATATATATATATATATATATATATATATATATATATATATATATATATATATATATATATATATATATATATTTATATATATATATATATATATATATATATATATATAAATATATTTTATATATATATATATATATATATATATATATATATATATATATATATATATATATCGATCGGGGGTGCTGAAATGATCCAGGGGGCGGTAGTATCCTCGGGAGAAAATTTGGGGTGTTAAATGAAATATATAAAGATGACGGGAAGATCATAAACTATACTGAGTACACAGGGGGAAAGGGATTAAATTGTATTGAATGTTATTCGTAAATTTTAATTTAATATTATCCTTCGTAAACTTAATTTTCTGTGTGTAGTGCGAATGTTACTATGTTTGACTTTATTAAATTTTATAGTTTCAAACTTAACAGTGTCTTATTTGCAACATTTTTTTCTATTTACTATGCTCTAGGACATAGGTAGAAATATACATAGATACATAAATGTTTGAAAATTTGTTCTTCATCTAATTTTATCTGGAGATAACTCGTAAAACATAACTTTCTGTCGAATATCCGGCAAAAAACAAGTATTAACAGTGGTTGATCCATCATGAGAAGTTACGATTAAAAACCAAGGGGTGATAAAATATAGCTTGTTTACATTTTCAAACAATTACCTGTTGACTTCAGACACCTGCGACAGAATATTAAAATACCTCTCACTGCCGTCGGAATTTTTTCAAATATAAGAAATTGCGTTAGAAAAACCAAGAAGTAATCAAAAAGTAATGGGCTTCTTCGCAAAATCACCATGTGGTAAAATAAGCTTGTAATAGAGGTATCGTCGAAATAGAATCAATCGCATTGCATTTAGAGTTTCTCCCAACAGTAGAAAATATATAATAGATACAGCAAAGAGGAACGTAAGATGCATTTATATCTTCTTCAAACAAATATCCGATGACCTTATTCTGTTTCACTAGAACTATCTGTATCATAAAATCACTCCTTCTGTTCTCAGGATTAACGCAAAACAGTACGAGTTAACCTTTAACTCACGGGACCCCTTTTTCCGATTCCCTCTTAAGAACGAGAAATTTCATACCTGCTTTGTATGAACGGCCATTAAGTGGATTATGTTTATATATATATATATATATATATATATATATATATATATATATATATATATATATACAAATATATATATATATAGATATATATATATGTGTGTGTGTGTGTGCGTGTATGTATATATATATATATATATATATATATATATATATATATATATATATATATATATATACATATATATATATATATGTATGTATATGTATTCTTGGATACATGCTATCCCACCCCTTAAGAAAAAGGTTAAAGATCCATGAGTGGTTAAAAATTAGCGTGCTCACATCTTTGCCGACAAAATACTGCCGTCAGGTAGTAATTGGCTACGTCTAAAGCTATATGTATAAAGCTACATCTAAAGCTACGTCTACAGCTACGTCTAAAGCTATAGTATGCTACGTCTAAAGCTATGCGATAGTCTTGGGTGAAACGAATCCATCGCATAGCTTTCCTGATTCGAGGCACAAAAAAATGGCTACAGTGAAGTGAATAGGTTCTTTTAAACCGACAATAAGAAAAAGAAGCCCACACGTGAAATGCATTTGGAATCATTGAGGGGAAAACGTTTTCCTCCTCAGATCATGTCCTCTTTATTCAAAGCAATCATCAGCATGCTCTGAAACATTGTATCGATTGAAAAATCAGCCTCCTATTTAAAGTCCTGATGTGCCACTAACAGCCGTTTCATAAGCTCCCTCTGTGCGGCTATTTTTAGACCGTTCCGATTTCGCTGTAGCTAATGACCAGATCATGGGGCTGATTAAGCCCCGCGACAGTTATCTCAGGCAGTCTCTAAGGGAATATTAACGCAAGGGCGGGGTTTAGAGGGTGAATATTTTTAGAAAACGAGTCGTTTCGTGGAAGGGTTTCAATATAGAGATACCAGATTAGGACGCGCTAATAAAATAAACCGGGACTGTTTCAGTGAAGCGCTGAAGTGCTCAGTCAAGATCGCAGAAATTTATTTCGTGACTGAAATGGCGAGAGAAGTTCACGGATCGATCAAAGGAAGTCACTGACACGAGAGTGTCGAGTGCGCCGAAAATTATTTTAGTTTAGGCCGTCTGCACACGGAGCAACTCAAAAGAAACTGATAACTGACTCAAATCACAAACCAGTCCGTGATGAGTCGCAACCTATGAAATTGAATGGAGCCACGCACACGACGCAACTGGTTACACACCCGCCCGACGGGTGTGTAACCAGTTTGTGGACTGGTTTGTGATTTGAGTCAGTTATCAGTTTCTTTTGAGTTGCCCCGTGTGCAGACGGCCTTAAACATACGTTCCGTAACACCTATACGGTAAAGTGATAAGATTAGTCGTAGGTTTGTCATAATCTACCTTAAATTATTTTAGTTTGAATGTAGGTATAATAACAGCTCTATGCGGATAACTTTTTATTATTGGATGTAGATTTGTCATTATGTACCTAAAATTATTTTAGTCTGAACGTAGGTTTCATGACAACAGGCAGAGAGAACGTAATATGACTGAACCTAAATACGTCATCATTGGTCTGGTGTTTGCGAGACGTTGTAAGTCCGGTAATTCATATTCAGAGTGATTGTTTAATCTATAATAGCCTCCGTATTATCAACAACAAATATATCATCATGTATAAAAGTAGAAATTCTATACGGAAAACGTTTTGTTAATGGATGTAGATTTGTCATCATGTACCTAAAATTATTTTAGTCTGAACGTAGGTTTCATGACAACTCTACATGGGTAATGTAACATGACTGGACCTAAATATGTCATCACGTCTGTCAAGAACGTAAAAATTCTATACGGAAAACGTTTCGCTAATGGATGTACACTTGCCATCACGTACCTAAAATTATTTAACTTTGAGCGTAGGTTTCATGACAACTCTACATGGACAACGTAAAAGGACTCGAAATAAGTTTGTTATCACGTCTCTCCAGATCGTAAAAATTTCGTGACTGAATTGGCGAAAGAGTTTCGTAGATCGATCATGTGAAAGTCGTTGACCCAAGAATGTCATATGTACCAACAATTATTTGAACTTAGATTTTCTAACCATTTTCAAGGAGAAAGTAACATCTACAGGGATAAAGAAATAAGATTCGACGTAGGTTTGACATCATGCAATTTATATTATTTTAATTTGAATTCAGGTTTTATAACAATTCTATACGAAAACGTTTCATTATCGGATGTAGACTTGTCATCACGTACCTAAAATTACCTAAATTTGAACTTAGGTTTCATAACAACTCTACATGGACAACGTAACATGACTGGAAATATGTTTGTCATCACATCTCTCGAGATTGACATAGTAGAAATTTCGTAACTGAATTGCCGAAAGATATTAGTAGATCGATCATGTGAAAGTCGTTGACCGCAGAATGTCGCATGTACCCGAAATTACTTGAACGTAGATTTTCTAATCATTTACAGGGAGAAAGTGACATGAGTGGACTTAGGTTTATGTTTGTAGAAAGGAGTACCACCAAGTACCGAAAATTATTTTAATTTCAATCTAAGTTTATATATATATATATATATATATATATATATATATATATATATATATAGACACACACAGACACATATATATATATATACATATATATATACACACACACACAAACATATATATATAAGGAAATATTGATATTCATGTCACATAAAACGATTCATTAAAAGAATAAAAAACTGTATAGGTTAACCAACACCACCCCCTGGTGTCACCTGCATTTTAAATGAGCACCTTGAGGGGGAATATCTGAGAGGATCGTACCTTCTCCCACACTCTTTAACGCCGTAGAAGGACTTCTCTACTTCTCTAGAAGGACCGTTATATGGGTTGAACATGCTCCTATCCGTCCTACACAAAGGAGTATTTCATGGTTTTCGTGGGAATTTGAACCTAGCACCCACATTCCCAATCCCAACGCGTTACCACTTGGCTACCTGAGCCCCTTGCGAACTCTATATTTTAAAATTATTTCAATTTTCTCTCTCTCTAGTATTGCATTGAAATTTTTGTTTAAGATATAATGTTACAAACCGTTAAATATGATCACTTAGCGACATCCAAAAAAAAATAATAAATAAATAAAAATTCACGTCAAAGTCTGCGAATGCTTTATGTTCCCCGCTAGGTATCTATGAAATTTTGTGCAACGTTCCCCATTCTAATTTAATTAGATTCCATGGCGTATTCCTGACTTAGAATAAATCTGTGAAAATAATTTCTCCGAAGCAAAATTACTCTGAAAAAAAAGTGATTTTTTGAAGCTGTTAAAAAATGTACGATAAAAGTTTTTTAAGGAGAATTTCTCTTACGTAGAAAAGGGAAAAATATGCTAAGAGAGTCGTTGATTCCTTAGACAATTCTAAATTTAAACATGTCTTAAATTTAGAGTTTTAAATTCTTTAAAAACAAAATTCATAGTATTCCAGTATTTTCATGTGTATAATAATATTTTAATATATTTGTGGGCAAAAAGTCGTCACGAAAAGTATGTAAGAAAAAATTTGCAGGTAGTCTCTTCTAACGAAACTACCGCGTCTTATTAACGTAGGATTACTTATCATTGCTTACCTCTTTTGTATGTGTATATGTATGTATGTGTTATGTATATATCTATCTATCTATCTATATATATATGTGTGTGTGTGTGTGTGTGTGTGTAAGTAAAAATTTTGATGAATTTTGGTACTTTTCTGTTTAACTGTTTACAGTTCGCTCAAGCGATACAGACTGGGTTGGGCGTGCTGCCAAAATCATAACTCTCGACGACGAACGGACGGTTTTATCGTCTTAAATTTTGCTTTCTGGAGAACCGTTATGGAGGAACGTAATCTTACGTTAAAATCATCTCGTTATACGCTAAGTGGCATATTAAAACTTTTTGAATATATGCAGAGTTAAATGAAAATAATATAATTAACTGAAACTACATGGAATTCCCGATGAAATAATTTAACTTTTTTAAATGTTAAATTTTATCACGTGAGCTAAAAAGTACTTCAAGGGAAAATATTTAAACGAAATAAATTTTTATGCGAAAAATTTGCTGTAAATTAAACGATTGATTTTTTTCGAATGAAAATATCAGAAAACTTTCTATACACTTATTTACCACAACTAGCCTTTTTTCTAGTAAACTTTTTTATTAGTCTTCTTGCTTAATCAATGATAGACAAAATTAGTGAAATCGGAGATTGAATCTTGAGCAATGATTTAATCTGAAGGTGCAACCTTTACATCTATTGAGAATAAAACTAAGATTTCTTGTCTAGACAGGATATAAATTCCGTTTTTAATACTAAAAGGAAGGGAAGAAAGAAAGCTATATATATGGCAAACAAATCAAAAACAAAATTGTTAAGGACTGAGCAATCAAACAACTAAAATTGAATAACAAATTAATCTGAGCATCGTTTGATCTCGTAGATCACCCTGGGAAGCTATGAGGAGTTTTACTGTGAGCAACTTTCTAACACAGATTAGCATATTCGTGTTTTTAAATACCGTTCTCCGGATTTGAAAATATATCTTTAAATGCACGTGTGTTTTTTTAAATATTATCAATTTTTTTAAACAATTTTACTTTTGTAGAGATGGATGTCAAATTATTGACATTCATTACTTTAATTTTTTATTAATTTCCTTTAAAATTTAGCCATGGAAAACTTAAAAATTAAAAAAAAAACTACGGGCTCTTTCCTTAATCATCTTCTTTCCTATCATAATTTTTTTCAAAACCATGCATTTGTTAATCTGCAAAATCCTTAGAGGAAAATTTCTCACGGAATCTCGGGCAAAATCATCATTTTGTCACTCTTCAGTGTAATTACCATGTTTTTATTAACTCGCTTTCTTGTTTGTGTAGGTGTTTGTCCAGCATAAATCTTGCAATCAATTTTTAACTAACTTCCCGGCTAGCTAGACATTTTAAACTTTTAGAATAGCTCAGAACACGATGACAATGCCTTATTTTAGTACTTTTAGCTATCTTTAAGCAGGATTGAATTCATTTTCAGTTAATTTTGTTTTGTAGATCTATCGACCGGGATGGGAACGAAAAGTTAAACGCAAGTTAACTTCCAATTAACTTCATTTTCTTTCAAGTTGATGGGATAATTCATCAAAAAAAATTTAAAAAAGTATTTATTAATACATAGAATTGTCAACTTTATATGAATCAACAGAAAATTTAAAAACATGGTATATAAATTTTTTTTTATCTTGCTATTATAAATAATTTAGAAATTAAGAACTATTATTTACTTCCTTTTCCTATATTAAAGATGGGGTACAAACCTGAACCTCCATATGCAGTTTATTTTGTTTAAGAAGTCTAACTAAAATTCCGATCATCAGAACTGTAAATCAGACTCATAGAAACACATATATGCACAGCTTGTATTGCATTATGTTACTTATATATATATATATATATATATATATATATATGTATGTATGTATGTATGTATACCTATTCCAGTCACATACAATGAAACTTTTCTAGCCGGTCACCCAATCGGCTATATTTTGTTCACAACCAATTAAAGACTCCATAGAGCCAAAGTTATAGTAGGAACCTCTTTCCCATGGTCACTCCTCAAAACGGCCATTTTTTTCGGCACCACTACTAACCACCATAGAAAAGTTTCTCTGTGTGTACACACACACACACGCACACACACACACACACACACACACACACACACACACACACACACACACACATATATATATATATATATATATATATATATATATATATATATATATATATACAGTGGAACCTAGCATAACAAGCATAAGTCGTTCTATATATATATATAGAACGACTCTTACTCGTAATGCGAAACACTCGTTAAGCGAAAAAAATTTTCCCATATAAATTAATGTAAAATGCGATAATGCGTTCCAAGCCAAAAAATACTCAAATTTTTTAGATGTAACGTTTATAATTTAAAGAAAATTCTTAAGGAGCAAAATCCTCCATATGTAGTTTATTATTTACGAACTTATGACACATATCTAATTTTTTTTCTAAAAAGCTATCTAGCGACAATTGTTTTTCTCGGCGCTTTAAAATTTGCTGAAAATGTGTCACCGCATTGTCATTGAATACATTTATAGCTCGTATATCCACCGTCTTATCAGGGTGGTGCTTTCTAACTTACGATGCAACAGTTTCCCATGCTTTCATCATTTCTTTTATTGCTCCAGAAGATTGTTTCTTTGCTGTTTCTTCGACCTTCTCCACTGACAAACTCTCCTCTACAACTGCTTGCTGAGAAAGGCACTACAAATTCTATTAGTTGTTCGGTGGTCAGCTCTTGGTTGTGCTCTTCCACAAGCTCCTCAATATCATTGTTATCCTCCAGTCGAATGATATTTGCTTCTCGAACCTCCCATGACTATCCTTAAATACTTATTTTTCGGCCGTTGATGATCCTGGTGACGTGAAGATCTGAGTGACGTGAAAAGGGGACTTCCTTCCACGTCACTCGTTATGCGAAATTTTGCTGGTTAAGCGAGCCATTTTTTAACGATTTTTTTTGCTTGTTATGCGAAATACTCGTTATGCGAGGTGCTCGTTAAGCGAGGTTCCACTGTATATATATATATATATATATATATATATATATATATATATATATATATATATATATATATATATATATATATATATATACATATATATATATATATATATATACATATACATATATATATATACATATACATATATATATATACATATACATATATATATATATATATACACATATATATATATGTATATATATATATATATATATATATATATATATATATATATATACATATATATATATATATATATACATATACATATATATACATATACATATACATATATATACATATATATATATATATATACATATACACACACACATATATATATATATATATATATATATATATATATATATATATATATATGTGTGTGTGTGTGTGTATATGTATATATATATATATATATATATATATATATATATATGTATATATATATATATATATATATATATATATATATATATATGTATATATATATATATATGTATATATATATATATATGTATATATATATATATGTATATATATATATATATATATATATATATATATATATATATATATATATATATATATATATATATATATATATATATATATAATGATATGGTGAGATTAACTGATAAGTCAAAAAGGACGCTCTAAATAAGCAAAACCGATATATCACGCACCTTTTGTACGCTGTTCTTTGCCCTCGTGAGGACTTCCCATGTTGTCCTCTGGCTGTTCTGCAGAGGCCTGAAGAGGGGCTCTTCCTTCTGTCCCACCTCCCGCCAGATATCGTCGCCCTCTTCCCGGTTCTGGGCGACCGGTTCCGGAATGACCAGGGACTTGATTTCCTTCTTTTCGGGGGCCGAGGGGACAGCTGTCATTTGAACCTGCAATGAGCGAGAACAGGTGTAATTCGTTGGTAGGAAATCAGACTTTTGCTTTCAGATGACATTTAATTTTCAAATTGATGAAAGTTTCGGGGGCCGAGGGGACAGCTGTCATTTGAACCTGCAGTGAGCAAGAACAGGTGTAATTTGTTGGTAGGAAATCAGACTTTTGCTTTCAGATGACATTTAATTTTCAAATTGATGAAAGTTTCGGGGGCCGAGGGGACAGCTGTCATTTGAACCTGCAGTGAGCAAGAACAGGTGTAATTCGTTGGTAGGAAATCAGACTTTTGCTTTCAGATGACATTTAATTTTCAAATTGATGAAAGTTTCGGGGGCCGAGGGGACAGCTGTCATTTGAACCTGCAGTGAGCAAGAACAGGTGTAATTCGTTGGTAGGAAATCAGACTTTTGCTTTCAGATGACATTTAATTTTCAAATTGATGAAAGTTTCGGGGGCCGAGGGGACAGCTGTCATTTGAACCTGCAGTGAGCAAGAACAGGTGTAATTCGTTGGTAGGAAATCAGACTTTTGCTTTCAGATGACATTTAATTTTCAAATTGATAACAGTTTCGGGAACTAAGGGTAAGCTTACTAGAGGGTAAACTTATTGGGGTATTATGAAAGGGAACCAAAATAAAATAACGGTCGTCCAATTTAATCGATTCAGTTTAAAAATAAGATGCAAGGTGACTGCCTACGTTCGGAATTAATTTTTAAAGGATTTTTTGGTCTTTTAAGGTAAAATAGCACTTAAAAATTAAAAATAGGAACAAAAACTTACCTGGAAGTAGCATACTTTTTTATAAATTGGTCAATTTGAAGTAATTTTCAATGAAATTTAGCTAAAACGGCTATCACTCTGCTAAAAATCCTAATGCTACTATTTCAATTTCCTTCTCAGACATGATACATATGACAGTTATTTTCAAAATGACCAACAATCTAAGAGAAATTTTAAAATGCAAAAATAATACAGACAATTTTCTATATGAAAATTTTCCCCGATTTGTCATTCCTTTCCTAATAAAAATAGCCCCAAATAAAAAACTATTTATTATACACTAATTATTGTGCGTTATTTCCTTAACAGTGGCATCTAAAACATTTCCTGAAAATTTTATCAAATTATATACATTATTATGTGAGATATCATGATAACCGTAGAAATTTGTGCTAAAAAACATAATTCTGAGAAAAACGCATTTAAAGTTGTTTGTCACTTCAATTTTGTAGCAGACGATGTTTTTAAAATAGCTATAACTCTGCTTCTAATTGATGTAGAATGAAAATCAAAACGGTTTTGAAAAGAGAAAAGATTGAATTACACGATTCTTGTAAAAATTTAAATTGACCAAAATAATCAAAAAAGAACATTTTCAACGTAGGCAGTGACCTTAATAAAGGAAGTTTCAAACCAGAGGTAGCTTACTGATAGTGTCGTAGCTAACTGTGCGTACTCGGTTTGAATATCGACGAACCCCATTAAATACGTTCACCAACTTAGACACCAACTTGATTAAGGCAGAAAGTTTAAATTTGGTTACACTGGTTTAAATGTACTACACTTTAGAGGAATGTAAACTACTATTGAATCAAGTCCTTTTGTGATACTATTTACAAGTGGTGGATTAAACATTCTACATATTTTAAATTTAGGCAAATTTTGAATAAACCTACTTGCCCGGAGAACCAGATTTTATCGTTATTATCCTTTTGGTGCAATCAAGTTTTAAGGCCCCTATATCGCCTTCGAGATGAAATTTTACAGTTTCCCACCGTAAGTTAACATCAGATAATTTATTTGTTCCGTAATTAGAAGTTATTCAAAATTTTCTTGGTAGTATTTGAGTTACTTGTCATTTGCTCTGTAAACTGTTATCTTCAATATTTATCTTAACACAGCCAATAAACATATTTTACTTTTTAAATTAAATGAAAATTTTAAAATTATCTTTTACTTAAGCATTAAATTTATTGGTTTAAAAGTCAACTGGAAAATTACATATTAAAAAATATTCATAAATAAATTACACCTTTAAAAATATAAAATATATTTTAAGGATAGTCCACCTTGATCATTTTCTTTCGTTGGGTTTGTATGATATAATGCTTACATAATCTATAGTTAGTATAACATCATTTTCCCAAAATATAAAAGACGAAATGTTTAAATGCGTTTTAACAGATGAAATGGCTAAAAAATATTCAATATGCTTAAGCGTTAGAAAGAGCTTTCACCACCAGTGTTACTAAGAAGCAATGCAGAAACATCATAAAACAATTTTTACTTTTAGAAAAGTTGATTGTAATCCATGATTAAGAACTAATTCAGCCTGTAAACTGAAAGATGACAATATAGTATTTCTCATGAGAACCTAATTTTTTGAGGCAGTCTAATTTTTGTTGTTGTTACTAATCCTGGCGGATTATCCTAAATCCGTCAGGTCCATGAGCTCATATATCCTCAGTAGGTCCATTAATAGGATAGGATCGTAAATTCATGGGAAATAGGGTAAGGGGGGCAGCTTCTATTGTCCAAGGACCAAGATTGCCCGAAGGTAGAAGACTGACTTAGCTCCAAGGGTCTGCTATCTCTAACTGGACATCTGCCTTCACGCTCTAACTTTTGGAAGCCCTAAGCCAATTCTTAAGGCACCTGTACGGGAATCCATCTCTGCTGTTGACGTATTTAATTGAACTTATCTGATCTCATCGAAATGTTTTTTTTTTATTTATTGGATTATTAACAACTATAGCCTGTATCTCGTTCATTCGAATTTGTTTTCTCTCCTTCCCTCTGACGATCCAGAGTTGATTTATAACTATGGACTCGTTAGATTTAGACTTTTCTACTCGAACATGTAGGTTCACGTTTCAGCTAAGAATGAAAATTTTTAACCATTTATCATTTGCAAAAAGGTCTGTACACGTGTAACATTATGAATCTTAGTTTAACGGCGTAAGTACAATGTGATTGCTAAAAAAGTAAAAGTTTTAAGATTGTAGTGGAGACTTTTCCGACATGTCCTTTGTTTAAATTTTTTCGTTAAATCGCAGGGGGAGAAAATTTTCCCCGCAATTTTCGAACACGGCCGGTAATGCCGCTGACGGCAGTCCGAAAACAGTTACAGCTAAACCACCTTCGGCGTCGATCACAGGCTAATATTCTAACTCTGAAATACCCTGCTGTAGTATAGTTTCCTTTAAAACGCTTTGTATCTATCTTTATGATAAAATAATTCTTTCAACAAAATGAAAACTAGTCAAAATCCGGGTTTTAGATTCAGCCCTTTTACTTTTAGAATTAAGGAATATTTACTTACTTGTGGAGGCACCTGGGAAGGAATGGGGGCTGCCGGAAGTACTGTAGTGTCACTGCTTGATGTGTTGTTCGGCTTGTTTTTGTTAGCTTCTAAGACAGTAGAGAGAGCAATGACACCCTGGTCGTTGTTGCTAGTGGCAGAGTTGTCGCTGCGCCTCTGGAGATCGAATTGTTCCGGTTGTACAACTGGTTCAACTGCATCGGGTCCTCCAAGGAAATAGTTTACCATGTAGTCGTTGTAGGCGTTGTCAGATGGCTCTGGTTCAACGACGGGTTCCGGCTGAAGACATTAAAATACGAAAAATAAGGTAATCTGAGACCCCAAATTATAAAAAGAAAATGGCAGATTTGATTCCCTTGGATAGAGACATATTGAATAACTCAGAACCAAACAACTTAAAATGCATGTTTCTTTGTTGATTACATTGATAAATACAATTTTTTGGCAATCTATGTACTTTAAGTTCTATTTACCTGGGACAGGAATTTTTCCTGTTTTGTAATCTTTAAAAGGATATACCTTAATACGTATCGCTATAAAATTACATAATTCCTTTGTTCAAGACTAGTTGGACTGTCATCAGCATTGTGGATTCTGAGAAAAAAAAACTGTTCTTAATGGGATGTGGTATTGTTTAAAACTACTAATTTATTACTTGCATCACGAATTTTTACATTCTGAATACCGAAAATGGTAGACCAAGAACTGATTTTCTTACTCCTTGAGTAAACAACTTCAGAGAAAGTTTGGTTAAAAGCTTATGATGCTTTGAAAATCAGTCTGAGAGACGAAGCCTTGAAATACGTTGTACCCTAAAATAACTACCACAACGAACCGATTGTCTTTCTTTCTCCTAAATTTCTCCGCATTAGGATAAAACTTTATGGCCTAAAAATGAAGTATGGGGGCTTTATTTTCCTAGACAGGTGTACTCATTTCTAAGACATTAGTTTAGCCAGGGTTTGGAAAAAGCCAGTTGTAATCTTCAAATGTGAGTCTATCACATAATAGGTAATGAAAATAGTTGAAAAACAAAATGAAAATCGGCTTACTTGAGCGAAGACTTCATCACCATACACTCCAGGTCTGTAGACTGGAGCGAATACGTTTTCATACTCATAGTTGCCATAGTCGTTATCGTCTTCCGTCCTTTCCGGCAACTGTTGCACAAAATCATCCGTCCACTGGGGTGGAAGGGCGTAGATATCGTCTGCAGAGAGCTGATAGCCGGACAGAGGAGCAGCAGGTGGTTGGTATGGTGCTGAGGCAACTTGGGTATCAACCTGTTGATAAGGAAACGTTGAAAATCAGAAGACAAACAGACTTAGAGGTTCATATATACCTCTCCGTAGTGCATTCATAGTCTGGCAGTTGCACACTCACTTAGACGCTTGCTTTAAAACAGCAGGCACTTACTCTGAGGTAATTCAAGAGTATACACTGCGAGACCTGCTGGACAATTCATTTTGTGTTCACTGGGTGAACCAGCGTTACTTACTATGAAGGAACAGCATCAGTAAAATATTCATGCTATGGCCCCCGATAGGAGCTTGCGTTGACAACTACTTTTCGACGTGAGTGGCAACTGATTGTAAGGAGGAACATAGTTACTCAATTTAAACAATAAGCATAATTCAAATGTTATCAAATTACGAAATATTATTGCAAACAATTCGTAGAAAAAAAGTTTTTTTTTCAGTTTGGAACTCTCCGATATTTACATTTGAGACTTTGAAACTGATAAGTTTACTTTTATTTCTGTTTTAGAAATATCTCTGATATTTACATTTGAAACTTTGAAACTGATAATTTTACCTTTATTTCTGTTTTAGAACTCCCTCGCATAGGTGCAGCTTGAAGACCAATGTGATTGCAACACCCTAGGAGGAGGTCCAATATTTTATCAGAAATGGGATGGTCGCAGATAACTCACAGCTGTTTTATGATTCAGTCTTCCATCAATTATACAGGGAAGGTGGGAATGCATATTATCTATCCTTACTTCTTGATTTCTCTTATCTATCTTTTATGTTAATTCTCCGAAATGTCAACTCTTTTAGTGATGCAATATGATACCGAAAATTTCAGCCCTTGAAGGACGCAAAAACGATTTTCAAAAGTAGGAATCTCTGGAAATAAAACTAAGGTACTAAATCTGCCTAACAGTCACTCTCACGGTGACTATGCTGATAACGTAGTTTGTGTCGGTTGATGCAGACTTAACCAGTAAAGTATCGGGAAATAATAAAATATAAATGATGGGAAAAATAACCTAAGAAATCACTGAAAAATGTACCATTCACATGCTGTCAGAAGAAGATTTTATAGTTATAATACTAAATCACCAGTTAACGAGCTGTCAATCAAGTAACAGTTCCGAATATGGTTTACATATTTTTATAAAATCACACTTGTTCAAAATATCAAAATAGACATTAATTTGAAAGAATCTACGGTCTATCTACTTGAGGCATTCAATTTGTATTAGAAACTTTTTTTGAAAATTTAATTATTAACTCAGGAGCACAAATCCAAAAAGTAACATTTTTATGCCATGAAATTCCCAAAATTATATTTTATGTAACAATAAGTGATACTTTATGTCATGAAATTATTTTTACGGGTTATTAGCCTAGAAATGATGAAGGATAAATGTCAGTCTGAATACTTTATGTCCAGATTTTACACTACTCTTTTCCGAATTCCTCAAAAAAGAAACAATATAACGTATTGAAACGTACATAATTATTTTATGTTTTTTATTCTTTATATATAATGAGAAATTTTATGCTTTATATAAAGCATAAAAAGATGTCGTAACATCTTAACATCACTTTTATCTTAATTACCTGTTATGCACAATATTGCAAGTTGAAAGAAATGGGTACTTCTAGATTAAATTGATCGATACCGGGAAATAAAAGATATTTCCATAAAATAAAGAGAAAATTTAATAAAATTCTCCTATTACCTTAATTTGTGTTATTTTTATTCTCGCGAAGAATCACGTTCTTAATTAAAAATCAAATACCCTTTTCAAAAATTGCTTTACGTGAGATTTTCCTTTGAATTTCAAAAGAATAAAACAGTCACTTTAAGAGTTAATTTGCGAATCAAGCATCTGCATAAAACTTTTTTTTGCAGATCAAATGGAGCGCAGAAAAATATAATCAATTCATTTTAAATCTGATGTTCCGGCCTTGCATCGTTAAAGTAACATTCGTGTTTCAAACGGAGAGAAAATAAAAAGTATATTAATAAGGTTATACGTCCGTGCGCTGTTATTTCCTTTGACGAAGGATGGACGATATCATTAAAAATCTCACTTTAATGAAGTTAAATTGAAAGTTGTTGTTTTACAACTTTGTTTTAACTAAAGGTTTTCGCTGAGCGTAAGTTTGTTACGTTAGAGTCCAACATGTGTAAGTATTTCCACTTTGTTTAAGGCATATATGTGTCATAGAAAATAATAGAAAGTGTGAGTTTTGAGCTAATAATTTATATTACTTTCATGGAACTTGGTGAGAAAGATAAATTTGTTTAAATTTAAATTCTAAAAGAATTGCTTGACATAATATTAAGAAAAAAACTTTTTTTAAATTAACCAAAGCTTACTGATACTGAAGCATACGGGGCTTTTAAAATTTTCTACTATTAAATTGTGTAAGTCGAGATTTGATGTATTTTTATTTAAAATTTACAAACTAAATTAGTGATAGTCCAAAACTGCAGTTTGGGGCGAGTCATTTATATTACTTTAATGGAATTGGAATGGAGGTAGCCTAGTGGCAGCACGTTAGGCTTGGAACTGGAGGTGCTCGGTTCGAATCCCAACGAACGCCAATGAATACCTTCGTTCTAGGTCGGATATGTAGACATTAAATATGTACACTGCAAAGTCTATATATTTAACATCCCGTTTAAATAAATGAATACAAATATACACACATATATATATATATATATATATGTGTGTGTGTGTGTGTGTAACAAATATACACACACACACACACACACACACACACACACATATATATATATATATATATATATATATATATATATATATATATATATCTGTATTTGTAGATATCAAAGCAAAACATAATCGCTTATATTAACAGAATTTATCTAAATGTAAGAATTTTATAATGTGTCTACTTAAAAATATAAACTTTCTGTTTTCCTCGCAAGCAAATAGCAAATTTATCTACAAGTGTTTGACATTAATGTATTTACTTAAGGAAAAAGTGTTCGTGAAATAAGAAAAAGTAACGTCGAATAACTTTTTGAACATGTCAAAACATTTTTTGAAGAATGTTCCTTAAACAAATGATGCTGTCCTTCAAAAGTCTTACAAACAAACACAAAAAGTTTTTGAGGCGTCGATTTAGGAATCTGAAAGAGATTTTGCTTGAATATACTCGACTAGCAGAAAATTTATATGTCTTTGTACACGAAAATGAAAGATTTGAAAATTTGGAGGATTTTTTTTTTTTCTGAAAACTATTTTATGATCAACAATTGGAGATTAAGAGTATTATTTTTCCAATATTGGTCAGTTTTTTTACGATAAAGTGATAAAATGCACCATTTTTTATTCCAATATTGGTGTACTCTTGGTACATATTAATTATGGATATCTGTGTTAAGAAGCATATTTTATTTAAATCTCAGTCTCAAATTACAATAGGAATAGGATGTCCGGAGATTATTCTACTGCAAATTTTCTGTGTTATAATAAATGCAGCTGAAAATGTTGCGGTTATGTAACTTAAACCACGCAGCGTGAACTTCTTAGTTTGTTACTTCTAAGCCCGTCTGCACACGGAGCAACTCAAAAGAAACTGATAACTGACTCAAATCACAAACCAGTCCATGATGAGTCGTAGCCTATGTAATTGAATGGAGCCACGCACACGACGCAACTGGTTACAAACCCGTCCGACGGGTTTGTGCTCCATTCGGACGTGTGCGTGTCTCCATTCAAGTACATAGGTTACGACTCATCACGGACTGGTTTGTGATTTGAGTCAGTTATCAGTTTCTTTTGAGTTGCTCCGTGTGCAGACGACCTTAGTTTTACGTGTTACTTACTTTTACTTCTTAGAGCGTTACTTCTTAGTTTTATTTGTTACTTACTTTTACATCTTTGAGTGTTACTTCTTCGATTTACGTATGAACACTGCGTGGACAAATGGATGCGTACATAAAATTTCGCAGTACTCTTTAATATGAACTTTTTATTACTATGATTACTTTTATCATTGAATATTCTTTCAAATCTGTGTCAATAGTAAATTATTATAAAAGTATTAATTTTTCTTTTAAGATTTTTATGAAAAGAGATAATTGATGATATTATTCCACAGTTGAGATATTCCCAATAACTGGTTCTAGAATCTAACAGTATATATGCATCTTGTACTTAGCAGCATTCATAATTAGTCTTTTGGGCATTGCGATAAAGGTTTAAAAAGTACAATAAAATAAGTTTTAAAATACATTTAGGAAAATGGATTAAAAACAAACTTTGATGTAACATATTCTGAAATGTATATGGGTTTTAATTTAAAATTACACGTAATTTCATTTTTAGCGGCTTCCATATATTTTAATGAAGCGCTAGAATACAGTCTATTTATTTTGCTTGAGAAGAAAACGAGGTCGTTTCTGAATTTGAATTAATCTTTTTTCCCGAATATCACTACTAAGCAAAGCTTTCGTCTTTAAATAGGAAAAATTCACTCTAGTGTAAGTCCGGTTGAACAAACACCCAAGGCACTTTAATTCGGATGAATACCGCCATCCTCTGACATTCTTTGATCTCTCTATTAATTTGTCACCAAATCGCTGAGTACGTATTCATGGTAAAATTACACACGCTCTTCTTTCCTTATATAAATTACATTTCTAGTGCCTGAAGCTATAGTTCAAGGATAGTTAGTATGTAAACAATAAGATTTCAATTTGACATGTAAGACACTAATTTTTAAAACAAAACGTAAAATTCAATTGATATGTCCCTAAGAGCTCAGTACGCATTATATATATATATATATATATATATATATATATATATATATATATATATATATATATATATATATATGTGTGTGTGTGTGTGTGTGTGTGTGTGTGTGTGTGTGTGTAAGTGTAAGTAATAATTCGGCCCCACTATCTAAATTGACATAATTATCAAAATCATACCTTAAGCAACCTTTTTTTAATATTCTCTAATTTACCAATTTTTTAATACTCTCTAATTTACCAAATTATTGCTTCACGAACTACAAATATCCCAATTCAATTTATACTCTTGCCCTATTTTCTGAGACAAAATTTGTTTACTGTCCCGGATAGATGAGGTTTATCACGCAAAAATCATCTAAAAGTCTTCCAAACTAAAATTTAAAACCCTTGCAGCGACTTCCGTTTTCAGCGAGAAGCTGACTCAGCAAATATTTTAGTCAGGTGACCGAACCGAACTTATAAAGCTAAGTGTTTTGGCGCGAATAAAGCAAACGTGTTTCGGGTGTCGAACGGAGCGCGTCATCACGTTGCCGGGTCGTTCTATTGTGATATTAGAAATGAAATGTAACTTTAATATTGATAAAAGAGGGATTTTTAACTTCTATGGAGAGTTATTTGCTACCACGACACACACACACACCCACACACACACACACACACATATATAAATATATATATATATATATATATATATATATATATATATATATATATATATATATATATACATGGGTGGGTGTGGATTTTTATATGATTGTTGACGGTGTCAATTACAGTAGTATCTCGACTTACGAGTTTAATTCGTTCCATGACTTAGCTCGTCACTCGAAATACTCGTATCTCGAATCAATTTTCCCCATTGAAATGAATGGAAATGCCATTAATTCGTTCCGGGCTCCCCCAAAACACCGCAATTTTTTGTTACATGTTTTTAAATAAGGAAAACGTACTTATAAACGACGAACATTGTATAAAAACGCAATACAATAGAATGTACCACAGTAAATTTGTTTTATTAAGTGTAATGTACAACATTTACCTTGGAGATCAGACTTGAAGATGCTGATGGAAGAGGAGGAGAATAGTTGAACTGAAAAGTTAAATCTTATTCGTTGATTTTTGATCTTTTCGCCCCGCTTTCCTGAGTTTCGCTTTTATTACAAGCTACTCTCTTAAAGTGAACGAGTGAGACACGAAAGCTGGGCGATTGTTGTATCATTCACTGTGGCTGTAATGTCCAGATTCTTCTTTCTGAGAATCTGAAGAACATTTTCTCAGAATCCAATCTCTCGGTTTAAGACTGGATAATAGTCTCAGAATAATATTATACAATTGTATAATAATTGTACATAAAGATTGTAAATATTATATGCTTCCTGTGTTCTCAATTGATGAGCACGTAACATGGCCTTCGCTGCTCAAACTAGCGGTGGGATATGTGAAGCTCGCTCGTAACCCGAATTTTAGCTCGTAACTCGAAGCAAAAAATCTACCGAGAGAATGCTGGTATCTCGAAAAACTCGTAAGTCGAGACACTCGTAAGTCGAGGTACCACTGTACTTATTTCCAAACAATTGTGCAAAAAATGTATAAATATTCGTTTAAAATAAATGCAATACCATGCATGTCTTGCGAAGATCATTTATCATACTGATAACATATCATACCTGAGGGAAATATCTTGCGACAGGCATTCGGAGTCTCTCCAAAGCTTCCATTGCTGATCTACGAACAGGTGGCCTGTGAAGAACGTACCTTGGGTCGTAAGGTACCATTCGACTGTACATCATCTGCGAATGACATACCTCCGAAGAGAAAGACAGGAAAAACAGCAGAAGGAACATGGTAGATTTACACCTGAAAAGAAATGGGGAGTTGATACGTCAAACCAGTCGTATAACATGACTTATTAGGCTGAAAGTAACATATTGCCCCCTGTTGCTGTAATGGCCACTATAAGAACTAATTTTCATACCCTTGGTAAGATACCTCCGTACTAATTTGTAGATTATGGTTAAAAAGCAGTCTATATGTTAGCCTGGATAACCGCAGCACTTCAAAACGCCTCTAGATGCTATAATAGTTAGAAAATCACAATAGATTATTAATGAACTTTTCGATGTCAGAGGAATGAAGTATTTTCAGATTTTGAGAACTTATTTTTGAAATTATGTTCACTAAAACTAATGTAAAGTTACTGAGGCTCTCGTCTAGAATTCTCCGTTTCGCTTATCCCAGTTAAAAACTGATTTTGATCTTTATATAATTTCAACTAACAGAACATAACATAAATTTTCTGGACATTACTCATTACTGGTCTTCAACAACTTATTAATACCTGCGAGTAAAGCCCGAGCTTTGTATAAAACTATCTACGTAAACCACGGCTATACAATGTATTAAAACATCGTATTTTTACAAAAATAGTAGCACACAGCAAACGTTCTCATACAAAAGTATTTAAATCTAAAAATATCAGCCTTTCAGGTGTAATGTCTGTAAGCGATTTTTATTTTGACGCATATATAATAAATTTTGTTAAAAATTTAGCGTAAATATACACAATTAACTGCAAATTTATATGCCTTTGTACTTGAAAGTAAAATAGTTTAAAGTTTAAAGGAATTTTTTCTACGTTAAAAGAATTTTTTTATCCTAAATTGTTGATAAAGAGTGTTTTTTAATCCAATATTGGTCGATTTTTTAGAACAACGTTGATTAAAAAAAGCATTTCATACCAGTGTTGGTCTATTCTTGATTAGCTTTAATTATGGATACCTGTGTCTAGATTTTTCTACTGAAAATTCTTTGCGTGTTGCAGTAAATGCCGAGCTGAAAATATCTCGGTTATGTCACATAAACCTTTCTGTAGCAAAAGACTCAGCTGTTTATTTACTAAACTGGTAAATAATTACGTATTCCAAGAATAAATACTAATTCTCAGCAATTAATATAATTAACTGAAGCCGAACAACTTTATTCGCGAGGATTCTATTAAGATTTAATAATCTGCGAGACAGTTCCTGTAACACTTAGAATATTCCAGAAAAGGAATAAAACAGATGAAAGCGTTGCATAATTAATCCTGAAGTGGAACAGAAGCCTTAAGAACTCCACTTCAAACTTAAAGCATGGCATGTGTTATCAGTTGCGAAATAAAGTTTTTTGAAGTTTACCGTAAAATTTAGTCCTTACACGATAAAAGTAAATTAAATAGACAGCTGTTAAGCATAATCGCTCGCAATTTCATCAAGTGTTTGGAAGTAAAATGTTAAGGAACCCATAAAATAATCCATGAAAGATGCCACACTATGTATATTAAATCAGCTGAGTTAAGAGCAAGAATTTACATAGAAGTGCGATGAAATTCAGACTTTGGTTTTGAAATATCGATTACTCAACTTTGAAATTAGTCGCATTTATAGCTGTTCGTTTCTTAGACATAGACAGTTACTAAATTATTCAAAAGCTCATAGTTAATGAAGGCATGAAGATAAGTAAATACGCAAAATCACAGATTTCGATACATTGAATCGTTACTGAGTTCGTACGATACTTTGAATTCAAAGGCAATACATGAAGACCTTATTTAAATAGTGGTCCACCTCCATTCTTGTTCATTTTGAGACACAGAGCCTAAAAGTCTAATAGGTGCTCAGAAATGACTGCTGAAGTCTGATTTTCAATGCCCTCTGTTGACAGCAGAAATAAGCTGGAGGTGTACCAGTTTAAAAATAAGATAGAAACGACTTGTATGAACATGAAAGTGAGGCTAACTCCATTTTTTTTTAAAAGTGCAGTTGGACCACTATTCAAATAAGGCCTTCACATAATGTATGGCTGTTGCTAAAAATTTAATGGATTCTTATAGGTAAAATGATAAATAAACGGGAAAGATGAATGTCATTTTTTTTCATTTTTTTTAAAAGTGGAGTTGGACCACTATTCAAATAAGGCCTTCACATAATGTATGGCTGTTGCTAAAAATTTAATGGATTCTTAGAGGAAAAAGGATAAATAAACGTGAAAGATGAATGCCATGCAAGAGAAATTCAACTTTGAAAATGAATATCAAGCTCTTCTTAATTAACTTCTCAAGAAGCTCACAATGAACGTTAGGCTCAAAAATAAGAAAACTGATGAGTGCAGCAACTGCTGAATTTTAATAGACTTTTATAGGTAATACGAAAAATCGATTTGAAAGCTTTTCTTCCGTAATTCTTCAAAAGGTAAAAAAGGGAAGCCTGAAAAATAACAAACAGATGAGTTCAATAAATGTTGAAATTGAAATGAATTGTTATACGTAATGTGGTCAATCAACACGTAAGATGAACGTTACGTTTTTTCTTAAGTAATTGTTAAAAAAGCTCATAAAAAGTGGCGACCCATAGATAAGTAGATTCGTGACTACGGCAAATGAAACCTTAATGAGCTCACAAGTAGAGCGGTAAATCGACGTGAAAGAGGAATTTCATGCTTTTCATAGTCAATTATTCAAAATCTCGTGACTAACGAGGTAAGCAAACACATGAGTACGGTAATAGCTGAAATCTTAGACTCTTATTTGCAAAACGGTTATTTGACGTGAAAGGCGAACGTTACGCTTTTCTTGAGCAATTATTCAAAATCTCATCCCTAATGCAGCCCAAGAGATATGCAAATACGTGAGTATGGGAACTGCTGAAAACTTAATGAATTTTTATACGGAAAAAGAGTAAGGAAAATTAATGTCTTGATCTTCTATCGGATAGAGTTTGCAGATTTTTAAATTTATATTATATTTTACTTTCCAGGGTAATTAATACCTATGTCATTTTGTGAAAGATAAGATGCTTTATATAATTATGGATGTGCCATTGTGTTATGTACCGTATTTTCCGGCTTATAACGCGCACTTTTAATACAAAAAATAAGATCGAAATTCACGGGTGCGCGTTATACGCGGATATAAAAATGATAGATTTAAAAATAAGGAAAAGATGAACATAAAAAATTAGGTTTCTACATGTACCTAAATGCTGTTTATTTAAAAGAAATGAGATACGTTATGAACCTAAAAGTTTTAATTATCGGATAACATAAATAGTTTGTCATATTCGTCTTTCGTTATATCTTTCAGGCATATCATCAAATTCTGTTTCTGAAAGAGAGTTCTGAAAGAGAAAACGGACAACTAATTCCCCGAATTCATTCGGGTCAAAAGTGTTTACTTACCCTCTGCTTGCATAATTATTGGCTGTAGTACTAAATCCGGACCGTTTTGGCGAGATTTTGGCGAACATTTCGCTCCCGAATGCCAATTTTGGCGTGGGAAGTATCCCTTTAAATCATTGGTGGAATATTATATTTCTATTCCCGCCTAGTACGCATTTCATGCATTATTTATGCATTGTTTGTGCATAAAAAGTTTTTTTTTAATAAAAAAAAATAATGTAAAATTAATAATATTAGAAAATTAGAATTATCAATTTTTTAATATATAATTATCAAGAAATACCAACTTTTATAAAATTCTAACTTATTAATTATATTGACCTTTAGTTTAATTAAGGACAAAAATCCATCACACCCACCTCAAAGCTTTTTTTTTCCTTCTGAAAAATATAAACAGAAAAATACTCTTTGAAATGCACGAATAATATAAAATTATTTATTAAGAAGTGGGAAAGACCCTCTCGCAACACGCCTCTAAAGAAGGGAGTTCGGTTGGCATAATTTTGGAGGTTACTGCAGTAAAATATTATCCTCCCCTTTGGTGGTCGGTCCGGATTTATTACCATAGCCGAATTATTTACTCCCTCAAGCATTTCCCCCACACATTTATTGTTCTCTTTATTGCGTGTCGATTCAGTATACCATTGTTCGAAAACCTGTTAAAATCCTTTGAATGAATGACTTCAAAAGATAAAAGTATTACACACATTTACTTCAGGTTTCTTCGTCAAGAAAAGGGTGCGCTTTAAACGGAGAATATACCTAAAAATTAAAAACTGTAGTTTAAAATTATAGGTGCACTTTATACGAAGGAAAATACGGTATATATAACTGAAGATAATCCAGGAAATTTTTCATAAGTTTAAATTCTAATGCGTTTTTTAATTTATTACCTACTGGTAAGTCAATTTTATTTCCTGCCACTCATGATATGTGTCTATCAAGGATAGTGTAGTGATTCCTTTGGCATATTCTGCTAATATTTGCAATTGACAGACTGACAGATTGTAAGAGTCTGACAGCTTGTAAGAGAATAATAACATTATAATGACTTTCTGACAGATTCTAAGAGTCTGTCGTATGACAGACAGGGAAAAATCTGTCAAAAATAGCACAATAGCTTTCCAGATTTTAAAATTTTTATAAATTAATGAATTAAAAATTTAAAACGCTTTGAAACGTCGACTTCAAACATTCCGGAATTCAAATCAGATCACCCGGTCCGCTGTTGTAGATTTAGCCGACAATTCCCCGCGAGCTAGCCGATAACCTCTAGACCATAACTAGAGTTGATCAGGAAGGCCAAATATCTTTATTAGCCCTACCAATTTCTGACAGATTGTAAGATTGTAAGTTGATTCTAACAGATTGTAAGAGTCTTAAAATAACTAGAAAAACTGGTTTCGTGACTACTCCAAACTTTATGGGCAGTTATTCAATGGGTTGCGTTATTTAGTATTTTATTAGAAAAAGCCCAAAAGCTGAAAGTTTCACGGCATATACGGATTTTGAAATGTTTCCAATATACTATGAGAAAAAAAAACAGTATTTTTCTGTATAAAAGCTAGAGGAGAGAGAATGATTTTTTCTTCCAAGCAGTTACTTGACAACAGATTAAAATGTTACTTTCGCATTATCTTATATATATAAATAAAAACGTGATAACAAGTGCTAAAATATTAAAAGCATTCAGTTAAAGAGGTGAAACACTCTGTCAAAGAACAGGAGAAATCTCCCTTTCTCCCAAAAGAAAGTCATTATAAGCTGCCTGTTTTTAACGTTACGCTTTAAATCAATACCAATATTTGAACTAAAGTGCTGCATTTAGTAAGAAAGAAAATTTAATTTAGGAGGAAAAGAATACATTTGATCAATACCGCAGATTCTAAAGAAATATCTTTTAAAGCATGGTATGCCTATCATTATTGTTAAATTGAATTAATGTTAAATTCAAGTAGTTCACATCTATACAAAAATCAGCTCTTTTTATTTTTACAGACTATCACTATGCATACGTTACTAAAACAGCAAATTCAAGTAGTTTACTTCTATACAAAAATCAGTGCTTTTAATTTTTACAGACTATCATTATGCATACGCTACTGAAACAGCAAATTAAAGTAGTTTACTTCTATACAAAAATCAGTGCTTTTAATTTTTACAGACTACCATTATACATACGCTACTAAAATAGCACAATAGCTTTCCATATTTTAAAATTTAGAAATTAATTAATTAAAAATTTAAAGCGCTTTGAAACGTAGGCTCCAAACATTCCGGAGTTCAAATCAGATCATCCGGTCCGCTGTTGTAGATTTAGCCGACAATTCCCCGGGAGCTAGCCGATAACCTCTAGATCATAACTAGAGTTGATCAGGAAGGCTAAATATCTTTATTAGCCCTACCAATTATGGGTGGCCAAGTTCAAAGGTTTACCGGCACGGCTAAATAATTTAAACAGCCTTAGAGGATAAATGTTTGACGTTTAGTTTCCGTAAATGACAGGTATCTCGCAGTTAACTTCGACAAAACAACTAATCACTGTATTTGAAATGAACAGAAATTTTTAAAAGTAGAGTTGAAAAATATAAAACTTGTGTGTAATATGTTTTTGTACATACAAGGAGATTACGGAGAACAATTAAGGTAAAAAAATTAAATAAAATAAAACGCCTATTAATTAAAGATTAAAAATTAATAACGTTCTCATGTATCAGATGAATATATTTCTACTAATTTTGCGTGCATGCATTTAATAAATTTTGTTATTTGCTTTATTTAATTCAATATTACAAATATGTATCACACAGATGGATTTATTGTTGTGTTACATTAACGGTTGTCTCTAAAAATGCGATTGAACTTTCGAATATACAATGAATTACAAAAATTAACTGTCACAGAAGATTTTGGATACAAATGGAAAATATCATTATCTGTAAATTCATATATCTTCATTAAAAAAACAGTTTTAAAATAGTTCACATGAATCTTTTCATACGCAAAGGATGTTTTATTTCGAATATCGGTGTTTTCAAGTTTCATTTTGAATCTCTGTTAAAAACATTCCACATATTTCCTTAATTAAAATTTATCAGTATTCTGTCACAAAGGATATTTTGCATGCATCAATTGAAATTTCTTTTGTTAGAGCACATTACGAAAATATCGCACCGTGATTTACCTTTAGTTCTCATTTAATCATTTATGCAATAGAGCTCTCAAGTGTTTTTTATTAATCCGCGGAATAAATAGTTAAGTGATCAACGAATAAATACAAGCCCTAAATAATTGGATTAATTAGAAGTCCAAAAGCTTTCTTTACCAGAAATTAATGTTTATAATCTCTGAATACTCTAAATAAAATATTGCAAATGCGTTACGTTACACGCGAAGAAAAAAAGAATCGAAAATTTATGACCGTAACTATTGAATGATGTACTAATCTTAGAGTAGATAAATGGTAGGTTCAAATATCGGCAAACCACCGCAGTTCAGATTTTATCTCTGAGAATTTTCAAGTGTGAGAATCTGCCGTGATATATTATACCAACGGAGGAAGGAATGTCACATGGGATTGAATAGTTATTGGTCTGGTTTCGCGAAAAGAAGAGCAGTTTGTCATAAAAATTTTAACTCTAGACTGCAGCAAAGATAACCTATTTGTCATTTAACTCGGAAAGGTAGCTGAGAGAACTTAAGTAAAAAACATTATATATAAAACAGTTCCGTAACTGACGGACTCACTGACTGACATACAACGCACAGACCCAACCGCTGGACCAAAAGGACTGAAATTTTGCATGGCGATTCTTCTTATAGTGTAGGGGTGCACTAAGAAAGATTCTTGAAAAATTCTTCATAGATTTTTTTTTATTAAATTTTTAAGCTGTTTTTGTAACTTTTTTTAAGTTTGCATTTTAAATAATAATTTGAGGGTTATAAAATTTATATCACGAGAAAGATCATAAAAATTCCTTCAAAATGAAATTTTTTTTTCGAATTTTTCCTTCCATTTTCTGATTTTTGGTGAATTTTTAAAGATTCATTCTTAGAATTTAATTTATTAAATGCTGATCCCATGATTTCTTTTTCTGGTACTTTAAATAAATTTATCGTCACGTGCATAAAAACTAAATAGACAAAAAAAGAAACAGTCGATTGGACATTATCCAAAAAAAATATTAAAATGCAGTAAAAGATATAATCCCCAAACTGTACTATATTAATTGTACTATATTCTTTAGTATGTCCTATTAGATTTAATTTCAATATTTTTCTTCTACATTATTTTGTCTATAAAAATATCCCTTACGATTTTTTTATAAATATATTTTTGTGTTTTTTTTACATCAATTCTTTCATTACATTAATCGTCGTACTTATTTTATATATATATATATATATATATATATATATATATATATATTTATATATATATATATGTGTGTGTGTGTGTGTGTGTATATATATATATATATTTGGCATTAATTGCATGCATTGACAGTTGTATTTAATTTGAATGTACTCCGTAACGAAGTGCGGGTTTTCAGCTAGTACAGCGATATGAAAGAAACCTTTTATGATTTGCACATTTCAATTTTCACTTAGAAACGATAAGAAAACTCCTTTCGAATTCCTCCTGTCTTATCTATGTGTATATTTACCTACGGACTTGTATTTTTTTTTTCAAACGGACTTTCATATTGTTACCGTTTCATGCTTTACATATCTCCAGCACGATCAGTGGGGAAAGAGTATGAAAGAATCGTGATATATTAATGCAGGTTGTCAGGGCTAAAAGTATCGAAAAGTTGTGAATTGTTTTTACGGAACTAACCATTAGAATTAAAAAGAAATATAATTAAACAGAAAGAACGTCTCCCCAATTTTTAATATCAATTATAGATTTCGTTCATAGTATCATAGATTTCGATGTATGCATCTTTTGTAGTACGACTAACGTCTAAATGGTAATCCAGATATCTCCAAGTGTTTCGTAGCATATCAAGGGTTATTAGACTTTTTTGCTTGGGGATTCATTAAATCCGTTGTGTACAAACAAAACATTGAGACTGTGCATGAGTTGAAGAAGCGTATCGTTCAATCAATTCGTGTAATATCTCCGGCTATGCTACGAAACACTTGGAGAGAACTGGATTACCATTTAGACGTTTGTCGTGCTACAAAAAGTGCCCATATCGGAATATATGATACTGTGATCGAAATCTATGATTGATATTAAAACTTGGGGAGATGTTCTTTATATTTAAATAATTTTTATTAATTCTAATTGATAGTTACGTAAAAATAAGCCATAACTGTTGGGTGCTTTAAGCCCGGATATCCTGTATAATGATAGGTATAAGGAATTACCTAGGGCTCGAGATAGCCTAGTGGTAGCGCGTTGGGCTGCGAGCTGAGGGTTTTGAGTTCGAATCCCGACGAACGTCATTTAAATACCTACGTGTCTGGGACGGGCATGGGCACGTTAAATCTGTAGACCCGAAATTCCTCCTGTGGAAAAGTGGTACGGAGAAGGTACGAGCCCTCGAGATGTCGCCCCTGGGGTTGCTCGGGAAAAAATCAGGTGGCGCCAGGTGGTGGTGGTGGTTCAACCAAACGGTGACGCCATTGATTATCGCGGCAGCAACCAATGATTATCGCGGATGAAGTTTGAATGTGTTCATTGACGCATTGGCAAATTACATTTGTTGTGTTGATAAATTAAATTTCCTTCGAGTGATTAATAGAATTGTAAACAATTAAATTTTAGCATGCTTTGTATAAATAAATTTATTAAGCCTCTACTAGATATATATCTTTTGATTAAACTTGCCTCTACTAGATAGATATCTTTTGATTAAACTTGCTTCTACTAGATAGATATCTTTTGATTAAACTTGCCTCTACTAGATATATATATATATTTTGATTAAACTTGCCTCTACTAGATATATATCTTTTGATTAATATAATAGTAAACAATTTTTAGTATGCTTTGTATAAATAAATTTATTAAGCCTCTACTAGATATATATCTTTTGATTAAACTTGCCTCTACTAGATATATATATCTTTTGATTAAACTTGCCTCTACTAGATATATATATTTTGATTAATATAATGGAAAACAAATAAATTTTAGTATTCTTTGTATAAATAAATTTATTTAGCCTCTACTAGATATGTATATTTTGATTAAACTTGCAGTGATCGAGTACTCAATCATTTTATTAATGTAATCGAATTTTGGGAAAACGTACACAACACATTTATATTGTTATAGTTTTGGATTTTACATACCTTTCCGCACGTTTAGTGTGGAAATATCGATGAAAGGAATCACGTAATGTCGATATAATGTGAGGTGTATTGATTTACCAAGATGGCAGCCACATCCGAGGCATGAAACTTTTAAGACTCGTCACATTCAAACATTATGAGGCATTCTGGCATGAAACTTGTGGTGAAAACTCATAGATCCAGTTTCTTAAAATCCGTAAGAAAATTTAAAGGAATGCACAAATTTGGGGGGAATTCTAAAAAATGTTGCATATTGAATAACCTCAATAACGAAATATAAGTTGCTAGACTTTGCATGAAATTTCCCCCTAAAATAGTTAAACCCCGTACGGTTTCTAAGCGAAAAGGAAACCATATTTAATGAAATTTCTTGAGTTATTCATTAGTAATTTAGTTTAGACGAAAGATTAGTACATTTCAGTTTTTATTGCTATTATCTGTCGGCTAAAAAATAACATTTTTTTTATTTACAGAAAAGAAATATTTTGCTTCCCGAAAAAGGGTGCTAACTCGGTTATGGAACTCTAAGTTTGGTAAAAAGAAGGCAAAATTTTTGAAAGATGGCTAATCGACAGAAAAAAAAAAATGTCACCAACAACAGTTTTTGTTGAGCTGACTCAAGTTGCTTTACAAAGTTACTCCTAATTGATTCCTATTCTAGAGTCCTTGGGAAACGCGAATAGATTGGAATATTTAATTAATTTATTTCAAAGAGAACCTCCATTTCGATGCTAGATTAAACCTATCTTGAATTATTCATGACCTTTGAATATAACGGGCGAACCAATGAAGTTAAAACAGTTTTATTTAGAACTATACAGCTTTTGTTGGCTAAAATGTTCGTTGATAGAAGTTTTAATTTACGGATTAAAGGAAAGGAAGGAGTTACATTAAATCTCAAGTACGTTACGTCATGTAACAAAGTTACTTGATATTATCATCACATGATCCTAGAAGTTACATTCAGTGCCTTGTTCTCCCACTTTTTAGCATCTTATCTGAATATTATCGATTTTTCGGCGCATTTTATTATAAACATCGGACGACGACGAAAAGGTCAAAGTGTTTTCGCGAAATGTGTCACTGTAGAAGATGGGGGAAGGTTCGTTATAAATTTCACCTCACCGAGATTTCGATTTTTCACCCTATTGTAGCGGGATCCATTTTCGGCCACATAATTACTCCCTAAATTGCTTTCTGTGGAGATTTAGTTTCAGTGGGATAGTCGAGGAGATTGAAGAAATAATATTGAGTATAATGAAGGGGATATTGGAGAAGAAACTGGATATACTCGGCATATATTTTTGGAAAATGTAAGGGGGAAAATGATCACTACGTGTTATATGGGATAAAATGGGAATAAATGAGTACAATTTCGCAAATACAAGTAGAAAAAAAAATACTATTCCTAAATTGGAATATATTTTTGTGAGCGTTGGAATATATTTTTTTAGGAATAGATTAATAATTAATTGCCAATGCATTAATACGAATGTTTTTAAATATTTATTATTTAAATGGGTTTTGTTTTAATATATTTGGTTTTTGGATACATAATTACTTGCTATATTTTTCTCTGTGGAGATTTAATTTCTGTGAAATTACTGATAATGTAAGGGGGGAGAAATATTATTGCATATAATGAAGGAGATATTGTAGAAGAAATTGGATATACTCGGTATATATTTTTGGAAAATGTTAGGGGGGGGGGAAAATGATCACTACGTGTTATATGGGATAAAATGGGAATAAATGAGTACAATTTCTGAAATACAAGTAGGAAAAAAAGTACTATTTTTAAATTGGAATATATTTTTGGGAGTGTTGGAATATATTTTTTAGGAATATATTAATAATTAATTGCCAATGCATTAATACGAATGTTTTGAAATATTTATTATTTAAATGGGTTTTGATTTAATATATTTGTTTTTCGGTTACATAATTACTTGCTATATTTTTCTCTGTGGAGATTTAATTTCTGTGAAATTACTGACAATTTAAGGGGGGAGAAATAATATTGCATATACTAAAGGAGATATTGGAGAAGAAATACGTTGCATTCGGCATATATTTTAGAAAATGGAAGGTGAAAATACTACCTATGTGTTATATAGGATAAAATGGAAATTATTGGGTACAATTTAGTAAATGCAAGTAGAAAAAATATACTATCCTTTAATTGGAGTATATTTGTGGCAGTGCTGGAATATAATTTAGGAATAGAATTATAATTAATTACTATTAATGGATTTGAAAGAATGTGCTTATATATTTACTGTTTAAATGGATTTTGGTTTAATATGCTTGATTTTATGCCAAATACTTACTCTCTAAATTGCTTTCTGTGAAATAATCGACAGTGTAAGATGGAAGAATTAATATTGTACGTAATGAAGGGGATATTGGAGAAGAAATAGGATATATTTGGAATATATTTTACGAAATGGAAGGGGGAAATGATAATTGTGTGTTATATGAGATAAAATTGAAATTACTGGGTACAATTTAGTAAAGTCAAAGAAGAAAAGACATACTTTGCTCAATACGCCATGAATTTAGAATATATTTGTAGGAGTGTTGGAATATATATTAAGAATATATTTACAATTAATGCTATTAATGCATTAATAGAAATGTTTTTTATATATTTATTATCAAAATGGGCATTGATTCAATATATTTAATTAAATTTCAATATATTTTTGAAAATGCACGGAATAAAATGATATGTAATACAATGTATATCTGTGAAACAGGAATAATTTAAAATGTTTTAGGAAATGCAAGGAAGTTTAAGGCTGCTACACATTCTACAGAGTGAAACACGGATAAGTGAAACACCTTTGTTTTAAGATAACTTATGAATTGCAATTACCTCGCTTGCTTTTATATGTTGGGGAGAGTGGAATTCAGAAAATTATAAACATTCCCCACATCGTTGGAATCGTGCAGATGGAAGAATACTGACCCGAGTGTAGAAGAACGCGACTTCAAACAGGGTAGCAGATCTTTGGAATTTATTATAATGGACCAATGGGAAATGCAAAGCAGATAATCATGTCGGCAAAAAAAAATCAGCAATATTGAAAAATCTAATATGAAAAAAATAAAATAAAATAATTAAATATATAAGCTGCAATCTCGAAAAGAAATGGATAATGTGTGAGGAATTGAATTCACAAAATGAAAATCCTTTTCATCACCGGAATAGGTCAGTAGATAGATCACTGGCATTGAGGTTTGGAAACAAATTTTGGTTAACTAGGGATTACAAAGACGAACTGAAAATTCAGAACTGAGTTTCGTTTCTGAAATGTTTCTAAAACTGGTTACCCGTATATTAGCCGGGTTAGAATAATACAAGCACTACAAAACGTGTGCCCTAAATATTAATGAAAAAGCTATATTTATTTATGATGTAAAGAATCGTAGTTTTTACTGTAAGTTAAAATTAAATATCTTTCAATTTATTTTTATTTAAAATAATTCATGGAAATGTGCTCTAAAATCCGAAATCACATAATTCTCTTTGAAGATTTGATGTGTTTATTTTCAATTAGCGACTAGACAAGAAATTCGTCGAAGACTATATTGCATTTTATATTATTTAAATTTAAACAGTCTATTTTTGCTTCTTATAACTGCAATAAATAAAATTTCCTTTGAAAATTTCATATGAATTAAATCAATAAAATTCGAATGACACCCGATGGCATAGCTTTTGACAGCAGGAAGGGGTTGACTTCTAAGATGGTCGAGGAGGATCCAGTAGTTAAGCGAGGTGGACGCGCTTGAGCAAAAGGTTCCAAATATCTAGATAGTGATAAATTGTGATACACTGTAAAACTGCTTTTCCACATTATAATGTAAATTGTAAACCAAAGATTCACTAATTTCCAGTACCCGTTTCTACAACCATTGAAAATCGGGTGTTCGGTTTTCCCGTGTTCCCGTATACCCGGTTCTGTAATCCTTATGTCTGACGGTTGTTCAGAGTATACTGTATAGTCTCCTTTTCGCTGTTTGCGCATTAGCCCACAGTGTAGCAGAGGTGCGTTTCAGTGCATAAAACGTGCATTTGCTGAGCAGTGTATTGTTATTCCTTTTAGTGTGTATCAAATATGGACAGTAGCATTAAGAGTTAACGTCGAAAGGTTTTATCAGAATATCCACTTGCCCGGGAATTTCTTAACGCTTAAGGTATCCGACTGCGTTCGGAGCCCTTTTTTTGAAAAAATGTACTACTTACGAAAATTTATATCTTATTTTTCGAAGGAATATAACACCAAAACTCGAAAATGATGATAAAATAAACATTAACTATGCAAATTTTTACAAAATTGAGAAAATTGGGTCGAAATTTAGCAATTTTTTTAAAAAAAGGCTCTAGCGCTAAAAAAAATAAACTATGTATATCACATTAACTTATTTTTGTTATATGTACGTAAGTACCTTCTAAGTGTAATGACCTACAAGCTAATCGATATCTCAAAAGGTAAAAAAACATACAGGTCATTATATGCAATTACATGTAAAATTTTAGTAATTTTCAATGAGATTTTTTATAAATGTACCTATAAATCAACAAATAATATTCCAAGAACCAAATCTGTATTTCATTACGTTCTTAGTATTATGAAAAACATACGTGAAAAATTTCATAGACATATCATGGTTAGATTTTGAGTTATGGCAAGAGTCGTTTGCATTTTTGATGAAAAATAAGTTCTTCAGAAAACACGATTAAAACCTTCAACTTTCATAGCTGATGCTGACCTTTAAATCACTCTAATTTCATTTCTAATGATCGTATCGAAAAAATAAAAGCTGATTTAGAAACGTAAATTTACAATCTTTAAAAAAAAAAAGAATTAAAAACAATTTCTGAATTTTCGTCAAAATCGATGTTTTAAACGTAGTCGGATACCTTTACAGCCTGTTGATTATAAAGGTGTGCATGGTCTGTCCTATGTATAAACATCAATAGATTAATTCTAAAAATCTTGAAGACATTTAAAACAGTATTTTTATGGGATGCTTAGCGTTAAAGAAACGTTATGTGTAAATTCCCTTACCAGACTCTTCATCGCAATGCTTTGATACGAGTTCTTATGAAGAGAAAAACAAAATATTAGCATACTTAAAAAAAAGAAATGACTTGTTTTTTATTTTTTATTTTTTTTTCAGTCAAAATTTCAAAGAATGACATTTTTACCAATGAAAAGTGTTCAAATGGGGAACATTAGATAAATATTTGCACATAATAAAAAGTCACTAAAGTGAAATTTATAAATGTGTTAGTAACAATGATACTTTTGTACTTAAAGCATTTATTATGATTAATTTATCTGGTGCTTTTTAACAACTTTGAAGTTTTTTTAACGAAAAGTAGAAAATAAAAACGAAGATTAGTTTCTTAAGCATCATAAATTTTTATAAAAGGATTTATTTACTTATTCACTATCAGTAAGGCTCATGATAGCCTTTAGGAAACTAAAATATCTTAAATATTTATACAAGTAAGATAACATAAAATAAATATACAATGCATTGTCTCATGTACCAATAAAATTACAAAAATTACAACTTGATATTAAATCACTAGAACTATTTACTGCTTTTTCCAAACAGTATAAGATATCCATTGGTATATCAAAACATACTGTTTCATCGAGATGAATGTACATCATAAAGTATACAAAACGTACAAGTAATACTGTAATTGTTGGGTTTAAACTACTTTATATAGCATTATTTATGTTACTTGCATGGGTGACGTAAAATAGTTTACATATGACGAAGAAATGTTTTTATTGATTAAAAAATACTAAGACACTTATATAGTTGTTGTAATTGTTATATTTTAGCCAACTATCAGTGTTTAACACTCGAAGTTGTTGAAAATATGTTGTAGGGCGTTTTGTGCAAGCCTCTAAGTTCCAATTCGCTAAAATAGGAATTATTTATTGTATTTCACCTATTTCTGCTTAAAGTGTGTTGTAAATTTTAGCGTCACTAGAAATTTAAAATATATTTTCATTTGATTAATATCATCATTTTCACAAAATTTTTCCCTCTAAATTTGTATCCATTATTTTACCTTTTAAAAATATTTTATGCTTTCGTAATTTTTTTAAATACATCTTGACCGTGAATAGTAACTGCATTAGAGCTGCATAGTATAGTTACAAGATGATTTACGGAACACGGATAAATCTTACGGAAACCAGAACTTAAAAAAGTGAAGCCTTAATGATTGATTAAACTCAATTTTTTTTTTTACAAATTTATATACATAGTAAACAAAACAATTCTCGATAGATACATGCGATAACACATTTTAATGCAAAAAAAATGTTTAGGAGGGAAAAAACTGAAGATTACCAATCGACAAAACTACTGTAAGTAATCAGCCTACTATTTTCTTTAAATTGTTTTCTCCTTATACAACATCCAACAATACATAAAATACATCCTACTGTTGAATTTGTTTTACAAATTTTCTTTTATGAATAAGATTTAATGACTTCAAAGGAGATAAGAACAATTCAGCAGCTCTACAGATAACATTTTTGTAATAGACAAATAAATAGTCACTAAAGAAGAAATTCTAGAATACTAACAGTAGGAAAACATTCATTCTTACAAATTCCAATGGGAATCGCAAATTTTAGAGAAATATGTTTTATACATAGCAAAATTTTGTTTAAAATATCAGCTACATGTGTTTTTAGTTGTTTTAAAAACGTGTTATTTGTTTTATAATTTAAAAAAGTGCTTACTTTCCGTCCAAAACGACTCTTCTTATGCAATAAACAATTTTCTTTTTTCGTCTGCTAGGGTCGAGGCCTCTAACGATTGCGTCTGATGCCAGAAATGTGAAACGCTCCGCTATAACTCGCCCGCTTTTATATTCGGCTTTCGCTCCAAATTACACCCACGCGTTTCCGATCGATTTTTCTGACTTGATCCCCCCCACCCCGCCTTCCACTCCATCGGACATGCGCGTGTGACGTTTTCGATCCCCCTTCCCCCTCCCCCCCCCCCCCCCCCCAGTTGACATTTTCACTGTGGCCCGCTACATGAATGGGAACCCTTCATGGCGTAGATTAGTGATGGAGGGCGTCTTCAGCAGATGAGATAAACTCGAAATGAAAGAAAATCAAACTGAAATCACGTTTGAAGAAATACTTGAATGAATGCGTAGGATGGAAATACTTTGAATTTGTTACGTGAATGAAACATAACTGCCCTTTTTTTATTAAAAGGAAAAATTCATTGTCTAGGTAAACTGAGGTGAACCAGAGTTACGAGTAAATGTAGAACGTGAGCCCAAACATCCCCAGTTTGTGTTTACAGAGAAAAACAAAAATATTAGCATTGTTAAAAAGAGAAATGACGTTTTTTATTTTCGATTTTTTTTGGCCAAAATTCCAAAGAACTGGCATTTGACCAAAAATTCGAGTAAATAAAGAACGTGAACCCAAACATCCCCAGTTTGTGGTTACAGAGAAAAAAAAAATATTAGCATAGTTAAAAAGAGAAATGACGTTTTTATTTTCGATTTTTTTTCGTCAAAATTCCAAAGAACTGGCATTTGACCAGAAATTCGAGTAAATGAAGAACGTGAACCCAAACATCCCCAGTTTGTGGTTACAGAGAAAAACAAAAATATTAGCATAGTTAAAAAGAGAAATGACGTTTTTATTTTCTATTTTTTTTCGGTCAAAATTCCAAAGAACTGGCACTTGCCCAGAAATTCGAGTAAATGAAGACCGTGAACCCAAACATCCCCAGTTTGTGGTTACAGAGAAAAACAAAAATATTAGCATAGTTAAAAAGAGAAATGACGTTTTTATTTTCGATTTTTTTTCGGTCAAAATTCCAAAGAACTGGCTTTTAACCAGAAATACGAGTAAATGAAGAACGTGAACCCAAACATCCCCAGTTTGTGGTTACAGAGAAAAACAAAAATATTAGCATAGTTAAAAAGAGAAATGAAGTTTTTTATTTTCGATTTTTTTTCGGTCAAAATTCCAAAGAACTGGCATTTGATCAGAAATTCGAGTAAATGAAGAACGTGAACCCAAACATCCCCAGTTTGTGGTTACAGAGAAAAACAAAAATATTAGCATAGTTAAAAAGAGAAATGACGTTTTTATTTTCGATTTTTTTTCGGTCAAAATTCAAAAGAACTAGCTTTTAACCAGAAATACGAGTAAATGAAGAACGTGAACCCAAACATCCCCAGTTTGTGGTTACAGAGAAAAACAAAAATATTAGCATAGTTAAAAAGAGAAATGACGTTTTTTATTTTCGATTTTTTTCGGTTAAAATTCCAAAGAACTGGCTTTTAACCAGAAATACGAGTAAATGAAGAACGTGAACCCAAACATCCCCAGTTTGTGGTTACAGAGAAAAACAAAAATATTAGCATAGTTAAAAAGAGAAGTGACGTTTTTTATTTTCGATTTTTTTTGGCCAAAATTCCAAAGAACTGGCATTTGACCAAAAATTCGAGTAAATAAAGAACGTGAACCCAAACATCCCCAGTTTGTGGTTACAGAGAAAAAAAAAATATTAGCATAGTTAAAAAGAGAAATGACGTTTTTTATTTTCTATTTTTTTTCGGTCAAAATTCCAAAGAACTGGCACTTGCCCAGAAATTCGAGTAAATGAAGACCGTGAACCCAAACATCCCCAGTTTGTGGTTACACAGAAAAACAAAAATATTAGCATAGTTAAAAAGAGAAATGACGTTTTTTATTTTCGATTCTTTTCGGTCAAAATTCCAAAGAACTGGCATTTGACCAGAAATTCGAGTAAATGAAGAACGTGAACCCAAACATCCCCAGTTTGTGGTTACAGAGAAAAACAAAAATATTAGCATAGTTAAAAAGAGAAATGACGTTTTTTATTTTCGATTTTTTTTCGGTCAAAATTCCAAAGAACTGGCACTTGCCCAGAAATTCGAGTAAATGAAGACCGTGAACCCAAACATCCCCAGTTTGTGGTTACACAGAAAAACAAAAATATTAGCATAGTTAAAAAGAGAAATGACGTTTTTTATTTTCGATTCTTTTCGGTCAAAATTCCAAAGAACTGGCATTTGACCAGAAATTCGAGTAAATGAAGAACGTGAACCCAAACATCCCCAGTTTGTGGTTACAGAGAAAAAAAAAATATTAGCATAGTTAAAAAGAGAAATGACGTTTTTTATTTTCTATTTTTTTTCGGTCAAAATTCCAAAGAACTGGCACTTGCCCAGAAATTCGAGTAAATGAAGACCGTGAACCCAAACATCCCCAGTTTGTGGTTACACAGAAAAACAAAAATATTAGCATAGTTAAAAAGAGAAATGACGTTTTTTATTTTCGATTCTTTTCGGTCAAAATTCCAAAGAACTGGCATTTGACCAGAAATTCGAGTAAATGAAGAACGTGAACCCAAACATCCCCAGTTTGTGGTTACAGAGAAAAACAAAAATATTAGCATAGTTAAAAAGAGAAATGACGTTTTTTATTTTCGATTTTTTTCGGTCAAAATTCCAAAGAACTGGCATTTGACCAGAAATTCGAGTAAATGAAGAACGTGAACCCAAACATCCCCAGTTTGTGGTTACAGAGAAAAACAAAAATATTAGCATAATTTTTAAAAATATGACGTTTTTTATTTTCGATTTTTTACCGTCAAAATTCCAAAGAACTGGCTTTTTGATCACTAAAAAGTGTTCAAATGGGGAATATTGGATAAATGTTTGCACATAACAAAAGAAGTCACTAAAGCGAAATTGATAAATATGTCAGTAACGATCATACTTTTGTGATCTGAAAGTATTTATTATGATTACCGTCTCTAGTGCTTTTTTAACGACATTGAAATTTTTACATCGGAAAGTAGAAAATAAAAACGAAGATTAGTTTCTAAAGCATCATCAATTTTTATAAAAGGATTTATTTACTTATTCACTATCAGTAAGGATCGTGATAGCCTTATGGAAGCGAAAATATCTTAAATATTTATACAAGTAAGATAACATAAAATAAATATACAATGTATTGTCTCATGTACGAATACAATTACAAAAATTGAAACTTGATTTTAAATCACTAGAACAATTTACTGCTTTTTCCAAACAGTATAAGATATCCATTGATATATCAAAATATACCGTTTCATTGAGATGAATGTACATGATAATGTATACAAAATGTACAAATAATACTGTAATTTGTATATTTAGTACAAATAGTACTGTAAAAAATGTACAAAATAGTTCTGTAAATGACAAAATGTACAAATAGTACTGTAGATGACATATATCATAATAAACATTTTCACCGTAAATTAGTACTGGAGAGCGTGTTCAGAGGTACAACATATGAGATAAATTTAAGTTTAAAAAAAATTACACTCAAATTACATTTGTACTAATACTTCAGTAAGTGAGGAGAACGAACAGTGTTTAAAATTTTAACGCTAAACACAAAATAATTAATATTTTTTAATTAAAATGAGAAAGCCATTGACAAAGTAAACTGAGGTGAACCAACGATATATCTAACTAAATGAAGAACATGAATCCAAACTCAATTTGACTCAAAATATAATTTGAGTTAAACTCAAATTACAGTTGTAGAAATACTTCAATGAATGAGGAGAACGAACAGCCTTTAAAAATTTTAACGCTAAATGGAAAATAATTAATATTTTTTAATTAAAATGAGAAAGCCATTGACAAAGTGAACTGAGGTGAACCAATGATATATCTAAGTAAATGAAGAACATGAATCGAATCTCAATTTGACTCAAAATGTATTTTGAGTTAAACTCCAAATTACAGTTGTAGAAATACTTCAATAAATGAGGAGAACGAACAGCCTTTAAAAATTTTAACGCTAAACACAAAATAATTAATATGTTTTAATTAAAATGAGAAAGCCATTGACAAAGTGAACTGAGGTGAACCAATGATATATCTAAGTAAATGAAGAACATGAATCCAAACTCAATTTGACTCAAAATATAATTTGAGTTAAACTCAAATTACAGTTGTAGAAATACTTCAATGAATGAGGAGAGCGAACAGCCTTTAAAAATTTTAACGCTAAACGGAAAATAATTAATATTTTTTAATTAAAATGAGAAAGCCATTGACAAAGTGAACTGAGGTGAACCAACGATATATCTAAGTAAATGAAGAACATGAATCGAATCTCAATTTGACTCAAAATGTATTTTGAGTTAAACTCCAAATTACAGTTGTAGAAATACTTCAATGAATGAGGAGAACGAACAGCTTTTAAAAATTTTAACGCTAAACGGAAAATAATTGATATGTTTTAATTAAAATGAGAAAGCCATTGACAAAGTAAACTGAGGTGAACCAACGATATATCTAAGTAAATGAAGACAGGAATCCAAATATTCCCTCTCTGTGGTTACAGTGACGACACACATTACACTTTATTTCGTGAAAGGAAGCTAAACAGAGAACATTACTTCAAATTAACACTAAAGCGCCTAGGGACAACAAATGAGTGGCAAAGATAAAAAATTCTTAACGGGATGCGGTACAAAAAAAAAAAATCTTTTTTATCTACAAGCATTTTATGATTTTTTTCCTCCTGCACTTTTATATATAGAAGTCATTATGCATTACGTATAATAAAAACTTTAACAATTTGAAAATTTTCTTATTAAATGAAAAAGTTGTAAGGTATACATAAGATTCGATTCACAAGAATCGAACTTTTGAGTGAATGAATTAAAGAAGCTGCTTGAGATATGCTAATTTCAGCATACGCGCTTGGTATAAATACCAAGCAGCTTGATTAATACAGAGGTTGAAAAAGGTTTTGTTAAGGTTGATAGATAAGCGAGTTAAGGGAGCTACGAGGAAAGCAGCTCCAGGTGCTATCCTCCGCTAGTGCTTAGGGGGCCCAAAGTTTACGTGGTAGTACTGCTGGTTTGACTCTCTGCTGGTTTGTGAGTATTTTCAAAGTGTATTTCTATTGAATGTTAATATATATTCCGTACAAGTAGTACGTATGATTATTGCTGTAAAAGCAAATTCTATTTGTGCAACGAATTCAATAAACATTGTTTCATGTATAAACTGTGTTTGTATCAAATTCATTTAGAGTGCCACTTCAAATTATATACACCCAAGTCTGGGTAGAAGTGAGCTAAACTCTATAAAATCTAAGGCATGTTTAGTTTCCCATATGAGGCGTTTAAAGGCAAAGTGGTGTAAGTCACATTTTCAACTTTTTTCATTTGAGGGCAAATATGTAATATCCATGTTCGATTTATAGTGGAATTGTAAATAGTTATTATTTGCAATATTGTAATAATTGCTATGAATTATAATTTGTTCAATTTATGGTGGAATTTTTTGTAATTTTTGCAGTTAATCTCTTTGACTTACACCACTTAACTTACTGACTTACCACTTTGCCTTTCACCGCCTCATATATCTGTTGTTGTTGTGGCTTATGCCCCTTGAACGACAGTAGATCATATGAAGTCCATAAAGGCTATTGGGCAGAATGGTGCGGCTCCGGTTTTGAATAGCACCACAAGGGTCGAGTCTGACTTGACTAAAGGACCGATCCCGATATTTTAGAACCGAGTTAAGTAACGAGACCAGTACACTTGACCCCGCACCTCCAGAGGTAAATTTTGAAAACTTGGCATTGCAGCCACGATAGATTTTACGTGCACCAGTCACCATTAGCGTACATGGCGGTGTATTTGTCAGCGACCCGCATCGAACCAGAGACGTTCGGATCACTGACTCGCTGCCTTTGCCAACTGGACCACAGTGCCCCTGCCATATATCTGCCTAAGCAATAGCTGTATTTGAATAGTTCTATATCTCTTTGTATCCAGGAAAAAAATTTGTCTTCAGGACTTACGAATTATTTCATTAAAAATGTAAATCACTGTATTGGCGAAAACAATTGAGTATGAGTTTTGTTGCATTTTCAGAATATTTTCTATAAATCAAATATTTTAAAGACGGTTTTAGCAAAAATAGAACAAAGAACACAGTGCAAAATATTTTAGAGATACTTTGCCGGGAATTTAAGATATATCCTTTTTAAAATGGAAAATAATGGAACATTCCATTTCGAGATCAAGACACTTAAAGCACAGATGTACAGCATAGACAGAGCAGCGTAAAAGTGTTATATCTGGCAAGGTAACCATCGTAAAAACATTCGGTTTGTGTTTTTGGGTTTTAAAAGCTTTTCAGTACGTTTTAATGCAAGAAAGTCGGGTCTTTTATTGGAATTTTGAATCCCCGGATACTTAAATCCATACTAATTTGCAAAAATTCTAGAGTGTTGTTTCCTATAAGATATTCTGGATGTAGGAAAATTTTATTTTCAACTGAACTTCAAAAGTTTTCCGTGAGCATTTTTTTTATCATGAGGATATAATTTCTTGTATTAATATTTTTCTAGTTTCTAAGGTAGAGACTGAAAAAAATTGGCTATTTTACTCTGGCTAAGGTCTAATTGGCTGTAATCCTCAAAGAATTTTTTTAATTAGAATTTTGTTTAAATTTTTTAATGATGTACGATTTAAAACTTGAAAATTAAAAAGTTAAGCAATTATATTAAATTATTTTTCCACTTCAAAAATAAAAAAATTATCTGGACACTCCATGATATTTCAAGAAGGAATCTCGTACCGTTTTACAGATAAAAGCGCTAATTCCAAAATGTTGCTGATAGATAGCGTTGTAAGTTGCCTCATCCAGTAGCTCATAGCCTTTTAACTATACCTAGACACCAACTTTATGGCCCAAGCTGTCACCATTTAGAAGGTTTTTTTTTCCAATGAGGAGGCACTTGTAATCAAACATTGGCCGCAATCAACTACGCCACAATTATACTGCCCATTTTATTATGGGGGCATCATATAGGCGGACAGCATTACCCCCTATGAAGGGACGACACGAACGGAGGCATTTTTTCGTGTCGCAACGCCAGGACTCGATCTGAGCACCCTCAGCACCGAAAACCAGCGAGCTGTACCACAGGGCAGCCACAAGCCCCCATTTAGAAGTTAAGGGGGGAGGAACGGATATTGGTGGAAACCCTGTATAATTGGTTTCCAACAACGTTGTATAATGTTTCGTTAAATATAATTTTAGTATTTCATCATTGTTTATTTCGCATGGCTTTTATATTGCATTCTGAATAGTAAAAATAATGTTAGAAAAACATAGGTTATAAATAACTTGAACTTAACTGACTGACGGTCAACTAAGTTCAACTTTATATGGGGAACGTGACTTTATATTGTGTAAAGTGACGGTCAATTTTATATCAGGTTACTTTTATATGCAGTTTAGTTATCATTTAGTATATCTCTAGAATAATTTCACCCTTTATACTTCAAATGATACACACTTTATACTTCAAATAATTTTTCATAAAGAACAGCTGTGTACTCAGACGTTACCGGTTATCCACAGGGGGGGGGGGGGATTTCCAAGTGAGGAGAGGAGCGGCCAGTGCCGCCTACTACGATGGGGCGGTCCCGATATAGTTATCAATTATGCCCTTCCTCTTCACAACGGTTAAAAAATATTCGAGGAAATTTGGGTTTTAAAATCAATTATTTCCTTACTCTTTATAGGTGTTGTAATATAGATAATCAGACATCAAAGAAATTTTTGAATAGACTGATTTTCTTTAAGGGGATACGGGACACATTTAAAATTTTTTTTTATTTATTGAGTTAAAATTTTGAATTTTTTTGTGATGGTTAACCATATAATTTTTAAACAAAATCACATCATAAAACTTCTCAAAAAGTTTTTAAAAATTTTTTTAATTTAAAATTTAAAAAAAAGTGGGGTAATTTAAAATTGTTATAACTCGAAATATTATTCGTCGAATTTCAAAATTTTTTAATTTAATTAATAAGAAATATATAAGTTTTAATTTCGATTCAAAATTTCTTAAAATATTAATTTTTAAAAAAATTTAAAACATTTAGATTAAAAATTACAAAAAAAATTATGTAACTTATTTTTAAAAAATCATATTTTCAAAAGTAAATATTTTTTTTCAAATTTGCTGAATCAAAATTCAAGTAATATAGTCGAAAAAGGCTTGTTACAAGTTTCAACCATTTATCTTTAACGGTTCTTGACTTATAACAATTTAAAAACTAGAAATGAAGAAAAAACCCATCATGCCGTAAAACGCACTTACAGGTTTAAAGAACGATTGGCTACAATTAGAATGTTGCAAAAAAAAATAATAATTTCTCCTCTTCTAATTAAGATAGAAACATGATTTAAACATCATTTTAAGCGTAAAAGAACACAGAAGTTTTTAATGCAAAAAAACCTTTTTTCGAAAATTCGAACAATTTTGTGTCCTGGACCCCCTTGAGGTTTTTATGCTTTCCGTATTTTTAAGATTCATTCGTCAAAGGAAGTTATTTCTTTTTAAAACATAATATACCACATTTTCCAACAAAATGCTAATTAAAAAAATTATTCGGTTCCCTTTAAAATAATGTAAATTATGCATATGTAAAGAACTTCTTTCTATATTTCGCGGTACAATTTTAAAAAAGATAACCTTTAATGCGAGTCGACAATTAGTGAGAACCTCTTCCCCACAACTTAACTTTGAGTGAGCAATTCCAGAATCATTAATTAGTTTTTATGAGTCCTAATTCCTTATGTATAAAGCTTACATAATTTTTTCACGGGGTTGAGAAGATTAAAAAAACTGGCAAAGCAGGCAAAGAAGTAGAAAAAGTAGTTTTGAAAAAATGAAAGAAAAAAGCACTAAATGAGGATCTTAAATTTCTCTTTATTTTTATTGATAAATTTCTGGGCCAGTGAATGAAATATTGATTGCATTATATTTTCTCTGTGCATAGCATTACGTAGGAACAAATTAGACGTCACTCTGGGTGGGAGTATGTGCTGGTGACGCAAATGATATTCAAGTTCGTCATTTATTAAATTTAAAACACCACTCCTATCTATTGGGATGACCAGAAAGTTCTGTCGGTTTTTTAGTAAAATGGCTGCATTACTGATTAGTTGGCTTGGACATCATCCGAGACAGTTTTCTTAGATTGTGTTGTGACATATGTTATATCAGCATGCATTAAGGCTGCTGTGTACTGACCCAATTGAATTAGCTCACCTCAGTGTTAACCTATGGAGAAAATGTGTCCAAGGATTAACGACTTGGATTAAAAGATTTTTTAATAAGAATTGTGCTCCGTAATAGAGTACCAACATTTATGTATTACCAACATTTATGCAGTTTTAAAGGGTAGAACATTTTTTTCCATAGGTTAACATTGAGGTGAGCGAATCCAATAGGGTTAGTACACAGCAGCCTTAAAGTTGGCAAGTTAAAACAAAAAAGGATCAAATTTTACACCTTGGGACATTTTTCGTTTTTTTAAATGCAAATAATATTTTTAAATTAAAATTAATAGGGGAAAATGCTGGTATAGTGCATTTTAAACATTCATAAATTTCTTTAGTAGAGGAAATTTATCAAAAGAATCCTGTTTGCAAGGTGGAGCAATGTTCAGGCTACCTGAAAATATTCTTTTTCTGGAATTATCAACATTTTATGTAGTTTTAAATGGTACAACATTTTTTCCATAGGTTAACATTGAAGTGAGCGAATCCAATAGGGTTCGTACACAGCAGCCTTAAAGCTGGCAAGTGAAAACAAAAAAGTATCAAAATTGGGGGGTGCCATTTTGATATTTAAATATTGATATTTTATGTTTTATTTTGGTATATTTAATATTTTTACCATGTTTTTATTAACTTGCTTTCTTGCTTGTTTGTGTGTGTGTTTTTCCCTTACAAATCTTGCCATCGATTTTTAACTAACTTCCCGACTATCTAGAAGTTTGAAACTTTTAGAAGAGCTCAGAACACGATGACAATGTATTATTTTAATACTTTTAGCCATCTTTAAGCAGAATTAAATTAATTTACAGTTATTTTCAGTTAATTTGTTTTGTAGAATGGTGCAGCCATCTATCAACCGGAACGGGAACGAAAAGTTAAACGCAAGTTAATTTCTAATCAACTTAATTTTCTTTCAAGTTGATGGGATAATTCATCAAAAAAATTTTCAAAAAGTATTTATTAATACATAGAATTGTCAAGTTTATATGATTCAACAGAAAATTTAAAAACATGGTGTATAAAAAAATCTTTTTATCTTGTAATTATTGAAATTGAAGAGGGTAGAAAATGAGCTTCAATTTCGGCATATTACGATTTAATATTTCGAGAAAGTTAAAAACAAAATTTTAGACGCCAAAAAAAAAAAAAAAAAAAGTTGTGTGCGGTGTAACTTTTGGGAAGATGGAATTATGAAGCAGCCTGAAAGGTGACAGAGGGTAGTAGAACCGGACAGTGAACACGTTGATCAGTAAAATTAATAGTGAAAATAATAGTTTAGGTTAAAAAGAGCTTACAAAAACCACAAAATTACTCCGCCAACAGAAATGAAATCAGAAAAAAATTTCAATTAAAAGCATTATCAAGATATTGTCTAAGATCTGAATGAATCGTTTGACAATTCTTATAGCAGAGACGTGAGAGACAAATTTTTTCTTGTCTGCACAATGCACGTACTAAATTCAGATACTTTCCCCCGAGTTCAAAAGCAGGGTAAAATCAGCTGTATAAATTCTCGAGGCGGTGGGGAAAGTATTGATTGCTTTATACTTTCTGACGGTTGGAATAACATTGAGGTCAGCGTAGGTGGATGTAGATTTCTTGTGACGCAAAATATGCACTTTTGCGTCACAAGAAAGTAGTATTTTGAAAATCAAAATACTACTTCAAGTGGGCTGGTATGTAGTTCAGTACGTGTTTAGAGGAACTTCAACAATAAGAGAGAATAAGACACTAGGAAGAATTTTCATTTAGAAGTTTAGTTTGGATATTGTTACATCGTTTAAAATTGTAAAATATTTAATTAATTGATTAAGGTGTTGAAATTATGTCATTTTAAAATATTTTTAATTGATTAAAATTGGAAGATTCTGGTATCAAACTTTCATTTGCTGCAGAAATTGAATCGTATTTTATACATAAACTAGCTGACTGTCCGGGCTTCGCTACGGAGTACATTCAAATTAAATACAACGGTCAATTTATGCAGTTAATGCCAAAAAAAACAAAAAAATATATATATTTATAATAAATACAACGGTCAATGTATGAAATTAATGCCAAAAAATATATTTATAAAAAAACCGTAGCGGATATTTTTATAGACAAAATAATGTAGAAGAAAAATATGGAAATTAAATCTAATAGCACATACTAAAGAATATAATACAGTTAATATATTACAGTTTGAGGAACATTTCATTTACTTTAATTTAATATTATTTTGGATAATGTCCAATCGTCTCCCCGATTAGAAAGAAAAAAAAACTTTTTTGGCAATTTATTTCGTTGTTATGAACGTGACGCAAAATTAATTTAAAGTATCACAAATGAAAAGAAACCACGTGATCAGCATTGAATAAATTAAATTCTATATATTAATCTTTAAAAAATCACCAAAATTCAAAAAATGGAGGTAAAGATTCGAAAAAGATTTCATATTACAGGGATTTTTATGATCTTTCTCGTGATATAAATTTTATAACCCTCAGATTATTATTTAAAATGCGAACTTTAAAGAATGTTACAAGTCGCAACGGAGTACATTCAAATTAAATACAAAGGTCAATGTATGCAATTAATAACAAAAAAATAAATATATATATATTGATATTAAATACAACGATCAATGTATGCAATTGATGTCAAAATATATATATATATATTTATAAAAATTCGTAAGGGATATTTTTATAGACAAAATAATGTAGAAAAAAATATTCAAATTAAATCTAATAGAACATACTAAAGAATATTGTACAGTTAATGTAGTACAGTTTCAGGAACATTTCTTTTCCCGTATTTTAATATTTTTTTGGATAATGTCCAATCGTGTGCCGCATTAGGAAGAAATTTTTTTTCTCTATTTCGTTTTTACGCACGTGACGATAAATTAGTTTAAAGTACCAGAAAAATAAATCACATTATCAGCATTTAATAAATTAAATTCTAAAAATTAATCTTTAAAATTTCACCAAAAATTAGAAAATGGTGGTAAATATTCGAAAAAGATGTCATTTTAAAGGAATTTTTATGCTCTTTCTCGTGATGAAATTATACAAAGGCTGTTCACACATTTTTTAGACGATGTATATTCTATTCACAAAACGAAATTACATAAAATTCTTGTGTTTTAAATGTTCTATTTGACATCCCTTATTCTGAACTATCTTTCGACACCGCAATTTCCAGGATAATAATGCCTTTTGAAGTGTCAGAAGAGGTATTCTACCCCATTCCTCCTGAACAGCTTTCCAGAGTCCTGTAAGGGTTTTGGTACGATGTTTGGATAATGCAGATTTTAAAAGTCCGAAAGCACAAAAATCCATAGGTGATACATCGGGAGATTTAGTAGGGATATCAGTGAAGGGTATGGCCTTGATACCAGTTTTTTGTTTCCATTTCTTTTCTCCAATTGCAATTATTTCTTTTGCAGCAAGCGCTTTTTTATTACTGCTTACTAAAATCGTCTAAAAAATGTACGAACAGCCTCTGTATAACCCTCAAATTATTATTGTAAATGCAAACTTTAAAAAAGTTACTAAAACAGCTTAAAAATTTAATTTAAAAAAATCTAAGAAGAATTTTTGAAAAATCTTTCTTAGTGCACCCCTGCACTATAAGAAGAATCGCCATGCAAAATTTCAGCCCTTTAGGTCCAGTGGATTGGTCTGTGGCTATCTGTCAGTCAGTTACGGAACTGTTTTATAGATATAGATTATGACTTCGGTATTGGAATTTCGTGCTTCGGTAGTGACAATCACGTTTAGTTTTATATGATAGTGGAACCCTTAGAAAAATAAATGTATACTATAAATTTAAAAAAATTGTTTAGATACTGTTTAATATCATTAAATATTTAATTAATTTTTAAGGTGTTGAAAATAAGTCAAAGCATTTTTACCTCTTTAAAATGAAAACAGTCTGGTATCATAATTTCTTTTGTTTAAGAAATCGAATTATAATTCACATATTTCAGTAATAAAATTTTATTCTTCGGTGGTGAAATCCCATTTATTTTTATACTAGCTGAAAACCCGCACTTCGGTATGGAGTACATTCAAATTAAATACAATGTTCAATGTATGCAATTAATGCCAAAAAAAAATAAATATATGTAAATATATATATTTATAATAATTACGACGATCAATGTATACAATTGATGTAAAAAAAATATTTACAAAAAAATCATAAGGGATATTTTTATAGAAAAAATATTGAAGAAGAAAATATTCAAATTAAATCTAATAGGACATACTAAAGAATATTGTACAGCTAATATAGTGCAGTTTAAGGAACATAACTTTTTGCCGTATTTTAATATTATTTTGGATTATGTTCAATCGTCTGTCGCATTAGCAAGTAAAAAAATATTTTTTGTCTATTTGTTGTTAAGCACGTGACGATAAATTTATTTAAAGTACCAGAAAAAGAAATCATGTGATCAGCGTTTATTAAATTAAATTCTAAAAATTAATCTTCAAAATTACACCAAAAATCATAAAATAGAGGTAAAGATTCGATAAAGATTTCATTTTGAAGGAATTTGTATGGTCTTTCTCATGATGTAACTTTTATAACCCTCAAACTATTATTTTAAATGCAAACTTAAAAACAGTCACTTAAACAGCTTAAAAATCTTATTTAAAAAAATCTAAGTTGAATTTTTCAAAAATCTTTCTTAGTGCACCCTTACACCATAAGAAGAATCGACATGCAAAATTTCAGCCCTTTAGGTCCAGCGGTTTGCTCTGTGCGTTGTATGTCAGTCAGTGAGTCAGTTACGGAACTGTTTTATATATATAGATTACCTGTGAGTAGCATTATTTCATAAAGAAAAAGCATAAGCTACTCCCTTCCGGGTTCTGAACTAAATGATGAACAGTATCAGAGCCTTTATTTAAAACATTGCAAGGACCCCGCCTTAAAAATCGACTGTCAGCCTTTTTTTTTCGTATTTTATGCTTTTATTGCATTTCTTGATTAAATACTGACTATTTACATATTTACAAATTTACAAAATAAAACAAATTAAATTCGTGTGTTCACACTGCATTGACGAGGAAGGTCAGAGTTGAGTTGTCGCTTTCTATGTCCAGCAGCATCTTGTTTCGTCTTCAGCTCTACTTAACTCTCACTCCATCTCTAACTAACTCTGAGTAACTGGCTAACTAACGTCACCGGTGTTCGGCGGCTTTATATACACCTACTGAACGTTCTCGAAATGTATGGGAAAAGCCTTCTTTTTTTGTCCAGTTACATTCCCAGCCGACTAGCCACCTCCGATAAGCGGGTCCCCTTTGTAGCCGGCTTTCTGTTCTGAGAGCGTCTCGTTAGCGCGTCCGGTCTTTTATGTCGCTAGGCGACTGTCTGTCTGCTGTCTCGGCAATCGTAGTTAGAATAAATTATGTGCACAAGCCGGTCTTCTTGGAATTTCCACGTGCGAAAATTGTCGTTATTGTACGGGAGTCGTTACAACATTAACTTGTAAATTCGCCCAACATTGCATCAAAGGAATGACAGCCTAGGGAAGATAGACTCTAATTTACCTAGGAAAACTGTGTATTTTTAATTACACACCTTCAGTTTTGAAAAGGAGATCCCCAAAGATACCTCAAAGTCTCTGAACTTCTTAAACCACTCGTCTATAAAACAAAAATACGCAATATGAATAACCCGAATAAAACGTGGACAAAAATTACCCCAACCTACAATGAATCCGAAACAAAGCTGATTAAAGTGGAATTATAATATAAACACTTTCATAGTAAATCATAAAACGCAGTCTTTTCCAATAAAAGAAGGATAATGTATAAAACTACTGAATGGAAAGACTCAGGCATAAAGGAAATCCAAATCAATATATATATATATATATATATATATATATATATATATATATATACTAGCATTATTGCCCGGCGTTGCTCGGGTAGATATATAGATATAAAATTTTTCATGCATTCCATCAAAAAAATACTGGGCTGCACCCCCCGCAAAATAAACACTTCGCCCTGCCACCACCCCGTCACCCCCAGACCAACTCTCAAACCACCCCTCAGAACAAACCTCTTTTCTCCCGTGTATCGAATTAGGGCTTGTTCACATAGGAGTCCGTTGCGTTGCGTTAAGGAAAAGATGACGTTGAGACGAAAATAAACCAATCATAGGCGTTAAAAATTTCATTGCTAATCGTTTGGAGGCCTATGATTGTTTTATTTTCGTCTCAACATCATCTTTTCCTTAACGCAACGCAACGGACCCCTATATGAACAGGTTCTTAGACTGGTTGTGGTAAAGGGGCTGTATTCACATTTGAGAGTTGCGCTTAGGGGCACAAAAATCATTAAAAAATTAATTTAAAAAAACTAATGGAGCCCCAAATTTCGTTTTTCCTGATTTCAGTTTCTTGGGTCCTAAACATTAACTGTGCCGAATTTGATCCCGGTAGGTGAAACAGTCTATGATTCTATAGCGGTCAGACAAGCTCTTTTATATATATATATATATATATATATATATATATATATATATATATATATATATATATATATATATATATATATATATATATATTTCTTACAAAGGAGGGGAGGTATGCAATTTCTCGTTCTAAAGAGGGAATAGGAAAAATGGACCCCGTAAGCTAAAGGTTAATATTAAAATAATTTCCTCAAAATATGAAAGAAGTTAAATCAAATTGAAACACTACTAAAGAATTTTGTAAAACAAGCAAATAATTTTATTCCTAGTTCGGCAGGTACTTATCTAAGAGACATTTGGCCAGATACACTTCTGAACTTCTACTTTACATTGCTTCCTAAGAAGCAACTTAGGAACATATATATGCCTTTTAACCAGAGGCTTGTTATGCTATCCACCATGCAATGTAAGTGGCGGGTAAACATGATTTAATGAATTTAACTCCAAACCTCTTTTAATATAAACTTTGTTTAAACACGACGTTACTTTTAAGCGTCAGAGTATATTAATATAATACCTATGTTTTCTTTCGCTATCGCACTTTATTGCTTCTTTCAATCTTTACTTTTGCCCCTCTGAATTCAGTTTTCCCCTTCAAGAAAATTTGATTTATTGCCACAAAAGAATGCTATATAATCTAAAATATTTGAACTGCATTCGGAAAATTTTCATCTAAATTTCATTTTTAAAAATCTTGAATACATAATACATTCTTTATTCTGTTACAGAAAAATGTGTTAAATTGAAGAAGATGACTTAAAAATAATGTTTTTTTTCGAAAGCGTAAAGCCCACGCGTAAAACTGTATTTAAAAAGGATTTTATTTTAACACTAGCTGAAAACCCGCGCTTCGCTACGGAGTACATTCAAATTAAATACAACGGTCAACGTATGCAATTTATGCCAAAAAATAAATATATATATTTATAATAAATGCGATGATCAATGTATACAATTGATATAAAATATCTATCTATATATATATATTTATAAAAAAATCGTAAGGGATATGTATTTTTTTTGGATAATATCCAATCGTCTGCTGCATTAGAAAGAGAAAAAAATATTTTTTTTGTCTATTTAGTTGTTACGCACGTGACGATAAATTTATTGAAAGTACCAGAAAAAGAAATCACGTGATCAGCATTTAATAAATTAAATTCTAAAAATTAATCTTTAAAAATTCACGCAAAATCAGGAAATGGAGGTAAAAATTCGAAAAAAATTTCATTTTGAAGGATTTTTTATGATCTTTCTCGTGATATAAATTTTATAACTCTCAATGTATTATTTTAAATGCAAACGTAAAAAAAGTTTAAAAAACAGCTTAAAAATTTAATTTAAAAAATCTAAGAAGAATTTTTGAAAAATCTTTCTTAATGCACCCCTACACTATTAGAAGAATCGCCATGCAAAATTTCAGCCCTTTAGGTCCAGCGGTTTGGTCTGTTCGTTGTATGTCAGTCAGTCAGTCAGTGAATGAATGAGTCAGTTACGGAACTGTTTTATATATATAGATAGATATAGATTAAACGTTTGTCACTTGGAAAACGTTTAATTGACAAAACGTTTACAATATATACGTTTACAATATAAACGTTTACAATTGACAAACGTTTATAGATACACATTGGTATCTCAAAATTAGAGTAAGAGATGAAATAAAAATACAAAAATAAAAATAGGATTTTAAGTAAAGAATGTTTTTTTAATTATTTTAAGCACCTAAAATAATATTCAAATTAATATTACGTTACTTAATGATTGTGTGCACGTCCGCCATCTTGGATTTTTTTGCACCAACTTGGCGATTTTACCGTGTTTTGAGGAGTGGAAAAATTCTCGCCAATGTGTTTTAAGCGGTGTTTTCAAAACGGTGGACTTTGAATTTTTTTACCTTTTTTAATAAAAACCACCTGTTTAAATTATGAAACTTAGAAAAATTTTTGAAAAATCATTTAAACGTTGGACTTAGATTCATTTTTGGGTTTTTGATAAAAACCACTTTTTTGAAAAAATCATTCTCAAATATTGGAAATATTGGGTTTTTCTTTTAGCTTTTTTAATAAAAACGACCTTTTTAAATTGTGAAACTTAGAAATATTTTTGAAAAATCATTTAATCGTTGGACTGAGATTTTTTTTGTCATTTTTAATTTAAAACTACCTTTTCAAATTATGATCCATATGAAAAATTTGGTCAAATGAATTTTACTTACAGATAAAATTTCAATGCCATCTATTCAGTTTGCCCTAACTCTTTGACTAATAGCAATGAATCACCAAAATATTATGCCAATATATTGTTAATTAGAAAAAAAATACAGCATTTTCGTACCACCTAAATAACTTGCAATTTAAAAATTATCTAAAATTCAGCTTTGAAAAATGTAAAATAATTATGAACCCATAAATTTATGGTGAGTAACCAGATCCTCTTTTTTTTTGGGGGGGGGGGGGGTTAGGGCATTGTGGTAATGAAATTTTACTTCAGATTTGACCTTAACCAAATATTTGGTGCATACAATAAAATCGGGACAAGGATTATTTGACCATTTATCCTGCTGTGTTGGAAATAACAAAAAAACCCCTTTTCCTAAACCAATAACTTAACCTTAACTAACTTTTTAACTTAGGTTCCTGGGGAGAGAGAAGTTGAACTTCAGTTATTTAAATTTATTTGTAATCCACTACAACTTGGAATTATATAATATTTTAAAATATATTGTATTTAAAATGTAAACTGTATTTTACATTTTACGAAAAAATGATGGCAGATAATTTTTACTTCAAATAAATGAAATGGTGTATCATTATAGTATACTAATTGACAATCGATAAACAAAATTAAAAGCAACTTAAATTTAATAAGTTAACGAAAAACTGATAATGGATTCAAAAATTTTCAACAAAAAGACTCTTAGTTTTAAAAATAATTTACTCTTTTGAGTATAGTCAATTTGACTCAGATTTCCAGGTCAAGGCCAAGGTCTGACCTAAAATTATTATACTCTAATTAAAAGATCACATCAGAAATAACTGTTTGATCTTAAAATTAGAGAATTTGACATTGGGTTATTTTTACCAGAACGCAATAATTATCGCCATGCGAAATGCGCCAAACCCTGGCGGGAAAATCCAAGATGGCGGCCGTGCACACAAATCTAGAGTATCCCCCCTAACTTTATTTCTACTGATCAGATATACATAATATATAGCCTATGTCCATCTGGAATAATGTACCTTTCAAACAGTGAAAGAATTTTTCAAATAGGTGCAGTGGTTCCGGAGATTACCCTCCACGTACAAAATCTGCTCTCTCTTTATATATTAGTATAGATAACATAATGTACCTATGTTTACAGATATAACTTGATAGGATGAAGTATTGACAGGCTTTAATTTTAAAGTAATTTTGAGAATCCTTTCTCAAAATGTCGAGATTTTTTTAAAGTGCATTTTAAACAGTAAGTGTGCACGGTCCCTATTCTTCGAAGGCTTCACTCTCGTGCAGTTAAAAAATTTATTTCTATTAAATACTTTATTTCCGTAGACGGCACATGCTATGTAGGCTTTTAAAAGCTAACTTGAGGGGTTCAGTCTATTTTCACCTTTGCAAAGAAATGACCGCCACAATTTTATACTAAAAACTTTATTTCTAAGATATCACGTGTTAAAAATATATTACACTCACTTTTGCGTCTCATAAGGGGACGCAAATATCATATCCTTAAGGGGACATAAGGTAATATCATATCCTTAAGGGAATATACTTAAGGTCCTTATCATATCCTTAAGGTAATATCATATCGTTAAGGGGACATTATAATCATATCCTTAAGGGGACAGTGGACCTTTAAACCTAACTTTTTTTGTTTTGAATGGATTTGATGGAATTTTAATATGTGATTAGTACCATAGATATGTAAAAGTGGTTAAAATTTAAAGATGAAATATTAATAACTAGCCGGGCGAAGCCCGGCTATGCTCGGGCCACACAATAGAAAAAAGGGCCTTTTTCAGGGCCATACAAATGTATTTAATTCCCGCCAATTTTCATTACCGTCGCTGCCGACAGATGGCTGCACCATACTGCTTGGAGTGGCCTGCTTCTCCCGTGGAGCGCTTTTTTCGAATTATAATATCTTTAAAACTATTAAAGTAACAGAATAACTGTAAGCAGAAAAAGTTATCGGTTTTCAAAGCTCTTTCCAAATATGTAAGATTTATGTACTTTCATGAGAAAAATAATACACCGCTTTTCGACCAAAACAAAATGGCCGCCTAAATCGCATTCTCAGGATGAGTGAGACCCGGAGATGTGACGTTCACGTGACTCGAGAAATACGTCTGTTACTTTATTTATATAGATTTGAGAATTATAAATTATTAATTAAAAAAAATTGGCCTAATTAAATATGTTCCAGGCGCATATAATAAGGTAATTTTTATTTACAGCATACCTTATAGAACTAACAATGAAACTTATTGCTTATTTTAAGCATTTATTAAAAATATAAAGAGAAAAAAATAATAATAATGAAATCACCCTTTTTATTACGCAAAATACCTATAAATCATCTTTTCAAGTACAATATTTAGAAATTCTGAGTTACGAAGCATAATTTTATTCAATAAGATTTATTTGATATGCAGTTAAGTATATAAAAAATAAATTTCAAAGCAATACCATAATTAGAAATGCGCCTGAAGCAGTTTGAATATTCGTATGACATGAAAATTTTTATTTTGAGAAACACATTTAAAGTTATTGCTATTAGTAACCACATAATATCTAAATTAAATACAAAAGTCTATAACTAGGAAAGTAATCACAGAAATTAAAAATTCTTTTTGCAACACGTTCCTACTCGTCCGTAGTTTCACAATTCAATAAAATAAAAAAATCGAATTTTTGGACAAATTTCACAATTTTGAAAGTCCACTGTCCCCTTAAATAATTAAAGCAATATTCTTATATTTACAAGCTCCAATCGCATTCCTCGGACGCCTTATATTTATTAGCCCTCGTTATTATTGAATAATCATATATACTATTTCTAGAAGGTTGCTTTTTTGTAACGATCCCTTACTCTCCCTTCAAACTTAACCAAAATCAGTAAATGAGGTAACGTTTTAACGATTAAGTTCTCCATTTCTGACGAATTGTTAAATTAGAATTATACATTGTTTACTTAAAAATTGAGGTTAAAAATTGACTTTTGGTTCTAGAGTTCTTTCTCTGGATGCATTGATACGGCACTGTCAAATATTGTGTACAAAGAGGTTTTGTAATGTAAGTTTCCCCTTCTCCCCGAGTTTGTGTCATACTTAATTTTTAATATTGTCTACAAAGGTGTATTGAGGTGTACATATATCATATTCCCCTGTTTTGTGTTATGCTTCACCTCCAATATTGTGTCCAAATGTGTTTTGTTATTGATTTTGTATTATCCTTCCGGACCATTGTTATTCGACATACTATAAACAATGGCTACAAATGAAAAGGTACCTCTTTCATCCTTTTATAAACCACCAACCTCGCTATAAAATCAATCGTATTTTATTCGCCTGCGAAATTTTTACCCAGGCCACCTCATTAATAAAAAATTTGAGGTACTCACGAACCTATGCATTACCACTGCTCAATCCTGCTACAAATTATGTAAATTGATTAATGTTTTTAGCTTAAATTACCGTTAAAATTGTTATTCTGCTTGTAAAATAATGTATTATTATCATTTGTTCCATGTATATAGTTGTATTTGCTGAATTTCTGTGGTACCATGCATTTAACATAGGGTTTCTATGGTATCTCGCCGAATTGTCGAGGTATTGGCTTGGTGGCGGCGTTTTTGGCGACTTCGCATCAAACTTGGCGCCTTTTCAAAGCCTGGTATTTTCTGGAACATTGAAGAAACCCCAGACTCTCGAGATGCTATAAATACAGTCTCGATTTAAAGTTCAGATTTCGGTTTTGAATTGTGCGTGGAGCTTGTCAAAAGCGCCGCTGTTAGCTGTGAGATTTTCTTCGGAGAATTTGTATTAGATTTATTCCACGATAAGGGAGACTCCGTACCGCGTCTTTTGTGTTGAATTTTTTTTTGTACTTCTGTGATCTACAGTTTGTTTTCGAAGCTCCGTAGTCAGTTTCTGACGATCTATGAGCTGTAGTATTTTGACTTCCTGTAAATAAATCTTTTTTTTAATTCTTATTCAAAGTCCATTTAATCGACGAACCCAAACTGGGAATTCGTAGCGATACTTTACCATTTCATAACTGTTCAATCTACATTTGCTGCACAAATATCAAAACTTAAAGGCTAAGAAATCAATAGCAAAGAATCTGGTACTGGGACTCGCAGTTGAAGTAGTAGCAGCTAATTCGCTTCCTGTCTTTTATACAGAGGCTGTTCGCACATTTTTTAGACGAATTTGGTAAGCGGTAATAAAAAATAGTTTGCTGCAAAAGAAATAATTGCAACTGTACTATGTTTTTAAAAGTCAAAATTATCGTCTGCGACTTGAAAGTTTTGTTTTTATTCAAAATGGCGTTTTTAACAAAGCAGTGGTTCGAAGGCTACATTTATGCTCTTTCCGAAGAGAAATATGCATACTCCGTTATCCAAAAACGATCTGAGAGTCATGATTTTGTGATATCTAAAGCGTCGATAGGTAATATCGTCAACAAGAAAGAAAAAAAACGTCAAATTGGAGCCTCAAGTGGGACAAAAATTCCAAACAAGTATCCAAGGAAAAAACGGACATCTTCGACTATTGCAAAGGTACGTTGTTTAATGTTAAAAGAAAATCCCCCTAGTCAAAGGAAAGTTGCAAAATCATTAAAATGCTCGGTGTCCACTGTAAACAAAATGATAAACGTTGATTTAAATCTTAAGAAAGCGAAAAAACGCAATGTGCATCGTCTTCTTCCAAATCATATCGCTGAACGCAGGACACGCTGCAGAATTCTATATGAGAAACACTAATCCAAAGAAAAATGGAAAACAATTGTCACAATAGATGAATCATGGGTGTATTTAAATGATTGCAACAAAAAAAGAGCCCTTTATTATCATAAAAGAGGAGAAAAAATTTAAGTACATGGTTCAAAGAATCAAAAGAAAGTTTTTCTAAGGGATTCATGATTGTTGCTGGTTTTTCTTATAATGACAAGTTAAAAATAAAGAGAGTGGGAAAAAATGTCAAGATTAACTCCAAATACTATCAGGAACATATTTTATCGCCAATTTTTCTGAATGAAATACCATCGCTTTACCCACAGTGCCATCAATCTGTGAGACTCCATCAGGACAAAGCTAGCAGTCACACATCAAAATCCACTGTAAATTTCCTAAAAGAAATGGAACACAAAACTGGTATCAAGGCCATACCCTTCACTGATATCCCTACTAAATCTCCCGATGTATCACCTATGGATTTTTGTGCTTTCGGACTTTTAAAATCTGCATTATCCAAACGTCGTCCCAAAACCCTTACAGGACTCTTGAAATCTGTTCAGGAGGAATGGGATAGAATACCTCTTCTGACACTTCAAAAGGCATTATTATCCTGGAAATTCCTGTGTCGAAAGATAGTTCAGAATAAGGGATGTCAAATAGAACATTTAAAACACAAGAATTTTATGTAATTTAGTTTTGTGAATACAATATACATCGTCTAAAAAATGTGTGAACAGCCTCTGTACTTCAACTAGCCATATAGCACTTCTTATTTGAACGCGTGATCTGGCTTTATTCAAATGAAGAGTTATCCTACAAAATTTCTTAATGGATTGAAATGAAGAGCTTACTTGACGTCATCTTGACAGAATGACGTGAAGCAAAAAATAAAATTGAGAAAGAAATCCATTAAGAAAATTTGTAGGATAACAAAAAGAAATATAGCCAAGATCCCACAAAGTATTCTACAAATACAATAACGAAGGAAATATGCATTAAAGTATAAAATAACAAGACAGAAATTCAATCCATTTCTTTAAAAATGATGTTGATATTTTATGGTTTCATTAAAGTAGGCGAAATACATATTCATGGAATTGTTATCAGGAATTGTGCATAGTGAAGTGTTTCAGTATTTCTTTAGAGACATACTACATGAGACAAAATGTATACTGTTGTTCTTAAAATTTAATACTCGTAGATTATTTCACAACCTAAACATACATTTCATATTCTATAGAAAGCTAATGTTAACACAAAACAGCCGAAATTTTCTTTTCTCATTCGGTTCGTGGAAATCTTATGAAATTTTCTGCAGTTGATATCGGTTTTCAGCCATTTTAAATTGGAAACTTAAGAAGTTGAGTATTTAAAGTAGAATACATCAAACCGTGAGAGAAGAAAGTCAATAATTTAAATCAAATGAATATAGTGAAATCAGGAAGTTTATCATATCAAAATCTTTCGAAAAGAAATCTCCTTAATTAAATATTCCGATACATTTTCTTCAGATAAGAAAATATTGTTAAGTTTCAGATGCGAAGAATGTAGTTTTGAGCTATAAATAATAACAGAAATTATAAGATCTAAAATAATCCAAGAAACAGCCCATCTCATGACGTCAAGAGCTGTTTTCGAATTAATAATTAACAATTTCGAAGCTTAATACGTAGAGAATACATAAAAACCCAGGAGACGAAACGTCAAAGCAACATAACGAAATCGCAAAGTACTATTTCATATCAAAATCTGCCGAAAATATTTTTCCCAATTAAATATTCTGCAAAAGGAAACTTTTGCAAAGCATCAGATGCTGAAGATTCCCTTTTGAGCTATAAATAACAACATAGAAAAAAAAGGCAGAAATTGAACAGCCCAAATCATCCGAGATAGAGCCCATCTTATGACGTCAGGGGCTTCCAAATACGGAAAGCCATTTCCGTAAATACAACAAGCAAGTGAACTCCGGATATTCCTATTATGACGTCGAAATTTCTATCATTGTTATCAAAATGTTGTTCTTCATATTTATTTTTTTTTCAATTTCTATCAAATTCTCCGAAGCAAAATCTTTCTAGCTATCAAATCGTTCTTGATTCTAAATATATCTTTCGAAATTTGTCGATAAAAATACATTTTTCAGATGAAATCCCTGTCTTTACAAGTAGCTGATCACATTACTTTAGCACGCACCTACGTAATACTCAGCTGAGAAAAATTTCTATCATTGAGGTGTTACTTCTTATTTTCTAATACATGAAAGTGATTTTTTTATATCACATTAAATCACCCATTGTTAAAAACGTCTGGACAATCTGTTATTTTGAAAGTTTGCAATGGAGTTTATTGTAATACAATTCAAACTCTATATATATATATATATATATATATATATATATATATACCGGGCGCGTCATAAATTCGTGCAAAGTTTAAAAATTCGTAATAAAAGAAATAATGCTTTGAAAAATTTTCTGTTTGAGCGAATACGATCAGGGGGACATTGGATTTTTTCCATGTGAAAAAAAAAGTTTCCAAAGTAACCGAAAGAGGGCGCTTTTACTTGACCACGTTAAATCTGCATTGCAGGAAAGACATGCGTTACCTATTGTCACCCTCATGCAGGATGGTGCCCCGCCCCACATTTCACTTGATATCAAGACGTTCCGGTTGGAATCTTTCACTGAAGACCGAGTTCTATAAGTCGCGGTTGTAAGGTTCAGTGGCCTCACGGTCAGCAGACTTGACTCCGGCAAATTTTTAGTTGGTGGGATACTTAAAGTCTCATGTGTACCGGGGCTCCCCAACCACTTTCGTGGAACCGAAAAATGTCATTCGACAGACAGTAGCTGCCATAGATGCTACAATCCGCTGTAATGGGCTTATTGACACGCCACACTTGCCTATTACCTTGTGCTGGTAGTAATGTTGAACATCTGTTACTTTAAAATATATGCGCAGTCTCATGTTATTGTGATCTGTTTGATTTTCTGTTTGACTTTGCCTGATTTGCATAAAACATCTCAGTATGACATGTGAGGGCCCTCTTTCGGTTACTTTTAGAAACTTTTTTTTTTTTTTGCATGGAAAAAAAACCAATGTCCCTCTGATCTTATTCACGAAATAGAAAAATTTCCCGAGCATTGCTTCTTTTATTATGAATTTTTGAACTTTGCACGAATTTATGACGCACCCGGTATATACCGTGTGTTCATAAAGAAACTTTGCCGATATATGGACTTCTAGCGGCCGTTCCGTTCAACCTATCGAGATAAGATTTCAGATATAGTTATCCAGAGGTATGTACTCGGGATTCGGAGAACGTCAACACATTGACGCTCACGTATAGAAACTCGAACGGTATAGAAACTCGAAATTTTCAAAAGGCAACGCCCACTTTTTCCCATCGCAAAATGCTCAGCGCATACGAAAACCCTAAAAACCGTTGGAACGGTACGTGTATCATAAAAAACGGACGCGTTATGGACGCACAAAAAACAACTCATACTTCTGACGATTTTGCGATGGGAAAAATTGGGTGTTGCCATTTGAAAATTTCAAGTTTAAGTAACTATAACTGTAACCGTTAGCAGCACTTGGTTGCCGTTCACAGAATCCCGAGCTCATACCTCTGAATAGCAATATCTGAAATCTCATCTCGATCGTTTGAACGGAACAGCCGCTAGAGGTCCATATATCGGCAAAGTTTCTTTATGACCACCCTGTATATATATATATATATATATATATATATATATATATATATATATATATATATATACTCTATTAAATTTTATAAACTATGTCTTTAATTAATCCTAATTTTGTGATGTTTGGTAATTAAGATATCTTGCGTGAAACTGACAAGTTATGAAAAGTGTTACCAAGGAATAGGTTTGGGACCATAGCCAAAGACCTATTATACATAAATGATAATCATGGTGCTGTTTTATTTCGTGCCAAATTTCGTAGAGTTGCGAAAGTCGGAAGACCGGAGACTTGATATCTTTCTTGAGCGCATTGTTAAATAATATATACTCTGTCACAAAAAAATATATGCACCCTGGAGGAAACGAGCTACTATCACGAAACTTAACATGTATGTGTTGTATGATGCGATAAACAAATGATTACAAATTCAGAAGAACAGACTGTTTTATTAAGAAGATATGGCAATGAAAAGGTTACAGATCAATAAGTAGTAAATCCACCTCTGGCAGCCATAAAAGCCGAAACATGGCATAGCATCGTATCAATGAGGTCACCTATGACCTCCTGCGGAAGATCATGCCATAATCTTTGCAACTGGGATTTTAATTCACCAGTATTTTGGGACGGCTGCAGTTGCCTTCCAAGCACGTACCAGACGTGCTCTATTGGTGAGAGGTCTGGTGACCTGGCAGGCCATGGGAGTACGTCATATCCTTGAAGACATTGTGGGGAGAGTCGCGCAGTATGTAGACGAGCGTTGTCTTGCTGTTAAATGGCACCTGGGTGACTTGATAGCATAGTCAGTAGAACTGACGTTAAAATCTCGTCCACGTAACTACGTGCCGTGAAAGTGCGTTGAAGGACGAGTAGAGGTGATCGTGTGTCCCAACAAATCGCTCCCCACACTGTCACATCTTGTGTAATCATCGTAATCCTCTCGACAACAAAAGCCGGATCGGACCGGTGGCCTGGCCGCCTCCTCACCCATATGCGCTGGTCATCAGCATTGAGACTGAATCGGGATTCATCGCTGAAGATCACACGCCTCCAGTCGATCACACTCCAGCTTGCCCGAGGTCGGCAAAAATCCAATCGACACTGCCTATTATGTGGGGTCAGTGGTAGGCTTCTTAATGGACGTCGGCTCCTTATACCCACGTCGGCCAGTCATCTCTGAATGGTTTCCCGTGGTACCACCGGATATCTGGAAGGTGGTAAATGGCGTCGAACCGATTCAAGTGACGTTGTTGGAGCTTACGTGGCCGCTCTTATGACTGCGCGATCCTCACGCTCATTTGTGTTCCTTGGACTCCCTGACCTTCTGCGACGGTAGACTATCTCATCCGTGACCCATTGTTGCACACACCGAGCAACTACCATATCGCTCCGACCGAGGTGGCGTCCGATACGCCTGTTCGACCAACCAGTTTCTCTGAGGCCTAATATACGCCCCCTCTTAAAGTCCGACAATTGTTCCACCTGTCGCCGGTTATTTCTCAGAGGCATCTCTAGTCACAATACCGTCCATCCAAGTCGACAGATTTGTTTGAATAACCCTTTGGCACGAGCAATCATGCTTTTAAACACTCCCAGCTGCGCATCTCATATGCGCATAGCGCGCCTACCCTTGTCTCATTTGCATAGAAATTTTAATCTTTTGGATATCTCTTACCAGACTACATTCCTGCCAAGTTTCGTGATGGTAGATCGATTTCTTCTGGGTGCGTATATTTTTTTGTGACAGAGTGTATATATATAAAATAAATTTTTTCAATCTCGAAAATCCGAAAGAGTGGGAAATTTAACATTTGTCTTGAATGCATTTTAATTTTTATGTACAGAAAAGAACAAGCGTTCATTTAATGCTCATCATTTAAAGCAATTGAAGCTATTCTAAAAAATTTTAGGTTAAATTCACATACATTTATAGACAAGAAGAAATAACGAGACTTTTTATATACTAAAACTAGTTATATATATTCTTTGCATTAAACACATTTACTATAAGGTAATTAGCAATAATTAAAATAGCTCGGATGGTAGTATACTGTAAAATAAGCCTATATGTTGTTACGAATTTTGTAAATTAATGTATGTCTTTAGCTGAAATATCTGTTTAAATTGTTATTCTGCTTGTAAAATAATTCATTATTATCGTTCTTTTCATTTAGATAGTTGTATTAGCTAAATTTCTGCTGTGCCATGCATTTAACATAGTGTTTCTATGGTATCTCGCCAATTTGACGAGATATTGACTTGTTGGCGACTTATTTTTTTGGTGCCAAGTTTGCGAGATATCACCGAATTTGGCGACTTTTCCAAGTCTGGTACTTTCTGGAATGTTGTAGAAATCCCCAGACTGCCGAAAAGCTATAAATACAGCATCGATTCAGAGTTCAGGGTTCACATTTCAGTTTTGAACTGTACTTGGAGCTTGTCAAAAGTGCCGATCTTAGCTGTGAGATTTTCTTCCAAGAATTGCTGAGATTTATGCCGCGAGAAGTGCGACTCCGAGCCGCTTCTTTTGTCATGAGTTTTTCCGTACTTATGGGATCTAGAGATTGTTTTAGAAGCTTAATCAGTTTCTGACGATCTCGAAAGCTTTGCTTTTGTTCTATATTATTTAAATTCCATTCAATCGCTGAACCGGAGCTGGTAATTCATAAGAATATGTTCTTGTTAATGGAAAACTAACGTACAAACTGTCGTAGTTCGAACCATTTTCCTGTGATGGCGTCCTAAGTATGTTATTGATATTTCGCTTGATAGAAACATGGGTAAATTCATTAATGTTCTCTTAACAAATTGTTATGTCATTTTTCTACGGCGGTGTCATTTTTCTATGTGTGATAGAAGTCCGATTTTAAAACACGTGTTTACATCTATTTTTCTATTAGGGTATAGAGTTTTAGCTCACTTCTACCCAGACTTGGGTGTATATAATTTGAAGTGGCACTCTAAATTAATTTGATACAAACACAGTTTATACATGAAACAATGTTTATTGAATTCGTTGCACATATAGAATTTGCTTTTACAGCAGTAAGCATACGTACTACTTGTACGGAATATATATATATTAGCATTCAGTAAAACTACACTTTGCAAATACTCACAAACAAGCAGAGAGTCAAACCAGCAGTTCTGCCACGTAAACTTTGGGCCCCCTAAGATCTAGCGCAGGATAGCACCTGGAACTGCTTACCTCGTAGCTCCCTTAACTCGCTTATCTATCAACCTTAACAAAACCTTCTTCAACCTTTTTCAACCTTAACAACCTTTTTCAACCTCTGTATTAATCCAGCTGCTTGGTATTTATACCAAGCGCGTATGCCGAAATTAGCATATCTCAAGCAGCTTCTTTAATTCATTCACTCAAAAGTTCGATTCTTGTGAATCGAATCTTATGTATACCTTACAAGGGGATATCTTTTTTTTTTACTTTAGAATTTCCCGTTTGTTTTTTTTCCGATGCGGCAAGCAATTGAGGACATTCGCCCATCCATACATCGAAATCTTGTTGGCTAGTTATTATTGTAATTTATTATTGTCTCCATTGAAGTAAATATCATTGCTCCCTATGATGGGACAACACGGGAGCGTCCAAGACATACTAGCCACCGTTAATTGAAATTAGATATTTTTCCCGTTCGATACATTTCAATAGATAGCTATTAAATGACAATATTTTGCTACATATCCAGTATCATGTGTTTATAAAATTCTATTGAAATATTTCTCATAGTTAATTACGCAGAAATTCTACTTACCGATGCTATCGGAAGCAAAACTTTTTATAACTTATCCATTAAACTTGTAATAAACAAAGTAAACCCTTCACACAGACAGTGACAGGCTTACAAGAATATTTAATATATTACAGATTATTAGAGGAAGAATATTTGATGTTGCAAGAGATTATTTTGTACTTTTTAGCGTGCTAAAATAACATGTCAAAATTTTGCGCTTAATGAATAACAAGAAAAATCTGTTATAATGTTCGCTTTATTGTTCGAATTCTAATTATATATTTTTTTTTACTCATACAAAGTTTGTCGGCTGATAAAGTCCCAGACAATTTTCTTTTCAACCTTTTATCCTAACTTCAATCTAAAAAATGGCGTATTGATCAGATAATCTAAAGAATTAATTTTAAATCATAAATCTTTCAATGAGATAAGCAAAAACCTGACTGTGACCTTTTAGCGTACAATTATGCTGTATTACGGAAAAAACCTTGGTAAAATTAAAATAATGAGGTTATCCAGTTTCTACCACACAAATCGCCCATATCTCTTCAAATATTTAGTTGTGTTTGAACATCTGAAACAAGCTGTATTCATTCTACCTTACGCTTGGTGAAGTCTAATTGATGCCAAAGCATTGGATGGTGTTGACCGCCATATATAATTACCGTAACGAAGTCTAACAGCTGGTGAAAATAACTTTAAATATATATATATATATATATATATATATATATATATAATATTCTGTGCATACTGTGCACAGAATGCAATATATGGTCCACAACAACGGCAGCCACATTGAACCTCATTTGAATGCAAAATAAAAGGTAATTTCCGTATTGATTTGCATTTGTTAACACTCTATTTTCTATTACACAGCGCCAAATATTCCCCTAGGGGTGACTTTTGGAACTAATTTATTTTTTCGCGGAATCCTTCATCCCCCGTCTTGTTTAATCTTCCTACAAAATGTGGCGTCATTCTCGCAAATATATCGCGCTACAGAACACTGTGAGCACTGTCAGTTTAATTATGGCCACTCGGTATATATATATATATATATATATATATATATATATATATATATATATATATATATATGACATAAAAAAACCTAAATTCCTTTCAAGATTCTAAATTCTTCTAAATTTCCTTGGGTGTAGATTAATTTCGTTTCCGGTTTAAAGAATAAAGACATCTGCGTAGCGGCCCCTCGAAAATCCCAATTTCTCGTGCATTTTACATAAGGTATCACGTGACCTCTTATACCAGAGTCATGGATAGCCTATCTTTACTCTTTTTCATGATCACATGACAAGCGGCCTCAAGAGTTTATATAAGACCCTGCGGTCAAAATTCAAAGAGCTTTTGTCATTTTCCGTCACCCCGACAAGATGTGCCATTTTGTCTAATAAAATATTTAGTTCAACATAATGATTATCATCTATACTCCCGGTCATCGACTACTATAATTCTTGATATCAATCATAAGTTAATTCATGCTAAGTCTTCGTTGTTGCATGGTGGGTCCATAATCTCTTCTCGGGTTGGGGGCCCATCATGTTATATATATATATATATATATATATATATATATATATATATATATATATATATATATATATATATATATACATAAATATATACAGGTGGTTATCAAAATAATGGAAACATCTATCAATATTTGTGGTGTTTATGAATGAGTTTCGTATTCCTTAAAAAGCAAGTCTGGATCCCCGTATCTTTTTACATAATATAATGTATGTATAATTCCACTGTCAAGTCGCAGTAATGAAGCTAAGGGCATCGTGCTTTGGGGGGGAACAGCGTAATATGTCAAACCTAGCAGACCTTGTGAAAAGGGCAAATTGTTGGATCGCGTTCAAATTGGAATATCTGTTACTGCAACCCCCAGGCTAATGGGTGTTTTTCGAGCTATGGTACAGAAAGTCAGGATAGCATACAGAGTGCAAGGATAAACATCCTTTGACAAACAGAATAGTGGATGAAAGGGAGAGCTGAGTGAAAAATACGGGTGAGGTATTGAAGCGGATTGTGACACGAAGAAAGAAAACAACTGCAACCAAAATGACCGAAGAGCTCAATCGGCATCTACATGTTCTGATATCAACCATTAGAGGTAGAAGGGAACTTCACTAACAAAGATATTAAGGATAAATAGCTATTCCCAAACCACTCGTAATAGATGCCATTACAAAATATCATCCAAAATGTTACAAGCACAAATCCTGGTCGAGTAATATGTCGAAAAATGGCATTTGGTCCTAAGAATCATTAATCACACTGTTCCTCGCAACAGAACGTGCGTATGTCTGGAGAACACCTACACAAGCCTAAGATTCTGGCTGTCTCATCTCAACTGTCAATCATGGAGGTAGATTTATAAGGTTTTGGGATGGCATCTCATGGTTTTCTCCAGGCCCTATTGTAACCATAAAAGGGAGATGGAATGTGAAGGACTATGTTGAAATTTTAGCTCACTTGTCCATCCTATGGTACAAACATTGTTTCTTGCAGGAGATGGCGTTCTCCGGTATGATAATACACCTATAAATACAGCTAAATCTATCAAGTTTTGGTTTGAAGAGCATGAAAACGAAGTCAAATATCGTATCTTGCCCTGTACAATCCCTCCGACTATAAATCATCCAACCACTGTGATCTGTATAAGCGGATAGATAAAGGTATCGAAATCCACGACAACATATCTACAGGAACTTTCATGATTTTTCCCTGAAGAATGGTATAATATATTCTTAGCCACTATTCATGACTTCCAATGCCAACGATTATATATAATCCAATTCCAAGGTTAATCAGGTGGTATTACATAACAAAGTTGATCCTGCCCCGTATTAATAAAGATTTTCATGATGTTTCTTAGTGTTTCCATTATTTTGATAACCACCTGTATATATATATATATATATATATATATATATATATATATATATATATACAGGGAATTCTCGATCGATCGTTCCCCGAATCTTCATTTTCCGTAAGTGTCGTTTATTTCACCCAGTCCTGACGATCATAGTGCTGTGTTATGTTCTCACATCTATCGTTTTCCCACATTTATTGTTCAGTTCAGTCGGTCCGTGGAAAAATTTTAGATCAAGATTCCACTGCATATATGTATATATATATATATATATATATATATATATATATATATATATATATATATATATATATACATATATACATACATATATATATATATATATATATATATACATATATACATACATATATATATATATATGTATATATATATATATATATATATATATACATATACACATACATATATATATATATATATATATATATATATATATATATATATATATACACTGAAGTGCCACTGAATTAGGGATAGCAAAGCCTATGCAAATTGTGTAGCGCTGCGCATCATGTATGCGCAAGTGAGGGCGCTGTGGTAACTGTATATATAGCGCGTACTGTGGTTGTTCTGAATTAGTTGTTGGAATTGCCAGTATGGGTAAACTGCCTGATTTAGACGCCTTCGATCGCGGACAAATCGTATGTGCGCGACGCATGGGCCATTCAATTTCCGAAATCGTCAGACAGCTAGGATTTTCAAGATCGACAGTGTCAAGAGTATACCAAGAATACATGGATGGTGGAAAAAAAACTAGCGATCGGGCAAACTGCAAAGGACAATTAGCCTTGACAGTGCGTGGTGAGAGACGGCTCAGGCGTATTGTACGTAGCCAGCGAAGCCAAACATTAGCTCAAATTACCACCCAGTTTAATAACGGTGCCAGTCACATTCAGTAAACGAACTGTGCAACGCTCGCTTCAACGTATGGGTTTCGGGAGCCGTCGACCTACGAGAGTACTATTGCTCTATACTCGCCATCGGGCTGCACGTCTTGCCTGGGCAAGAGAGCACAGAGACTGGAGTGTAGAGGACTGGAAACGAGTAGCATGGAGTGATGAGTCTCGATTCCGACTACTTAACGCCGACGGGAGGCTGAGAATATGGCGTCAGACTCATGAAGCCATGGATCCTGCATGCCTGGCTGGAACTGTACAAGGGCAGGGTGGCTCAATCATGGTCTAGGGTGTTTTTTCGTGGCACAGGTTGGGATTTTTGGTGCCTGTACCAACCTCCCTCAATGCAATTCGGTACGTAGAGTTGCTGGGTGATCACCTCCATCCGTTTATGCTGTTCTGTTATCCGCATGGTAATGGAGTTTTCCAGAAGACAACTGTACCTCTCACAAGTCCCGGTTGGCTACTGGCTGGTTGGATGAGCATTCCTCTGACTTCTCTGTCATGAATTGGCCACCTAGAAGCCCAGACTTAAATCCTATTGAGCATCTTTGGGATGTTTTGGAACAAGGCGTGAAAGGCCATCACACAGCACCAAAGAACCTTACTGAATTATGGACAGCTTTAGCCAATATTTGGCAAGCCATTCCCGTGGAACGTTTCCAGAAACTTGTTGAATCTATGTCTCGTCGTGTGGCAGCCGTTATCAAGGCCACAGGAGGCCCAACTCGTTACTAGGTATCCCTAATTCAGTGGCACTTCAGTGTATATATATATATACATATATACATACATATATATATATATATATATATATATATATATATATATATATATATATATATATATATATATATAGATATTTAAAATTAAGATAATTAAAAGGGCAGATGTGACAATTTAACACTCCTCTAACCTGAAATAAGATATCTAAAGCGTAAGAAAAGAGGTGGCCGTCGTAATAAATATAATTATAAAGATTATATCGACTCTTTCAACAGGCTATGTAAAACTATAAATTTAAAACCGGATTATCCAATAAAATGGATTAAAAAACATCATTTATGGTTGTAAAAAAGTTTGGCTAAATAATCTGTGGAAGTTGGTTATTGGGAAGTCTTTAAAACATCTTATTCCTAATAATACACATTTCATTCCTATTATTATGGATCTAGTCAAAAATAAGAGCTCTGATTGTGGCATAAATTTACATGAATACGAGACTAAAAGCTGTAGTAATATTTATTGTATAACTGAGTATGCAAACAATGGTTTCGATAAAATACCTTTTACAAAAATTTTAAATCAAAATATGCAATATTTTCCTTTGAACAATATAAAAATATTTAATAGCTTCAAATATAGTAGACCGTTTGGTCGCTATGTTTTCAACTATAATAATATATCTAAAAATGTTCTTGATGCTTCTCCTGAAAATTGTAATTGTAAACATAATATGACCGGTTACAATGAACACTACAACCACATTATAACAGGAAATACTCAAATTACTGACAATACGGCTTTGTCTAATTTAATGAATTATGGTACTGGTTTTCGCATAGGTTATAAAAAGAATGTCTTCCACATTTTCAAACGTAATCTTGATGAATTTATTTATAAAACAGCTATAAAGCATAGTATACCTGTAAGTACTTTCGAACAGTGGAAATTTCATTATTTAAGTGATTTTAAAATTGCTTATCTGAGAACTAAACCAAAAAATCTTCATGTAAATTTGAATACCTTAAAACCGGCTATAACTGCTTTACAAGATCATTTTGCTATAACTTATGTTGATAAAGTTTCTGCTAACTATGCATTTATATGCAAAAACTTTTATTGTGAAAAACTATTACAGTGCTATAATGATAATACTGTTTATAAAAAACTAGATTCTACGTCTTGTACTATACAAAATCGTATCAAAGCGTTATATCGTCGTGCAGGTTATGATATTAAA
>OU015490.1:46076715-46116715 GCA_907164885.2 Dolomedes plantarius
CTTATCGGGCCAGTGCTGGAGGCACCGGTTGAACGACAAGTACGGGAGAATTTTGTCGGGCCACTGGCGGGTTGTTTACGAACCTCCGAAGGGGAAACGCTTTCCGTTTACGTGTTTCAGGGCCTGTTATGGGTTGATATGAATCGCACCGAAATCGTTTTCCCTGCATCGTCCCGGAACTGTACCTCCGATTCGTAACCACAAGTAACAGATATCTGCATCAGAATTATGGATTTGAAAGGGAAGGCGAAGATTAAATTTAACAGACTTTTCAAAAATATTTATTTCATTGTTGTGAAACTTCTTTTACGCGGAAAATTCCCATAATTTTCCTTGTATGTAAAGATTGTATTATGTGAAAAGTATTATGTGAATTGTATAATTGTATTATGTGAAAATTCACATAATTTTCCTTGTATGTAAAGATTGTATTCTGTGTGTATGTTTTTAACTCCCTAGAAGCTTATAAAAACAGATGAAAATTAGTTTCAATTTTATATATTACTGGAGAAATTAAATATCTACTTAAAAATGGGTCCTTGTTTCACCACTCTTTATTTATAAGAGAGGAAATAGTGATAAAATTTGTATTTTTTTTAATTTCTTCTATAGTATATTAAAATAATAATATATATTTTTGTAGATAAAATATTCAAAATATATTTTTCAGGAAATTTACATATTCTAAGTATTTCTAATTGTTAGATGCCATTATAAAACAACTGATTTTGTAGAATTTTTTCTCGAATTTCATCGTATTAATTTTACAGTAACATATTCTTATAATACAAATTTGAATGAAAGAAAAAGAATTTTAAATTTACAGACCTTAGTTAAAATAAACAAATCACACATATTTAGAAAAATATTAATGTAATGTAATGTCAGAGACATAGACAGTAGATGTCATGAGACACCAAAAAATATCAAAAATAAGACCCTTATCCTCAGTACGTACATTGAAGAATATATATTACATTGTTTTTTTTTTGTAATTGAATCAGGATACGAGAAATAATATTTACAATAAGAAAAAAAAGGCAAAAAAATTAGTTTAAATAAATGTTAGAAATAAAAATAAGGCAATTAAGTTTAAAATAATAAGTAAGTTATATTTAATAAATTAAATTGGCAGGTTTGAACATCCGTGAGTACAGATAACAGAACTGCACTTTGCAGGATCGAACCGAGGACTGAAGCATGGGAAGCAAAAACGAACGCCCCACACCAACATTCCCTGATAGGGTATCAAGTGTGGAACTTCAATAAGAGGAAACTGCCTCGCATGGAACAGAAAAATAAAGGAAAAATGTTAAACACTATCAGAAACCACACTATCAGAATAACACTATCAGAATTAACCTGTGAACAATTAATGGACTGGGTAAGATTTGAAATATTAAGATCGGAACATAAATTTTTAATTTTTAAGTCGCCGTTTGGTTTTGGGATTTTTTTTCCAAAAAAATTCAATGCGTAAGTAAATTAAGTAATTTTGAAAGGTCCGATATTAATCCAATTGCAGTAATGTTTTCAGATAAGATTTTGACAAAGTTTCATGAAATTGATTTGGGATATTGAATTTTGACTAGGTTGTACATTTTGTTGAGGGTATCTTTGTACCCTTCCGCCATTAAAAAAAAAACATGGCTCAGTTTGGTTTCCCGCCTAACAGGAAATTCATCATTAGCAGCGGGAATTTCTTTCCTCCGGATTACGACAATTTCCTAGGATAGAAAATTGGTTTGAGAGATTGATTCGATCATTAATGCTAGTTAAGTTAGAGTCGAGAGCAATTCGCTTAATTTAAAAAATCACATTATGTTCGATTTCGTTCAAAATTACCACATCACATTGCATACCAAGATTATAATATTTTATACATTACATATACAATGTATTTTTCATTTTCATAATAAAACTAAACTTTTGAATGTAGTTGACTTTTTTATGCGGCCCGCCTGCCTTGAAAAAATTTACCATGTGGCCCAGATGCTGCAAAAGGTTAAACACCCTGCTTTAAGCTCATCAGCCTGATTCAGAGGTTTAACTTTTTCAGATTTAGGAATATAATCAAAAGTGGGTGTAGAAGAAAATTTAAACGCACACTTACTGTGCATAAGATTAAAAAGTTCTTTGAGATTGGGGATGTTAAACGTTATTTTTGAAAAAAAGAAATTCATGTTTTTCAAAAGTCCATAGTAATCACACATGGTTTCCATTACTTATTTCACTGACACATTGAATTGTGTTTTGTTTTGTTTTTATTATTAAATTTTGGCATTATCTTTTGAGAAGTATTTTCGTTTTTATCAATGCAACTCTTGCAGAAGTGCCACGGACGGGTAAGGGTGACTCGGTAACGAATTTAACAATCCTTTCTACTGCTTGTGTGTGACATGGAAAATTGCTGAAGTCAGTACGTTGACTCTCCTGATCAGATTATTTTGCTTCCTAGTTATAATCAGAAATATGCCTCGTTCTGTTACTTTAACATCTTTACGTACAATCATATCAATATAATCCTTGGCATCAAAGTTTATACGTTGAACTTAAAACTTTCCAATGCCCCCTTCATTTTTCAGTCCTTGCTTTTAGAATCCGGCGTAATCCAAGCTGTCTTACGTGGCTGCGATCAACTGATATCATACATAAGAGGAGATTTTCAGAAGCAGCGAAGTACGAATTTCTTGAATGACTGGGTCAATTACATTTTTAAGAGTCTGATGGAGGTAACGTGAATAGCTTACAAGTTTCCACAAGTGCTTCGATCCATGGATATAAGATAGTTTCAGCTTTATGTGAAACGAAACAGATGCATATACTTACAAAATGTACTCAGTCAGTATTCGGAGATTTTTTTTGCAGTACATTCTGTTCCCACATACAAGTGAAGTATTCGGTTTGCTAATGAAAGCTATCATGAATAACAAAGTTTTCCTGGTTTTCTCATAGACAAATCAGAAGAGCACCTTCCAACAGAGATTGCATTAGACATTTCTAACAAATATTTTGGGTCCACACTTAAATCATCCTTAATTCTAGTAATGGAATGCCATTTTCAATAGGTGATAATCAATTACTGGAAGTTCATAGCAGTTTTCTAGTTGTTTACCTATTTCTCCTCCAATTAGGACGTAGGCGCAGTTCATTTCCATGAAATAGACAAATCAACCACTGCAGTGGCCTTCTTAATTCCTTTTCAAAAAACGAACCACACCATTATTCAATCCAGTGTTCACGGGCAGTTCCATCCATTCCAATTACAGTAATGTTAAATTCTGGTTGTTGCCATTGAAAAAATGCTATTATGCTATCTTATATACTTTTCCAGTGCCAGAAATCTGCTTCTGAAAATCTCGTCCTTTGTATGATATCAGATGATCGCCAGTCATGTAAGAGAGAGCTGGATTACCCCGGGAATCTAAAAGCAAGGGCTGAAATGAAGGTGGCATCAAAAGTTTTATTTCAACGTATAAACTTTGATGCCAAGGATTATATTGATATGATTGAATGGAATGGTGTTAAAGTAACATGATTTCCTATGAAGAGGCATATTTCTGATGACAAACAGAAAGCAATTCAATGTGTCAGTGAAATAAGTAAAGCATACCATGTATGATTACTATGGACTTTTGAAAAATATGAATGTTTATTTCAAATAACACTTTGCCTTTTAAAGACATTGCATTAATATTTTTCTAAATAAATGTGATTTGTTTATTTTAACTAAGGTCCGTTAATTAAAAATTGTTTTTTTTTCATTCCAATGTGTATTATAAGAATATACTACTGCAAAATTAAGATGATGAAAATTGCGAAATTCTACAAAATCAGTTGTTCTGTAATGACATCTAAAATTAGAAATACTTAGAAATACCTAAGTTTCCTGTAAAAATATTTTGAATATTTATTTACAAAAAATATATATTATTAATTTAATATACCATAAAATAAACAGAAAAAAAGAATTTTATCTCTTTTCACAAAAATATCTATTTTGAAGCACCTGAAAAATATTTCAGTAGAGCAATAAAATTTTATATTCAATACCAAAGGCAGCTTTTGAAAGCTATAGCATAATGAAATTTCAAAACATCTTTTTTTTTCGCCTCGTGATACTACAATGCACTAGTGTCATCTGATTGGACATTCAGTGCACGTGATTGAAAAGGCGCCATTAAAGATTGCTTACAAGACAAGTTTGCTGAAATTAATCCACAAGTAAGTTTCATTCGTTAGTCTTAAATTATTGCCTTTAAATTTTATTTAACACCCTTACATAGTGAACATTATTCTATTACTGTTATATGATAGTGTTTTAATCCAAGTTATAATATGAATTGACCGTATTTTAGATCAAATTCTACTGAACTGAGTGTAATGAATTAGCAATACTAATACTTATATTAGCAATACTTATGGCATTTACGAGCACTTTCGTATGTATAAATAAAAACATTTTGTTTCGGATTCAGTTCGGATGATTCGTGTTTCAGTTAATATTTTAGATGGACAAAGGAAGTAAATGGTTTGTTCATCATTATACATTTTCTTTTGATAGTTTTCTTCATGTTCAATGTATTGTATGATAAATCAATGAAATATTAGTTTGATATCTAAATTTTAATAATTATTAAATTATTGCACAATATAATTATGATCCATATGATGTAATTTAATGTAATTGACATTTGTTTCTATGATATTTTACTCAAAAATTCATTCATTCATTCACTGAATTAGCTCATAAGCCTATAAACAAACATCCCAACTCAAATTAAGAACTCCCCCTTGTCACACACAAGCAGTTGAGAGGATGTTAAATTAAAAGAATGTCAAAAGCAACCAATATTACTTGTGGTTATATTATTTATATTAAAAATTGTTGATATATAATGTATATAACTATTGAATATATTGATATTTTCAATTATTATTTTTATAAATGCAGTATTCCCTAAAGTAAGAGAAAAATATTTTTCCACACAATTAGTAGCATGAAAAAAGTTTTAAAATAAATAAGTACAATGAAATTGGTAAAAAAAAATAACAAAAAAGACTTAATATGACAGTAGGATGTTCTTAATCTGTTTATAAAATCCACTACAATTTCTTTCTAACCTAACTTTTTTTTTCATCTGTTTGTATGAACATTAAAATTTTCTTTTCATGAATGCCTACGAAATCCATGAGATAATCAAAACATTTGAACATTTGATGTATTTCATAATACCAGATCTGAAATACTAAAAATTTTTTAAAAAAGAGTCAATGGTGCCTATAATTTTGACTGCTATCCAAATACATTATCATTGTTTTAATGGTAATATAGACAGCATTTTATTATTAACCAAAAAAAAAAGGCCTTTCATTATAGTTCTGAATCAATGATATTTTGTAGTATATATATAGTAAATATTTGAATGCTTTAGAATAATTATGTCTATCAAAGTATTCTCTTTAAACATACAGACTTTGTTCCTTTCTCAACCTCCAGTCAACCAAGCAGAAAATTATAAAATAAAGAAAGTTACTATTTTTCTTCAAAATATTTATTGCGAATCACTGTACAGGAGCCATGCCATAAGAGAGGGGAAAAAACTTTTAAATTACCATATATTAAACCTTTACATAAACATAATATTACTTAACAGACATTCTTAATTGCTTACAATTTCTTATATTACATTACATAGAACTTCATCCATAAACAGCTATACTATTACAATGAAACTTTTTTAAATTTACAACATTATTTATGTTTTTAATATAATATATCCAGCATTGCAAACATTTGCCTGTATGTTAACTTGGGCTTTATATAAGAAACAAAAAATTTAGCATATTATGGATATTTATATACACTTCACAATTCCAACTAAGAAGGTTCAATTTCATGCTATAATTTTTATAAATTCTAACAGAACTTTATTGATTTTTATACTTATAGATCATGCATACTTTTAACACAACAAACCATATAATTCTGATTTATGCCCCATCATGTAGTATGCATGAGTGCGTAAAGGATGCAAAATACTCATGCACATATCAGTATAAATGTGAATATTAATGATAATAATTGTTTTTATTTTTTGTTATTGCTTAATCATATATAGATGCAAAGGTATTCCATTTTCATCCCTAAGTTATTAAATTATTGGTCATTGTGCATTTATATAATTTTATTTCTCAGTTTCAGCTTTAAAATCTTGAAGGATGAGAACTTTTTAGATAACATCCATGTATGTAGATTGTTATTAAAACTTTAGGTAAACGTTTGTGTCATCGGAAAAATCTTATTCATACTGTTCAAAATAATAAGAACTTAGCCCAAAGTTATATGTAAAGGGTCATATTCCCCTTTTTTATTTTAGTGATAAGCAAGTTTATAAAGAACTCTACTTTTCAATACTTCTTAGTTTGATAAATCGTTCAATTTTATTAGACATTATAGAAAATATTGGTTTCTTTTCAGAATTTTGAATGTGGAATCTAGCTTTAGATTGCAGTCGTTTGGAAGACCAAAGCTGACTTGAATTCATAACTTGTAAGTTTGTAACTTTTTTTTTCTCGACATATACTTTTGTTTTCAGCAGTAAACTCGTGGCCAAATTTACTGTTTTTAATATTTTTTAGATTTATTTTGAACTTTAATTTAAATATTTCTATGAAAAAACTATAAAAATATTTATTAAAGAACTAAAAATTTCAAATTAATTTTTTTAACTTATATGCTAATCTCAACTTTCTCATAAATGTTGGTCTCAATAATTTGTGGATTGAATATTAATTTACTTTTTTTATTCTTTTTTAACTGTGAAGCTTGTTGTTAAGGTTTTAGGTGAGTGAGAAAGTGCAGTCCAGGATTTAAGTTAACATGACTCTTGTGAAAGTCCTTTTTAACTCTTGCTGAAAAAGAGGTTTATATTATAAAAGTATAAAATGCCAAGGTTTATTTAGAAAATATAAAATCTGTTCATTTGTAAAATCTTCATTAAAATGTTGAGAATTTCCTCAATAACTGATTTATAAGCTATTTGTTTTCAAGACTTTTAGAGAGTATTTAGTTGTCATGTTGTGCAAAATAAATAAGAACTTACTGGTCCAAAGCATAGATGTGCCCCCCCCCCCTCAACTTAACTTGAAATAAATTAAAATGTTAATAGAAGTTCAGTTTAAATCAGAAAATTGTAGAAAACTTTTAAGAAAGTTGGTTTTTTTCCCATTTTTTTCAAACTGACACTGAAAATACCGATTATGTCTTTAGCCCTAACATAGTTTTTAACAATGATATGATCCATAACAAAAATCAATGCTACATTTTTTTTTCTTCTTTTATTTATATTACATTTATTTTCCTCATTGTATAACTTTTTGAATACTACTCAAACCAATTCTATTGTTACTCAATTTCAAAAAATCATATTTCAAATTTTAAGGATCGATCGGTAGTCAATGCGCTGAGAAGGACCCTAGCTGAATTCAATTTGTATCCGTCCCAAATGTTAGAAGCACGCTATGCCTATGGTCCAAAGTATACATGTAAGGGGGTCATACTACCTTTTTTATTTCACTGATAAGCAAATAGACGAGTGCTCTGCACTAAAACGTTTTACTGATCTTGTTGAGAAGTATGGAGAGCACGTGCACTCATGGCATAGGTGCTATTTTTGGTAGTGTGTGGCATTTGTAAAATAAATAAATAAATAGTGAACTCTGCTTTTCAATGCTTGGTGTCACAAATCACTCTAATTTTTATTAATGGCATTATAAGAAAATATTGGTTTCTTTACAGAATTCTGAAACTGGAATCCATCTTCACCTCATTGGGATTTCCATGAAAAGATTCCACAACTCACTTGGCAGTGTGCTCGATTCATAATCTGTAAGTTGATTTTAACCTCACTGAACCCATTTTTTTTTTAATTCTCTAGATATCCTTTTTTTTTCAGCAGTGAACTTGTGGGCAAAATCACAAAGTTGATAATATATTTTTTTTTAATTTATTTTTTGTACTTCTAAATTTGAATGTTTCTATGAAAAACCATAAAAAATATTTTTATTACATTATTCTTAATTAATAAACAACTCAAATTTTCAAATTTCTCTTTGTTCGGATTAGCGCTATAAAATATACATTCTCATAACTTTGGTTGCAGTAATTTGTGGATTGATATTGATTTCCTTTATTCATTATATTTTTAACTGGCAAGCCTGTTATTAAAGTATTAGGTATGTCTGAAAGTGCAGTTCAGGGACTTCAGTTAACCGGGACTCTTGTGAAAGTCTTTTATCATAACTGCTTACCAAAAAAAATTTTATATTTTTATATTATAAAGATATAAATGCCAAGGGTTATTTTACTCTTGATAGTTAATGTTAAAAATTTTTTAATTTAATTATCAGAATTCCATGAGAAGTAGGTTAGAGGTTCATTCATAATTCCTTACAGAAGTAATAATAATAATAATAATATTGCTTTTAGATGTATTAGATTATTCGTTGATGAGCTAATAGGTAGTTGAATGTCATTTGGAATACTAACTTCTGCCTAGTATTTAATTTTTTTATTATTTCATTGTCAAATTTTGGTGGAGATCTGTCACATAAAATATATTTTTGTGAGCAGCTGTTATTATAAAGTGTAAGGATAAGGGCAGTAAAAAAATATTCCAAAATATATTATTTAGGTTCAGTTAATTATTAAACAATTGTTGACTATAATAACGTTATGTTTGCAAGTGTGTAGGTTTTTTTTATGGTGTATTATTTGGTTTATCTAAATTAAGTTGAAAAATGATGCAAGCATACAAAGATTGACTGGCTGTCAATGTTGAGTGCAGTAGCATAGATTATTTTACAAAGTGCAATAAAATACTTTTAACTTTTCAAACCGAACTTCTAATCAGAATTTTAAAAAAAATTTTAATAAACTTTTAAATTGAAAATATTTTCATGGATCTAAAGAATGGAACATAACACCTGTATTGTCAACTAAGTCATGGATAAAAGATGCAGCCCTAAAAGCAAAAGGCCTGGTTTCTGTATACTTTATAATAATCATGTTACAACAGTATACAGAAACCAGGCTTTTTGCTTTTAGAACTGAATCGTTTATCCATGAATTTGTTGACTATACGGGTTTCTATTCCATTGTTAAGATCTGTGAAAATACTCTCATTAGCAAAATATTTTTTAAAAAATTTAAATTGGGTTAGAAGCTTGGTTCAAAAAGTCTAAGTGTTTCTTCACGCTTTATAATATAATCTATGCCATTTCACTCAACATTGACAGCTAGTCAATATTACCCACCTCATTTTTCAAATTAACCTAGACTAATCAAACAATATATCATAACAATTGTTTAGTAATTACTGAATCTAAATAGTATATTTTGACTAATTTTTTACTGTGGTTATCCCTATAACAGCTGCTCACAATAAAAAATATTTTATACTCAGATCTCCACCATAATTTGACAATTAAGTAACAAAAGATATGCTCTATTAAAATACTATGCAGAAGTTAGTATCCCAAATTACTTTCTACCACAATTTTTGTAAAACCAATTACTGTGAAAGCTACATCATATAATAAATGTTTACTTTATTCATTATTATAGTAATAGATTAGTTGTTAAAGAGTATTTACCCTTGTCACTAAATTTCTGAGTACAGTAAGACATTCAATCCTGTCAATTATATGATTAGTTATTACAGATATAAATAAAGTAGATTAAAATGCCTTGATAGAGTACAATAATTGAAAGCTGACTGAGAGACTTGTTAGAATGACAACAAATTTTCTCTTCACTATCGAGAATCACTCTCACATTGAAGTAAAGAAACACAAGAATGAAGATTGAATACTATATAAAATCTTAAATTTCTAAATCTGACCCAGCATCTGCATTAATGCTCTCTATGGCATGTTGTAATCAAATTTAGAAATTTAAGATTTTGTATGCTAATGTTTTACTTAGCATTCAATCTTTATTCTTGTGTTTCTCTACTTTCAACAGCATTATTGTCAATAGTGAAGAGAAAATTTTGGTGTCATTCTAGACAAGTCTCTGATTCAGCTTTCAGTGTTGAGCTGAAATTATGCTCAACATTAAAAACTTATTATTGTACTCTTATCAAGGCAATCTACTCTATTTTATTTATATCTATAATAACAAATTAATCGACATGGTTGGATTTTCTACTGTACAGAGAGAAATTAGTGAAAGGGGAATTCTCTTTAAAAATATTTTATAACTATTTTCTATTAGTATATTTATTTAATCAAGTAAATATTTATTACATGAGTAGTTTTCACAGTATGTAATTGGTTTTACAAAAAAATGTGGTAGGAATTTACTTCTTGGAAGTAGTTATCAATAAAATGACAACAGATTTAAAACTGCACTCATGTGTTGGGTGCTGTTTTATATCAAGTTTTTTTAAACCCCTGTCTCAGAATTTATATTTCCTAATTGGATTTATTTAATTCTACTTTATCAACAATGAATTTTTTCAACTACTTTCAACAATCAACTATTTTACAACAATAAATTACCCTTTAATGTACAAAACTATGCAAAAAATAATTTTCTTATCTGCAGAGCATTTACTAACTCTACATCAAAAAATAATTTAAATAAATTCTTCTTTTGTTTCATAAATTATATCAGGGGATGGGAGTCATTTTCCTTTCACATAAATTTATGAACTGATTTTCTCTTTCTTTTTTTTCCCTAGATGCTGTAAAGATGGAGCCAGAGGCACAGCGAAAGGATCCTGTTTCGTAGAACAAATTGTGTAAATGTGCTATGTACTTTCTAAATAAACTATTTTTTACTTTAAACCAGCTCTTTTCTGTATTTAAAAACATGGGTTTCTATAATTATCTTTTGTTTTGCATAGTTTTATGAATTAAAGAGTAATTCATTAAATTCTTATAAGTCATTTTTAAAAAATATTTTCTTGTATATTATATTGGACATTCAATATCCAACACTTGATAGTACTATTTTTGAGAAATATTACTATCATAGTACTATTTTGTATAATAGAAATATTACTATCAACTCTGTAGAAACTATACTCTGTAGAATATTACTATCATAGAACTATTTCTCAAAAATAGTACTATCAAGTGTTGGATATTGAATGTCCAATATAATATAAAAGAAAATATTTTTTAAAAATGACTTATAAGAATTTAATGAATTACTCTTTAATTCACAAAACTATGCAAAAAATAATTTTCTTATCTGTAGAGCATTTATTAACTCTACACCAAAAAATAATTTAAATAAATTCTGAGCAAGTTTTCATGAGCTCACAAAGATGGGTTTCATCATACACACTACACATTAGTAAAGTTTTGAAAATGAACTGTATCAAATTGTTTATAAATTTATCAAATTATGTTAATAAATTTTATACTGGGGAAGTACAAATTTTTTGGGTTTAATATTAAAGTAGTACTGTTTTACATACTATAATCTCATTCTAAGTTAAAAAAAAAAAACGGGAACCTTAGATCGAATGGAAAGATGATTTAGCTTTAATGGTTGGTATTAATGTTATCTTAACTTTCAAATTTGGGTAAATGTATCTTAATACAAAAGGAGGTTTTGTTCTAACAAGTAAACTTGTGATTCAAATGAAAATTTTTAGGTAATAACAAAGATCAGTATTTGGTAATACCAAAAAATACATTAAGGCAAAACTGGCAAGAATACTAGAAATATGAAGGCAAAAAAAATAATAAAAGTGAAAGGGTTGATCTCAGAGGTTATTCGTCAATGTATTAAATAAAAATAAGCATATAAACGAAAGGGTCCTACGCAAAACTTTAAAAAATGCCGGCGGACCGATTCTGGTAGAATGCTGGCATGATGCCCGGACCTACGGCACATTGCTGTTTACGGGATGGGTAGATGACGGTATGTCGACACCAATTATTGCTCCCGTAACCGGCCCGTCAACCTCCGGTTACGCTCCGGCTATCTGTCCGCATCGATGGCTTAATCGCGGCTGCCTAACGGTTCGCAGTCGGATGAACGATGGCTCGATTCCTACCGGAAGCGGCCCAGAAGTCGACGGGGTAGTCGCGGGCGAGAGGACACAGCCGATGACGGAAACGATACTGACCTAAAGCGCCGGCCAGGCAGTGGTGAAATCGGCTGGCCGGAATCTTCCGACCCCGGCCCGATGCCTCTGTGTTTGTGGGTATATATATATATATATATATATATATATATATATGTAATATATGTGTATATATATATATATATGTATATATATTATATATATATATATATATGTAATATTGGTATATATTATTATATATGGTATATATGATGTATATAATATATATATATAGATATATATATATATAATATATATATATATATATATATATATATATATATATATGATATATGTATATATGTGTATATATGTTAATATGTGTCTATATATATATACTATGTATATATGTGTATATAATATATATATATGTATATATGGTATATATATATATATATTATTTATATATGTGTACTATATGTATATATGTGTATATATATATATGTGTATATATATAGTATATATTATAGATAATATATATATATTATTATCTGTTATTATGTGTATATATATATCTAGATATATATTATATATTATACTGTATAATGTATTAGTGTGTCTAATATACTATATATGTATATCTATATAATGTATATATAAGAATACATATACATATGTATATATAAGAATACATATACATCTGTATCATATGTATATACATATAATGTATATACATATGTATATATAAGAATTACACATATATATATATGTATATATGTGTTATATGTATATCTATGTGTATATTATATATAGATAATATTGATATATATATTATATATGTATCTGTATACTATATGTTATCTAATATATATATAATGTAATGTATATATATGTATTATATATATATATATGTATATGTATATATATGTATATGTATATATATGTATATGTATATATATGTATATGTATATATATGTATATGTATATATAATGTATGTATATATATATGTATATCTATATATATGTAGATATATATATGTATGTATATATATATGTATATATATATATTATATATATATATATATATATATATATATAGTATGTATATATGTACTGTGTATATGTATATATATGTATGTATATATGTATGTGTATATGTATATATATGTATGTATATATGTATGTGTATATGTATATATATGTATGTATATATGTATGTGTATATGTATGTATATGATTATATATGTATGTGTATATGTTATGTATATGTATGTATATAGGTATGTGTATATGTATGTATTATATATATATGTATATATATATGTATAGTATATATATATGTATATATATATGTATGTATATATTATATGTATGTATATATGTAGTGTATAGTATGTATATGTATGTATATATGTATGTGTATATGTATGTATCTCTATATGTATATATATATGTATACTATATATATATGTATATATATATGTATGTATATATATAGGTATATATATATGTATGTATATACTATATGGTATATATATATGTATGTATATATATATGTATATATATATATATATGTATATATATATGTATGGTATATATGTATGTGTATATGTATATATTGTATGTATATATGTATGTGTATATGTTATATATGTATGTATATAGTATGTGTATATGTATGTATATGTATGTGTATATGTATGTATATATATATGTATATATATGTATGTATATATATATATGTTTATATATATATGTATGTATATATATGTATGTATATATGTATGTGTATATGTATGTATATGTATGTATATATGTATGTGTATATGTATGTATATATATTATGTATATTATGTATGTATATATATATGTATATATTATGTATATATTATGTATATTATATGTATATATTATGTATGTATATATATATATATATATGTATGTTATATATATGTATATATTATGTATATATATATGTATATATATGTATGTATATATATATATGTATATATATGTATTATATATATATATGTATATATATATGTATATATATATATATTATATTGTATATTATATGTATATATATATATATATATATATATATATATATATTATATATGATAAATACAACGACCAATGTATACAATTGATGTTATATATATATATATATATATATATATGTGTATATATGTATATATGTATATATATATATATATATATATATATATGTATGTATATGTATATATATTTATAAGAAAATCGTAAAGGATAATTTTATAGACAAAATAATGTAAAAGAAAATATTCAAATTAAATCTAATATAAAGAATACTTAGGTATATAGTACAGTTAATATAGTATAGTTTGTAGAACATTTCTTTTACTGTATTTTAATATTTTTTTGGATAATGTCCAATCGTCTGCCGCATTAGCAACACAAAAATATTTGTTTTGTTTTTTTAATTGTTATGCACGTGACGATAAATGTATTTAAAGTACCAGAAAAAGAAATCACGTGATCAGCATTTAATAAATTAAATTCTAAAAATCAATCTTTAAAAATTCACCAAAAATCAGAAAATGAAGGTAAAGATTCGAAAATGATCTCATTTTAAAGGAATTTTTAGGATATTTCTCGTGATATAAATTTTATAACCCTAAATTTATTATTTTAAATGCAAACTTTAAAAAGTTACAAAAACAGCTTAAAAATTTAATTTAAAAAATTCTAAGAAGAATTTTTGAAAAATCTTATTATATATCTTATTATAAATCTTATTATAGTGCACCCCTACACCATAAAAAGAATAGCCATGTAAAATTTCAGCCCTTTAGCTCCAGCGGTTTGGTCTGTGCGTTGTATGTCAGTCAGTGAGTCAGTTACGGAACTGTTTTATATATATATATATTAAATACAACGACCAATGTATGCAATTGATGTAAAAAAACATATTTATAAAAATTGGTAAGGGATATTTTTATAGACAAAATAATGTAGAAGAAAATACCCAAATTAAATCTAATAGAACATACTAAAGAATATAGTACAGTTAAAGTAGTACAGTTTCATGAACATTTCTTTTACTGTAGTTTAATATTTTTTGGGATAATGTCCAATAGTCTGCCGCATTAGGAAGAAAAAATATATTTTTTCTCTATTTCGTTATTATGCACTGGACGATAAATTAGTTTAAAGTACCAGAAAAATAAATCACGTGATCAGCATTTAATAAATTAAATTCTAAAAATTAACCTTTAAAAATGCACCAAAAATCAGAAGATGGTGGTAAAGATTCGAAAAAAAGGTCCTTTTAAAGGAATTTTTATGATCTTTCTCGTGATATATATTTTATAACCCTCAAATTATTATTATAAATGCAAACGTTAAAAAAGTTACTAAAACAGCTTAAAAATTTAATTTAAAAAAATCTAAGAAGAATTTTTCAAAAATCTTTCTTAGTGCACCCCTACACTATAAGAAGAATCACCATGCAAAATTTCAGCCCTTTAGGTACAGCGGTTTTGTCTGTGCGTTATATGTCAGTTAGTCAATCAGTCTGTTAGTCAGTTATGGAACTGTTTTTTATATATATAGATAATGCATGATGACAAGGTATTGCGAATGTAACACAGCTAATAATTAAAAAAATTCGGAATGAAAACATATGTATTAGTTAACATTTGTTTAGGGGTCTGGGACACATTTAAATTTTCTTTTATTTTTTGAGTAAAATTTTGATTTTTTTTTGTGATGGTTAACCGTAATTTGTGAACAAAATCTCATCATAAAACTTCTCATAAAGTTAAAAAAAAAATTTAATTAAAATTTTTTTTTAAAAGTGGGGTAACTGAAAATCGTTATAACTAAAAATATTATTTTTCAAATTTCAAAATTTTTTCAATTGATTAAATAGAAATATGAGTTTTAATTTTTTATTCAGCATTATTTTAAAATATTAACCAAAAAAATTAAAAATATTTAGAGTAAAAATTGAAAATAAAATGACGTAACTTATTTTTAAAAAATCATATTTTTAAAAGTAAATATCTTTTATAAATTTTCTGAATGAAAATTAAAGTAAAATAATTGAAAAACTCTTGTTCCAAGTTTGAATCATTTATCTTTAACGGATCTTGATTTATATCAAATTAAAGACGAGAAATGGAGAAAAAACCCATCATGCTGAAAAACGCATTTAAAGGTTTAAACAAAGATTGGCTGGTATTAGAATGTTGCAAAAAGAAAATTAATATTTCCTGTTCTACATAGAAAAATGATTTAAATGTCATTTTAAGTGGAAAAGAACTCAAAAATTTTTAATGCAATAAAACTTTTTTGAAAATTAGAAAAATTTTGTGTCCTGGACCCACTTAAATTTCAAGAAACAATACCTGCACTTCTTCAACAATTCATAGGTTTCATTGTTTTAACAATTAACGCTTCGTTTGTGATGTATTCAGTGTAGGAGAAGATTTTAGAATTGTTACCATGTGTTTATTAACTTGCTTTCTTGTTTGTTTGTGTGTGTGTTTGTCCTGTACAAATCTTGCAATCGATTTTTAACTAACTTCCCGACTACCTAGACATTTGAAACTTTTAGAATTGCTCAGAACACGATGACAATGTATTATTTTAATACTTTTAACCATATTTAAGCAGGATTCAATTCATTTTCAGTTAATTTTGTTTTGTAGACTGGTGCAGCCATCTATCGTCCGGTACGGGAATGAAAAGTTAAACGCAAATTAACTTCCAATTAACTTCATTTTCTTTCAAGTTGATGGGATAATTCCTAAAAAAAATTTAAAAAAGTATTTATTAATACATAGAGTTGTCAAGTTTATATGATTCAACACAAAATTTAAAAACATGGTATATAAAAAGTTCTTTTTATCTTGTAATTATTGAATATGACGTTTTAACTGAATATCTTATAGAAAGGGTATTCTCCAGTTCACTTTGTCGGAAAAAGTTATGTAAATACTATTTATTATATTTCAACTAATGTTTACATAACTATACATTTTTCTCAGATTTATTTGGATGTAATTTTGAGATCTACCCATGATTTTAATATTTTTAGCACGTAATGAATTCTAGTCATTACGCAAAATATTCACGTTGTTGGAATGGCGTGACTTAAAATGCACCTGTTTGCAGTGGCTTCACCTGGCAATCGGTTGTTACACCTGCACCCGGCAATTCGAAAGAGCGTTAATGTACAGATGTAAAGAGTATGTAACAAATATACAAGGAAAGAAAATCATCTAATAAATTAACAAACATTTACAGGCAATTTTAAGTTACGTTCAAAAAGAAAGAGGAGGATCTAAGGACAGTGTATCAATTTTAAAATGTTTCATGACGTAGAAGCAATATAACAGAGCAGTGTACTAATATTTTGTTTGTTAGACCTGCGGTGTTACAATTATCTCTGACAGATGGTTGTTAGAAACTTAAATAACCTGTTTCGTATCTAAAAAAAAATCTTTAAAAATGACGGCGCTGTGTTAAAATACACCCATCCCTTGCATGGTCTACAAAATTTGAAATTTTGAAACCGTTGCGAGAGAAATTTTCATACAGAAAGGAAAATTTGAATATTACATAATTTAACAAAACTGTAGAACTGATGCAAATGTAATCATAGGTCACGTGCAGTGCAAATAAATGAGGAAGAACTTCATAATTGAATACTTCAAGATTACACAATTGATTAAGACAACATAATTGAGTACTATATAACTGAATGATTGAAAACAGCATACCTGGTCAGTTGAAGACTATTTTATTAAAGATAACTATATATCCTCTGCAAATACAATGCAAATTAATAATGAAATGTCTTCATTACTAAATATATAAATGTCAAATAATTGAGTATTTCATAACTGAATAAATGAAGACCACTAACTGAACAGTTGAATGTCAAACAATTGAATAATTTGAAGATTACATGGTTCTGTACTTCAGAACTGAATAATTGAAGACCACATAATTGAACAATTGAAGTTCAAACTATTGAATAACTGAAGATTACAAAGCTCTGTACTTCATAACTGAATAACTGAAGACCACATAATTGAACAATTGAAGATTTCACAATTGAAAGATAACTTTAGAAGAAATGGAAATAAAATCTCAGACCGTGTGCAATGCAAATAAATAATGAATGATTTCATACCTGAATAGTTCAAGATTACGTAATTGAATGATTAAAGACTACATAACTGATTAGTACATAAAGGAATAATTGAAGATCACATAACTGAATAATTGAAAACTACATAACAAACGATAACTATATATTTAATGAAGTAGGATCACAGATCACCTCCGAGGCTAATTGATAACGATTAACTTCATAACTGACTAGTTCAAGATTACACAGTTGAATAACTACAGTCTACATAATTGGGTACTACATAACTGAATTATTGAAGACTGCATAAATAAAGATAACTAAAGATCTAATGCAAATACAATCGTAGACAATGTGCAGTGTAAACAAATGATGAATAACTTTTATCTGAACAGTTGAAGATTATGTAATTTAATAATTAAAGACAACATAACTGAGTACTACATAACTGAATTATTGAAGACTGCATAAATAAAGATAACTAAAGATCTAATGCAAATACAACCGTAGACAATGTGCAGTGTAAACAAATGATGAATAACTTTTATCTGAACAGTTGAAGATTATGTAATTTAATAATTAAAGACAACATAACTGAGTACTACATAACTGAATTATTGAAGACTGCATAAATAAAGATAACTAAAGATCTAATGCAAATACAATCGTTGACAATGTGCAGTGTAAACAAATGATGAATAACTTTTATCTGAACAGTTGAAGATTATCTAATTTAATAATTAAAGACAACATAACTGAGTACTGTATAACTGAATTATTGAAGACTTCATAACTAAAGATAACTAAAGATAACTAAAGATCTAATGCAAATATAATCGTAAACAATGTGCAGTGCAAACAAATAATGAATGACTTTTATACTGAACAGTTGTAGATTATGTAATTTAATAATTAAAGACAACATAACTGAGTACAGGTAACCCTCCTATAACACGGTAGATAGGTTCCTAGAAAATGCCGTGTTGTGTGAAATCGTGTTATAGGAGTCCCAGAGCCAGTACAAAAAGGGGGGTTACATTTCGAAAACTTATTAAAAGCAAGCTTTTTTTAAAAAAAAAATTCCATATAAACAACTTAATGAATTTCTTCCTCATCACTGCTCAATATAATCAAACGAGAAAGTTTTTTGTGTTGAACGATATCACCTTCCCTTTCAGAACCTTTTTCTTCATTTAGGGTTTTTGCACCTTCTATCCTCTTTAAAAAAATCTTTAATTTTGGTTTGTTTGTATAGGTTTTTACAAAGTCACTGTAGATTTCACGGTATGGACATAGACAATTTTGCAGCTCCCTTTTGAATTTTCGGCTTCTTTCGGCGGAAGGGTCTACCTTCAGGAAAAATTATTCAAGATTTTCGGCAAAGCTTAGGCCTTCTTGTAATTTTATAGAGTTACAAAGGAATAATTTATAATTTGTTTATACATTTTTATGTAGAGCCACTGATAGTTCATTATTCCTTCCCGTCATTATTTTAAAGTAATTTGTTTTTTAAATGTGTTAAATAAAAATCATGTTAGCTAGTGCTGTAGAAGTATAGTGTTGTACAAAGGGTTTCGCAATTTTTTTTTTCGTGTTAGAGCGAAACCGTGTTACAGGTTGCAGTGTTATACGAGGGTTCTCGCAATTTATCCTATCGTGTTAGAGCGAAACCGTGTTGTAAGATGCCGTGCTGTAGGAGGGCTACCTGTATTACATAACTGAACAATTGAAGATTTCCTTACATTGGCTTTATACAAAAAGTAGAGTAATATTATTGCATTATGAGAGAAGAATTTAATTTTAATTGGTTAGAATCTAGCTCAATAAGTTCAACTAATGTTCAGTGCAAGTCCGTCTATGGATATCTTAAATATATGAACTGATATACTGAAACGTATTCATCACCTCGAAACGGCCATTCTCATGACCATATAGGGCAGCTAAACACTCATGAGTAGCTTCTATTTACAGGAGACTGATGGCTTCATAAATAACCTTATAAAAGGAAATGGTTGACAGTTCGAGAATTAATAGCGATTTCAAACAATAGTCAATGCAGTGCTTTCGTAAATGCGCAAATAAATCAGTGAACACCAAGAGTTTTCGACTTCTGGATTCACTACAAACTGAAATATAAAAACATGCAAAAATTGACGCTCATACATCAACAAATGGTCATAATAAAAGTTTGAGGTATTGCGGGACGATGGTGCTTGATATCATCCAGGAAACATCTGAAAGCAATAAGATCGCGAGAATTTTATACAAAGCATGTGACTGATTTTATCAAAATCTCTTATACTTTTAACAGTCTTGGAAGAGATACTTAAAGTAAAGCATGTTATTTATTTCCTTTAATATGTTTTATATTTTTAACGTTCTTCGAAGAGATACTTAAAATAAAGCACGTGATTTATTTTGATCAATATATTTTATACTTTTAACAATCTTGGAAGAGATAATGCATTTGATTTATTTTCATAAGTATATTTTATTTTTTTAACAGTCTTGGAAGAAATACATAATATTTGAGTCGTTGTCTACTTTCACCTCTGATTACAATTCTGCTGCATAATTTGCACAGCGGGGGTTGAAGGGGTTTTAGGAAAATCATTTTTAAATAAAAAAAAAAAGATGCTGTAAGGTATATAAATATATATGTAAAAGGAAAAAATATATTACTAATTAAAATTTTCTCACGTGGTAGGCACTTTTTTTCGATTCTATTTCCGTCGAATTTCAGAATTATTACGTCACTGTGTTTTTCAAGTTATGATTTTAAATTATGAGTAATTGTGATTAAAAATTGAGTTATTCATCAAAATACACGTTTGAGCTGAAACTCGAAAGGATGTAGAATATTTACTTTAAACGACAAAAGTTCTTGTGCTGCCATCTGTAGTGTTTATACGCAACTAACTTACATTAAACATTATATCCAATGAATTGGACAACTTTCAATATTCTTGATACAAAGTTACAATTATAATAAATATTTCTTTCTAGAAATAAATCGCATAAAGGACCTTTAGGTTTCCTTTAAAATTATGAAGTTATTACGGAATAAACAGTGAAGTACTCCTAAAATTAAAATAGGTAAACATTTCACTGTTATATAAAATATATTTAATTTAGAGTTAATTGAAAGTTATTTTATTTATTACAGAATTTATGAGGCACTTCTGTTTTATTAAAAAAAAAGATGTTTTTGTGACACGTTAGATTTTAACATATAGCCACTGATATTTTAGCGAATTTTCAGATTTCTGCAACTGCTATACGAAAAATGACTTCAATTTAAAATCGGAGACCGTAAATACACGGCTTGAATGTCAACGCACTTTATATTTCGTTAGACCGCTTTTAGCACCGCTTAGAACGTGTATTAGCCTTTGCGTTGTCTCAACGAACTAATGAAATGCCTCAACTTTTACCATGTTTTTATTAACTTGCTTTCTTGTTTGTGTGCATGTTTGTCAGCACAAATCTTACAATCGATTTTTAACTAACTTCTCGACTAGCTAGACATTTGAAACTTTTAGAATAGCTCAGAACACGATGACAATGAATTCTTTTAATACTTTTTGCCATCTTTAAGCAAGATTAAATAATTTTCAATTTATTTTGTTTTGTAGACTGTTGCAGCCATCTTTCGGCCGGGATGGGAACAAAAAGTTAAACGAAGTTAATTTCTAATCAACTTAATTTTCTTTCAAGTTGATGGAATAGTTCATCAAAAAAATTTTTTTTAAAGTATTTATTAATACATAGAATTGTCAAGTTTATATGATTCAACAGAAAATTTAAAAACATGGTATATAAAAAGTTCTTTTTATCTTGTAATTATTGTCTATCTTTGTTATCGACCAGATTCGCGTTGACATATCGTCGAAATCATGTATTGAAGACGGATGGGTCGAACCATTTTAAAATTTCTCTTAGATGCAACTCGAAGATTTTAAGGAAGCTTCATTCAAAAGAGTATTTAGAAGTGTCCGATGCCTAAGTAAAAATGCTCTTTCCTGCTTTTTGGACCTCTTAATTTCAGTTTTAACCCAATAAATGTTTGGATTATCAGACTGGAATGAATCCATGTTTCCTGGGAAGAAATATATAGATTGGTGGATTAACTGGGTTATCCAATGTATTCAGCTTGTCAGATCTTGTCGTTTTAATCAAATGCTCCTGAATCTATATTAAATCAATTCCAGCCGAACTAATCTTGCCCTGTTGGATTAGAATGAAGCCTTGTGGCCAAGGAAGCATAAATATCTTCGTGGGTTTACTTGGTTTTTAAGGATATTTAGTTTCTTCGATACGCATTTTTTATTACAATGTTCGTGAGCCTAGAGTAAACCAATTTCAACCCAATAAATCCTTGCATTGTGGGACTGGAATGAAGCCACGTGGCAGAGAAAGAAGATCTGTCCACTGATGGGTCAATTGGTCCATTCAGTGTGTTTTGCTTCTCAGTCGTTTTATTAAAATGTTCTTGAGCCCAAACTATGCCAGTTTCAGCCCAAGGAATCCTTACATTGTCTTACTGGAATAAAGCACACGGGGGTTATTCAGTGTATTCAGTTTTACTATACTGTTCCTCAGCCTAGAATAAAACCTTTTCAACTCAATAAATACCTGATAACTATTTATTGACATGTGTTGTTGTTTTTGTGGAACGTAACACTTCAATTCATTGGATTAGATACGCCCAAAGCTTTTAAATTTTTAACAAGAGGGAAAGAAGGATTCAGGGAGCAAAAAAGAACTGATTAACTCGCTCCTACACACCTTCGTTTCGAGAAAAACACTTATGCGTCATATTTGGTATATGCCGGCGAAAGTTCCCCCGTACTTGTTCGATAACTAAACTCTACAACCAGATTATAAAAGCAGGTATGCCTAACAACGCCATGATATTAACTCGTGGAGATGACATCGAATATTCACCCCAAGCAAACATTCGGCGAGAACTTCAACGTCCAAAGTAATCCTGAAATATTCAAACGCTAATCATGTCGTCTATCGAACAGTAAACACCGCACTTAAATCCATTAATTCTGGCCGTCATAAGCTATGGCAGTTTTCAATTTGATTAACTCCGGCGACAAGACAGCTCAGATTTTCCAAGACAAATCCGTTAATTACGTATCAGAGATAGATACAGGCAAAGTTTTCATAGCGAATAAATTATTATTACACACCGGCTCGGCATCACTGAACGATCTCATTAAAGATTTAAATAATCACCTTACCCACGAATACAGCTGAAACGTGTTCGAGCAGTAATAACAAAACACTGATATAAAGCACTTTGCTGTAATACTAACATAATAAAGAACGCGGCATTGCTGGGATATGTAACATAATGTATTTAACTTAATGTCTCGATAAAGCTTAAGTTGTAGTTTAAGAAACGCATTATACAATAAAAGCCGTGAAAATCAAGTTTATAAAGGGTAATAAAGGAAGGCAGTTATGCTTCAGTATTTTTAAATCAAGAGAGCTACAAAATATCTTTTTCAGAAATAAATGTACTTTCACGTGAAAAGAGTTGCATAAAAAATGAGTATCATTTGTTTGTATCACTTTAAGAAAAGAGTAATTTATCAAATTCACTTACACGGGCTATGAATTACTCTTTTTCATGTATGATGTAATCGATTTGCCTGTGCTCAGCAAAGAATGAACGAACTTTGATTGATTCGCTTCTCTATTCATTTATACCCGACGGTTTAAACAATGAATCATTTTGTTTTGACGTTTATGTACTAACATTTGGATGAACAGAGATGCAAAGCACGTGAAATCTTCCCTGCAGGCCGAAAATAGTAAAGGTTATTTTATCATTGTGCCGTCTACCTTCGACTTTCCCGTGTTTCATTATTTGCTAGTTTACCGTCATTAATGGAACAGGATTTTTCTTTTGCAGCCTACTGCTAGACTAAGAATATTAAAGATTAAAAAAAAAACTATACTGAACTGTATTATACATACTGTTGGGAATAGCTGTAAATATTTGTAAATAGATGCAAATAATGTTTGTTTCTGCCTAATTTGTGTTAATGCATGCTGGCTGTAAATAGTGAAGGTTATTTTATCATTGGGCAATCTACCTTCGACTTTCCCGTGTTTCATTATTTGCTAGTTTACCTTCATAAATGGAACAGGATTTTTGTTTTGCCGCCTACTGCTAGACTAAGAATATTAAAGATTTTTTAAAAAACGTATACTGAACTGTATACGTTTTGTATTATGCATACTGTTGGGAATAGCTCTAAATATCTGTAAATAGTTGTAAATATTGTTTGTTTCTGCTTAATTTCTGTTTGTTTTGTGTTAGATATCGTTTATTTAATCGCATTGATCGTTACATTTCAATATGTGGCCCTTTGGCAATATTTTTGAAGATTAGCTCAAACTTGGAGACAAATTTTAGCGACTCTTGGAGATTTTTTGGGTGTCCGGATAACCAATCAGAGATCACCTAGGAGGTGAATTTATCGAGTTCTGAAAATTTCCATTTCTAGAACGATCGAGAATGTCGCCAAGGGTATATAGGATGTCTATCACGGCTTCTCATGTTCAGATTCCTTCCTTTCTCTGTTAGGGCCTGTTCACATAGGAGTCCGTTGCGTTGCGTTAAGGAAAAGATGACGTTGAGACGAAAATAAACCAATCATAGGCGTTAAAAATTTCATTGCTAATCGTTTGAAGGCATATGATTGGTTTATTTTCGCCTCAACGTCATCTTTTCCTTAACGCAACGCAACGGACTATGTGAACAGGCCCTTACTGTTTTGCGGGAACTGTTAATCCTGCTATTTATAGAGAATTAGCACTTCTACCCTAACTTGGGTGTATATAATTTGAAGTGGCTCTCTAATGAATTAGATTCAAACACAATTCTAAATTAATAAAAATGTTTATTTAAATGTTTGCACATATAGATTTTGCTTTCAACAAGAAGCATACTTACTACTAGTACGAGATATATATAACATTCATGCAAGGGATATTATTCCCGTATAGATACTTTGCAAGAAAATACAGTTTGCAATACTCACAATACTTGAAAGTCAACCAGCAGTGCTGCCACGTAAACTTTGGGCCTAACAAGAACTCGCGTAGGTTAGCATCAACCTAGCTTCTCCCTCAACACTTCCTTTTACTTCCTTAACCCGTCATTGGTCGCGCTATGAGCGTTTCTCTCACGCTTGTCATATAAATTGCACCCCTTATTTGAAAGTGACCCTGGGGACACCACCCACTGTCTAGCTGACTTTTATCGTGCATATACATTGGTGCAGAGTTCTCTGCCTGCAGACCCCCGACTCCTGTCATCACATTAGTCACGGTAACATTAGACACGGTATTTAGAACCACCCCCATTCCAATGAACACGTGTCTTCCAGATATTTCCCCATTTAGACCCCCCCCCCCCATTCAAGCCCCCAAGGTCCCTCGTGTTTCTTGATCTAGTGTCCCCCGCCCCCACTGTCACCATTTGACCCCCGGGACCTCGGGTTCTCCTTTGATGCTATGTATCGGACCGCCAGAGGAGGAGATCCACGCATATACAGACGTACGACGAACGTAGTCGACGATCTCAAAGATGAGTACACTATTTCGAGAATTAGTCGCAGACTAATGGCTATTGACATTATATTTTTCGATCATGAACATTCGAGGTATCAACAGCCAAATTATATATACTGCAAATACACACAATACGATGGCTAGACGAGCCTTCTTGGAGGAATTAGCATTGGAACTGGTGACACTTTATTCAGTTCCAAACTTGTCACCCGCATTGCGAAGTGCAATTAGCCAAATAGCAGGAGTTGAAGGCTCTTCAAGAATCAATCGAAATGTTGAAACCGCCGGATTTTGAAAATTCTGTCTTCGAAGAAAAAATATGAAGTCAAAAAAGGGTTGTGTTACCTGTGCGTGACCTATTTGTACCGAACATTCAAGTTACGTGTGCCCTGAATGCTGTGTTAATAAAGACTTCTAGTATAATATTTTATTTACCAGGTCCATTTCGTCTAATTTTTAAGACTTGCGGTTGACGTTCTAATAAAGTATAAATAATATGCTTTTTATAATTTTGATTCATTAAGTAGGTATGATTTTTTTTTATTTCACTTTCGCTATAAATTTTCCTGAATAATAGCTGTAAAATAATTATTTTAACTGCAATTTCCTTGTTCGTGATTGCTAAATATTAATGTAATTCCTTCAAAAGAAACAATTTTGAAGTGTTATTATTGAGTAGACAACTTAAAACAGCGGAAAAGGGTAGTGCGAGAAAAACTCTCACGAGCGACCACTGGCGTTACTCAAATTGGTGCGACCAACGAAGGGTTAACACTTCCTCAACACCTCCTTTCTTTAATCTAGCTGCTTGGTATTTATACCAATCGCGTATGCCGCAATTACCATATCTTAAGCGGCTTCTTTAGATTTATTGACTTAAAAGTTCGATTATTGTGAATCGAATCTTATGTATACCTTACATTTTGTTACTGTAATTGTGTCTGCATGTATTGTTTCAAATATGAAGTCTATTGTTAAACTTCACCGTAGTCCTGAGTGACGGCTGTTTGTTACATTTATCGTCTGTTGAAGTCAAATAATTAAATAAACTTGTGTTGCTGTCATGTGGTGTCGTCATTCACTAATATCGATGAACAAGAAACGATATACAGCATATTTGTATAAAAATATACAGATCTACTATGTGTCCGATAAAATTAAATTTTGTCTTCATTAGACTTTTTTGCATATATTTAACACTCGACTGCCGAGGATATAACTGTCACAAATTTGATTATTAATGTGTTTTCATTAATAGTTAAATTATATATATAATAGCCGTTGTCTCTGTATAACACTTCCGGGCTGTACTCATCTTTCAATTGAAGCCCTCAGTAAACAAACAGCCGGTTAGGCTTAATTTCAACTTCAGATGTGGGTCAGAATTTTTTCTTACCTAAAAACTAATATCTTCTCCATCAAATCACGTTTGTTCAGCCTATTTTTCTATAAAACATTCAGAACAAAAAAAAATTGGATGTTTTTAGCTGTATATTTAACAGTTTTTAAAAATCTGTTTACTTTTGCGATGAATTCTGAAAGTAAACAAACTTGAATGTGAATGAATCAAGTAGCTCAAATATTCATATCGCGTAGGGAGCTGTAAAAAACTGGATGACAGTGTACTACTCCAATCGCATGAAAAATTAAATAAATAAAAAATAATGAAAGGGTTTGCTTTTACAAGGTGTGGATTAAATGCAATATTGTTAGATAATTCGGGATATTTTTTAACTTTCATATACTTTTTCCATTATGACGTCATTATTAGTATTATGACGTCAAAATGACGGGTTGGATAGCAGTGTACTACTCCAATCGCATGAAAAACTAAATAAATAAAAAATAATGAAAGGGTTTGCTTTTACAAGATGTGGATTAAATGCAATATTGTTAGATAATTCGGGATATTTTTTAACTTTCATATACTTTTTCCATTATGACGTCATTATTAGTATTATGACGTCAAAATGACGGGTTACCTTCTAGTAGTAGTATATTATTCTGTAACGTTCTGCTATAGTAAAATTAATAAAGTTCACATTAAACACGGTTCTATTGTATTGCCTATAACTGTTGTACGAGCTTAACTAATTTTACAAAATAGATGTAATACAATCCTATAATAATTCAAATATACTACGACATTTAACAAACTCGGTGGACATTTTAGGCTTTAATTAAGTTTCATTAAGTCTTATAGATAATGCGGATACCTATTACAGATCGGAAAAGAAAATCATTCTTACTCGGTTACTAACGGGTTATTACAGGGTTGCTCATGTACCTTAACTGCAGAAACAAATAATATTCGTTTGGTTGGTTGGTTGCTAGCACTTCGATCGCCCTTTCCTACGCGAAGCTTGAATAGAGCTGGATCTATGGTTTAAAGCCTATTTTCAGTTTAACAGAGACAAATAATCGTGACAACAGAGGCAGGGGAACCCATAGCCGAACACCAGCGGTTTAGTCATATGGCCATTCTACAGCAATTTTGGACAAAAATCCTTCACAAAGTAAACATTTTAATGAACCACTCATGGTGCAAACACAAAAGCACTCACACATATACAGAAGTGCATATCCCCTCCACACACACACACATACATACACACACACACACACACACACACACATATATATATATATATATATATATATATATATATATATATATATATATATATGTTTATATATATATATATATATATATATATATATATATATATATATTTATTTATTTATGTGTGTGTGTGTGTGTGTACCTACGTGGCCACTATGAATGATTTCATGTCAATTCTTATCCAATCCATTATTTTAACAATCTAACAGTCATATATTTCTTTGGAACACGTGAAATCCATACTTTGCGATAAGTTTGAGAAAGAAAAAGAAATATGAGTACCATTGCTTACTAATCTTTCGTTACAGGAAGAAACGACATATTCACAAGAATTTTCATACATCTATCGGTATAAATGCAATTTATCAGTTCCAGAAGCACGCACTAAACAAAATTGACCATTCTGACATAGCTGCTGCAGCCTGTAAGGCTTCCTGGAAACACTCAGATAATAATATCCCTCGAGCAGCAGTTACAAAGAGATTGATTAATCGATCTCTCCGACGCTAGAGTTTTAGTAAATCTCTCCGAGATTTACTAAAGCGTGGGCAAAATGTGTTCTGTAAAAGTACGGAGCAGGGATGTGGATTGGCAAGATCCTCGGAAATAGTCAGTGATACGTATTATGGAGACAGATACGATTACTGACTTTTGGTTTAGTCGAAATCGGTGAATTTATTATCAAAACACCTGATCTGGAATTGTCATATCGTGCATAATTGAGCCACTCACTTGCCATAGTGTTTAAGGAGGACCAGGAAACAAATTTCTTCAAATTTTCGGGAAAAAAATTATTGCATTTAAACATTATCTGTTTTTTACGCTTAAAATGACGTTTAAATCATGTGTCTATCTTAACCTTTACCTTACGGGGTGGGATAGCTTAAATCCCAAGAATACTGGCCCAAGAATGTATTGTGAGATTTCCCCTCCTCATGGCCCAGGAAAATTATTAACCTCGGCTTGAAACAGAGTAAGCCCAGCGGCGGACTGCGAAAAGAAATAGTTTTCCCCTGCCGAGGGGTGACTTATAAAAGGAGTCAGCTTTTCGACTAGCAGGCGAGGAGCGACTTGACAATAGCGAGGCGCCCCGATGTCTACAGCGAAGACACTATAACACAAAAGACTAACAAAGGCAGACCATCCCCCTGATGAGACGCCCTAATGACCCAACATGTGCTGCCGATATAAAGAAAAAGTATAGTTTTGCGCACGGTTCACCGCCAAGGACCTATCAGAGCCCCAGATCAAAGAGCGGGGTTGTTACAGATCCCGCCAGGGAAAAAAAGTTTTAAAAAGCGGATGCAGGAGATTTTTAGAGGAGACGAGATTTGAGACGAGATTCGAAGCCTGAGTTTAGGAGTGATAGCTGATCTCCTAGCTCCACTCACTTTGAGTGACTTTGATATTTTTGGAGGCTCAGCCCCCTGTGTGAAGAAGACCTTTTTTCTCGCTGAGAAGGGTCGTTTGGAGATCAAAGCTTGATCTTTCCTATTTTCGAAGCAGCTAGCTTCTTTGGTGAGAGCGGGGGACTACTCTGTCGTCCACTACTCTGTGATAATTAGATCACATTGCGTCTGGAGTTCGAGTTCGCCTCATTCCAGCCTGTTCCGACGAGTGGAATCCGTTCCCATCAACTGAGACTTCTGCAATTAGAGCTTTATTGCCTGAAGGCCCGATCTACGATCCGTAGCGACAGAGCATCCTGCCAGCTGAACGGACAATCTTTAACGTGCATCGCATACTGCAACGGACATTATTAATGTAACTGATGTTCCAGAACAAGACCTAATCGTGAAGTATTTTAATCCAGAATCTCTAATAAATTGATATTCAGTGTAAAAAGTTCTTATTAGTAAGCTGTTTATCACTATACATAACCTAGCGTGCCGGCTTTGACACCAAGCAGGGAATATGTTACAGTATTCTTGGGATTATATATATATATATATATATATATATATATATATATATATATATATATATATATATATATATATATAAATATATATATATATTAATATATATATATATATATATATATATATATATATATATATATATATATTATATATATATATATATATATATGTATATACATACATATATATATATACACACACACGCATATATATATATATATATATATATATATATATATATATATATATATATATATATATATATATATATACATATATACATATATATATATATATATATATATATACATACATGTATATATATATATTTGCGTGTGTGTGGTGTGTGTGTAACCCCTTTCATGACCGTTCATACAAAGGGGGTATGAAATTTCCCGTTCTAAAGGGGGAATAAGAAAAATGGGCCCCATAAGGTAAAGGTTAATAAGACCAGGAAATATTATTTTTTTTGTTTTTCAACATTCTAATAGCAGCCAATATTTCTTTAAACATTTAAATGCGTTTTTGCAGAGCAGCCCAGAGACTTTATGGGGCCTGAGGCAAACTTCCGTTGGGGGCCCCAAGAAAAATAAAAAATGGAAAGTGACGAAAACACACATTCAAATTAAGTTACTCATACTTAAAATTTTATTGCACGAATGATTAACATAATTATTATATTTGATTGCACTGCTCTCTTGTTATATTTTCTGAGGAAATCTAATAAATAAATTTAAAAAATTTTTTTGGGGGCCCCTCCGACAGTTGGGGACCTGCGGCAAAGTGTCCCAGCTGCCCTCCCTTCTGGGCGGCCCTGCGTTTTTGTTCTCCAATTCGGCAGACGGTTACTTGGACACTTATCCTGACCGTCATATGACACCGCGGTTTTGCTGGCCACTTTTCTGGGAGCCCCGTATAGGTGGACCAGAATTACTCCCCTACGGGCCGGCCCCGTAATTTTAAAGCGAGTCAAGTGACGAGACCGGAACACTTGACTCTGCATCTCCAGAGGTAAATTTGAGAACTTGGAGGACATTTCAACCACGCCCTACTGTATGGGCCTCGGCCACCATTAGTGACCACGGCTGTGGATTTTGTCAGCGACTGGCCTCGAACCCGCAACCCTCAGATCACTGGCTCGACGCCTTTTCCAACCGGGCCACCGCTAGATATTTGAAACTTTTAGAATAGTTCAGAACAAGATGACAGTACCTTATTTTAATACTTTTAGCCATCTTTAAGCAGATTTGAATTCCTTTTCAGTTAATTTTATTTTGTAGACTGGTTCAGCCATCCATCGGCCGGGACGGGAACGAAAGGTTAAACGCAAGTTAACTTCCAATTAGTTTCATTTTCTTTCAAGTTGATGGGATAATTCATCAAAAAAATTTTAAAAAAGTATTTATTAATACATAGAATTGTCAAGTTTATATGATTCAGCAGAAAATTTAGAAGCATGGTATGTAAAAAGTTCTTTTTATCTTGTAATTATTGTTATATTTATGACAATTATGGCGTGAGTAACGGATTTAATTGATTTGGCAAGTAAAAAAAAAAAAGAAATAACATCTAATTCCCTGTTCTAATTATATTTTTACTAGAGAGAAAAACTGAAATAATTGTTTTATAATTCAGAAGTAATTAATTCTGCAGTAGTTACACTCTAACTGACTCATTTATTTCACTTTTTTTGTGTGCTGAAGCAACACTAAAGATTTACCGTTATCATCACGTATTTTCTTCTCCTTTAGAATTGCATTATTGCAAAGATTTCCATTATAGTTTGGACTTAACTGGATTGTATTCTGTAAACAGTTATTTATTATTCAAAGGCAAAATTTGTCACTGAGTGGTGTTAATCATTATTATTAGAGAATTTTTTTATGAATGTAAAATGTTAGGAGTTTATCAAGTGTTTTGACACTAAAATTTCAAAAATTTCAAAATGAGGAATTAACCGATTTGGCTTGTGAATGGCTCAAATGTTGATAGTTATAAACTTGCTAAATATATATATATATATATATATATATATATATATATATATGTATATATATATATATATATATATATATATATATATATATATATATATATATATATATATATTTATTATATATATATATATATATATATATATATATATATATATATATATATATATATATATAACTAAACTCATTGCGCAACAGTCCGCTGTGGACCAAGACTGGCTGTGTCCATCTCCGCTATCTTGACCATCGGCTGGGAATGCCATACAGCATATGTCTCAGTCGGTGGTCAACCTGACGTTGGACCCTCACAGTTTAGTTCCCAAGCATATATATATATATATATATATATATATATATATATAAAAGAGCTTGTCTGTTTGTTTGTCCGCTATAGAATCATAGACTGTTTCACCCACCGGGACCAAATTCGGCACAGTTAATGTTTTGGACCCAAGAAACTTAAATCAAGAAAAACGAAATTTGGAGCTCAATTAGTTTTTTTTTAAAATTAATTTTTTAATGTTTTTTGTGCCCGATAGAGGTGCGTCTACCCCCTGTGGATTTCCCGCAACCAGCTGCGTTAAGAGGGGTGGTTTGAGGATGACGGATGGGGGGGGGGTCATTCCAATGCGCTGGAGAAAGAGGGTTGGAAATGACCTTCGGCTCTGGCTCCCCAGATAAACACAACTTTCCTGGCTCTGCTATGTGTTGCAGTAATGAGAAAGTACAATTGCCTACAATTCAAGAACCACCCGAGCCTTTGAGAACATTACTCACAGGTAATACATCTGATTCAAAACATTTCTTACAAAACATACAAGCTTAAGGAAAAAAAGCTTCATGGGGAATCAAGCCTTACTTTTATTAAATAAACGGGATAACGCATCTTGACACTTTACCTCTTGGGTGAAATGGAAAAAAAGTGCGTTTTTAAGGGAAAAATAATTAATAAAGGCAAATGTAAATTATAAAACTTATTTCTTATTAAACAGTGGATTAAAAAAATCTAATTGAACAGTATCTAACAAATATAATTTAACACTAAACTTATTCAATCCAGACGTGCGAATCACGCAACACGGTGTTATTAATTCTCAATAAAATCAGACGAAGGTCCGCAGGCTCAAAGTTTCTTTCTTTCTTATTGTTTGTATATCATTTCAGTAGAAACGCGCTAAGAGCATTCTGTCTGGCCAGATGAACATGAAGAGCGGGAGTGCAGCCCAGTATTTTTTTTGATGGAATGCATGAAATATTTTATATCTATATATCTACCCGGGCAACGCCGGGCAATAATGCTAGTATATATATATATCTGAGAGAGAGAGAGAGGGAGAGAGAGAGAGAGAAACTGTTAAACTGTCAAAGTAACGGTTTTGGAATATCTGTAAAATTCTGGGTAATGGTTGAACAAGATTTTTTAGAAAGAAGCTTTGCCTAAAAATAATAGCCTATAAATGATACTACCTAAAAACTTTCAAACAATAATTTAAAAATATGCTTAAATAAAAAGAATAAAATAATTTTAATACGTCAGTCATTTCTAATCACTGCCCTCCAACAGAGAAAAAAATTAATAAAAGCCATCCGAGATATTTTTGATGAAAAGGCTAAAGCGGGATATATAATCCACTTTCACGGAATGCTTCCCCCCTTTAAATCTCCAGAACGCGTTTTAAAAGCTTTTTGCGCGGGGAATATGCCCGAGTCCATTAGCGTTAAAGCTATTTAATTATAGACGGAAAATTCGTTCTCTACCCCTTTCAAAGTTACAATAGTGGCCGCTAAATTTTCGTCCGTGACAGGTTGATGTTGAACAGCGATGCTTTCTTATTCTACTTTGTAGCATTTTAGGAAAAAAAAATTATGAATGGGTCTATTTACGGCAGTTGTGACATAATAATCCAGCCCATCTCTGGTAAATAAAGGCAATTAATGTATAAATTCAAAAGGTTAATGTAGGAGATAATTGAACTGGTAATTTTCTTTATTATGGTAATTTTCTTTATTTTCTTATGCTAATTTTCTTTATTAGTTTCATAATTAACTTCAGATAATTTATTAATAATCTAGTGAGGTCCTGAATAAGGTGAGGATAACTTCATAGTGTTTGGGTACTCGAATTCCTCATGTATTACTAAATCTCCAGGTTGAAATTTAGATTCCTCAAATCTAGTATCATATGTCGTCTTATTTTTCTAGTGCTGTACAAGAGTTCTGGTTTTAACTAAAGTCCTTGCTTCATTAAGTGGAGGATACGTATTTTGGTCAATTGGAGAATCAAAAGGAAGTTTGCCAAATAATAAATAGGCAGAGGTGAACTTACTTACGGTATGGGGGGAGTTGTTATATTCAGTAACAACTTGCTCTAGCACTTTTGTCCACGGAATCGTTTTAGAAGTAGCATTTACCTTACATTTTAGGCGCGTTACTGGGGATGAATTCACCCTTTCCACTTTTCCATTTGTCTGGGGATGATGAGAAGTCAAAAGTTGTTTAACATTATGGTTTTTAAGAAATTTTTTTAATCTCGATGAGGTAAAAGCTGTGTTTCTATCGCTTAATACTTTCTCTACACTTTGCACATTAAAAATTTGACTTACACAATTTGCATATGTTTATGAAGTTATGCTCTTTGAGGGAAATGCCCATTCATATCTGGTTGCATGATCAATCACTATATGAAAGTACTAGCTGAAAACCCGCGCTTCGCTACGGAGTACATTCAAATTAAATACAACGGTCAACGTATGCAATTTATACCAAAAAAAATATATATATTTATAATAAATGCGATGATCAATGTATACAATTGATGTAAAATATATATCTATCTATATATATATATTTATAAAAAAATCGTAAGGGATAGGCATTTTTTTTGGATAATATCCAATCGTCTGCTGCATTAGAAAGAGAAAAAAAATATTTTTTTTGTCTATTTAGTTGTTACGCACGTGACGATAAATTTATTGAAAGTACCAGAAAAAGAAATCGCGTGATCAGCATTTAATAAATTAAATTCTAAAAATTAATCTTTAAAAATTCACCAAAAATCAGGAAATGGAAGTAAAAATTCGAAAAAAATTTCATTTTGAAGGAATTTTTATGATCTTTCTCGTGATATAAATTTTATAACCCTCAATGTATTATTTTAAATGCAAACGTAAAAAAAGTTTAAAAAACAGCTTAAAAATTTAATTTTAAAAAATCTAAGAAGAATTTTTGAAAAATCTTTCTTAGTGCAGCCCTACACTATTAGAAGAATCGCCATGCAAAATTTCAGCCCTTTAGGTCCAGCGGTTTTTTCTATCCGTTGTATGTCAGTCAGTCAGTCAGTCAGTGAATGAATGAGTCAGTTACGGAACTGTTTTATATATATACTAGCTGAAAACCCGTACTTCGCTAAGGAGTACATTCAAATTAAATATAACGGTCAATGTATACAATTCATGCCAAATATAAATATATCTTATATGATAAATACGACGATCAATGTATACAATTGATGTAATATATATATATATATATATATATATATATATATATATTTATAAGAAAATCGTAAAGGATAATTTTATAGACAAATAATGTAGAAGAAAATATTCAAATTAAATCTAATATAAAGAATACTAAAGAATATAGTACAGTTTTTAGAACATTTCTTTTACTGTATTTTAATATTTTTTTGGATAATGTCCAATCGTCTGCCGCATTAGCAAGGAAAAAAAATATTTTTTGTTTATTTAGTTGTTATGCACGTGGCGATAAATTTATTTCAAGTACCAGAAAGAAATCACGTGATCAGCATTTAATAAATTAAATTCTAAAAATTAATCTTTAAAAATTCACCGAAAATCAGGAAATGAAGGTAAAGATTCGAAAAAGATTTCATTTTAAAGGAATTTTTATGATCTTTCTCGTGATATAAATTTTATAACCCTCAATGTATAATTTTAAATACAAACGTTAAAAAAGTTTAAAAAACAGCTTAAAAATTTAATTTAAAAAAATCTAAGAAGAATTTTTGAAAAATCTTTCTTAGTTGCACCCCTACACTATTAGAAGAATCGCCATGCAAAATTTCAGCCCTTTAGGTCCAGCGGTTTGGTCTGTGCGTTGTATGTCAGTCAGTCAGTCAGTCAGTGAATGAATGAGTCAATTACGGAACTGTTTTATATATATAGATAGATTTATTGGTTGAGTTGTAATAATTAAACCCTCCTACTGTATCAATAGATAAACATTCAAAAGGTTTTTCAATTGAGGGTACTTCTTGCAGGAATCTAAACAGTTTCTGTTTTTTCTTTTTATTTAACTGACAAGTATGACAATGTTTCATGAAATTTCCTATATCTTCACTAATATGGATCCAATAATATTGAGGGGTAATTAAATTTAGCATAATTGGAACTCCTGGATGTCCAAAATTTTCCTGGATATTAGTTAACAATTCTAATCTTAAGGATCTAGGTACTACAATTTTACAAAAGTTCTTTTTCTTAATTACCATCATGTCATTAATTTCTTTATAATTTTTACCACACACATTGTCAATTTTCTGTTGTTGAATTATTTCATTCTTGTCTAGTAAATGTACACAATGTTGTGAAAGGGGATGTCTTGAAAGCATATCCGCCTCAATGTTTGTAGAACCCTTATGATATCTAATCTCATAGTCATACATGCTCAATTTAAGGAACCAGCGGAATAACCTACCTTTTAAATTTTTAATATTTTTTAACCAAACAAGTGCCGCATGATCAGTATGTATGGCAAATTTTTGCCCATGGAGATAATAATGATATTTGTGTAATGCATCTACAATTGCTAAGCATTCTAATTCTGTAATCGCGTAAATCTTTTCGTAATCTCTTAAAGTTCTAGAATGGTATGATACAGGGTGAAGAATATTATTTTCATATGGTTGCTTCAAAACAGCTCCAACAGCACTTTGGGAAGCATCAACATAAATATGACATGGTTAACTAGAATCATATAACTGTAATACTGGTCTTGATATTAAGATTTTTTTCAACTCATCAAAAGCTCGTTGACATGTTTCATCCCAATGCCACACAACATTCTTTTTCAATAGTCTATTAAGAGGAGCTCTAGTTTTGGCATAGTTGGGAATGAATCGGTGATAAACATTTACACTATCGAGGACTCTTTGTAACTCTTTGGTATTACTAGGATTTTTCATGTTTTTAATAGTTTTAAAATTATGATTATCAGGAATTATTCTACCATCTTTTACTTCATAACCTAGAAATTTTATCTGATCTTTAGCAAACACACATTTGTTTTGGTTTAGTTTAACATTTTCTTTTTTAAACGCTTCAAATAATATACTTAAATGTTCCAAATGTTCTTTCTCAGAAGAAGAATAGACAATAATGTCATCAAAGTAGTTACATGCAAAATCATTTTATTTTTTGTTAAAATTCGCCTAAGTGTTCTGTTAAAAATTGCTGGAGCATTTTTTAGTCCAAAGGGGAGTCTTAGAGAGACAGGCAAGTTAGATGTTAAATTAATTCTTTGGGGTTCAATATTGATACAACCAACATCATATTTACTTTTGGAAAATACAGATGAATTTTAAGTTAACAAATTTTCTAAACTATCTTCTTTTTGACTAAGATTCTGAGAAACAACATTGGTTACAGAGTCAACAGTTTTACGTATGGTATCATTTAGAATTATATTCTCATTATCAATTTCATAGTTATTTTGTACAAAATACACAGGTTGAGGACTGGACTTATTTTGGCTGTTGAATAGTCCTCCTTGGAATTGAATATGGAGTGAATATTTTTTTCTTGCATGTTACATTCATTATTAATTATTACAGATTTTTGTTTTACCTTTAGGTTTTTACAATCAATATCAATTTCATAAATTTTACATTCATTTAAACCAAATATTACATAATCCAAGTTAATATGAAATTCACATAACACAATATATCTGTTAATTAGGCCAATTTTCATCTTACCCTTACATATCTTGTTCATTACAATATGGCCTTGAGTTTGTACAACTTTGATACCTTTTGCCCTGATTATGTTCAAATTTAATTGTCGAGCAATTCTGGTAGATATTTCTGACAGAGTTGCGCCACTGTCTATGACACAGTCTACATATTTATTGTTTGATAAATACCCTGACACCTTCAATAATCAGGAATTTGGAGTATTTTCTGAGGGTGGTTCATTTGCAAGGGGTGAAGTCCTTTCATTATCAGCTCTTTCCATTCTAAATGGACAAATTTGATGCCAATGAAAGGAATTTGGAATACCTCTATCTGTACATATTCTAGATAGAGTGGGAGGCAAAGTAGGTGAATTATCATAATTATGATGACTAGAGAATCTAGAGTTGTTGCTCTGATAGTTAGGGTTAAATGGTCTATGGTAACGGTAAAAATTATTAGGTCTCTGGTAAGTATTTTACCTCGGGGCATAAGTTCTAACATCATTTGTATATCTTGGTACATCTGACCTATTCCAAGTTTGGAAACTATTCCTAAAGCAATCATTTCTGTTTTGAATTTGGGGAGTTCTAACAAAGGGAGTCATATAGCTGGGTGAGTCATTCCTAGGTTGTGGATTCTCTCTTATTTTGAGCAGTCTGTGAGCTTGGTCAAGCCAAGCAATTGGGTCATCAGGGGAATTTATGGTCATTAGCGATTTTAGTTCCCTGGGGAGGTCATCGGTTAAAAACACCATGATCATTTCACGTCTTAAATTTGACTTTTTCCCGATTTCGATTTTTTTCCTGAAATATTTTGTAATATCATCATTGTTTTCATTGAATTTTAACCCTGCAAAATCACTAAAGGTAGTTAAGGTAGGGGTGAAGAAATTTTCATTTAACACAGCTACTAATTCTGTAAAATTTTTAATTTGATAACAATTTTGGATATAAACGTTAAGTGCTTTTCCTTTTACAAATCGTGAAAAATTTTTTAGTTTCCATTCCTCATCTTTCTTTCCTTCTGTACATTTTTTGTTTAAATAGGATAACCCCGAACCTAGTATATCCATATAGCCATCTTCAAAGGGCATAGTAAAAATTTCGGTCTCAACATTCGGAATTCTAAAAGAGTCATCACAATCAGCATTTCTTTAGCAGTGTTCATCTTGATTCACTTATACGATATTAGAAATTACAAAATAATAATATTGTAAATGATCTGTTTTACACCAACTTTTTTAATATAAAATACATTACTTTACTTAAGGTAAACATTTTAAAGAGTAAAACACTGGTATATTGATCTTCTTGCTGAACTTTAGATTTTTAAAGTTTTCTATGATTCCTCTGTTCAGCGTTCGGCGTACACACAGGGAATCAATTTAATTATCTTGAATAATAGCTTTTTGGAGATTCCATGAGTTCTCTGTTCAGCGATCGGCGTACACACAAGAAATCATAACTGTTTTCTTGAAATGAATTTTTGATGACTGTCGCTCACATATAAAAAACTTGAAAAAGTCGTAATTTCTGTACCATTCATGGTGTCGAATCATGTCGAGCTCTCTGAGATGTTCCGAATGGTTATCTCATGAAATAGGAGCATACACCGAGGCCGAAATAAAGAAAATTGGATGTATGAAGAAAATATTTTATTT
>OU015490.1:46121715-46126715 GCA_907164885.2 Dolomedes plantarius
TGGAAAAAGTATTTTTCAATTATTTTTCTTTATTTGCGGTTCAGCAAATTAGAAAGAAAATTTATACTTTTGAAAATGTGATTTTTAAAAAATAAGTTGCATCATTTTTTATTAAATTTTTAGTCTAAAAATTTTTAATTTTTTTAAAAATTAATATTTTAAAATAGCTGAATCAAAATTAAAACTTATATATTTCTGTTTAATTAAATGAAAAAAATTTGAAATTAGACAAATAATATTTCGAGTAATAATAATTTTTTTGAATGTGTCCTAGACCCCCCATTAAACTTAAAAAGCTAAATTTAATTTTTTTCTTTTAATTTCTAATGTTGCTGCGTTTTATACATCTGAGGATCCAACAGCTTTAACGTCTGGATTACGGGGCCCCTTTTTCCGATTCCCTCCTTAGAACGGTAATTTTCATACCCCCTTTGTAAGAACGGCCATTAAGGGGGTTATATATACAGTAACCACCGCTTATAGTGATCAGTGGTTATAAGAATCAACCGTTTATAAGAATCAATATCGTAAAAACAGAAACAAATGTATTATTTCCATGTTAAAATTTTCGCTTTAAAGAATCAGTCCACCGGTTTTAAGAATCAGCTTACACTCTTCGCTTTCGTTTCATTTTTTCAAAAAAGCCACTTAAACCCTCAAAAGGTACGAATTTCTTTCTTTATTTTTTTTTAAAGAAAGAGTGATAAGATGGGATGGAATACAGTCGTAAAATGCATCCTATCTTTGTTAGACATAACATAATGGTTTCCCCTTAAACGCATTAGCTAAACACTGTCCTATTAGCTTGACCCAGGGGCATCCTACCCGTCCAGATCGAATTTAACTTTTCTCCACTGACAAACAAAGACAGGGACTCTTTTTTCCCACCTCCCGCATCCTGGTTGCCGTTTCCTGGACCCTGAAACACATAAATTTTCGGTGAAGTGTCCACTATCACTTAGGCAAACGTGACATTATTAGATTCAGCACGTTATCAAACCGTGAAACGTAAGCTAGAAGGTGAATCTTGGTTTGAGACTATTGGTATTGAAAGAGGTATAAACAGCCTCCTGAAAACTTCATTACCTCAAGCTACCATAGAAAACTTTTTCTTGCACCCTTCCTGTAGTTGAAATGTTAATCTGTTAAGCAGGTATGTTGTACCAAATATTGGATTTTTTTCTTCTCTTACTATAATCATGTGTATCAACTTATAGGTCTAGAAATTAAGTTGTATATTTAAAATTATAAAAAATAATTTTAATAAAAGATAATTAACGTAAATTAAAGAATATTTTATGGTAAATTTTCTAATATATGTATATATAGGTGTGTGTGTGCCTGTCCATAAACCTAAATTTCGGCTTTAAGAATCAACCGCTTATAAGAATCAAAAACAGTAATAACAAATGTGATTCTTATAAGCGGAAATCACTGTATATATATAAATGTAAAGTCATCTTGGGGAAACTCTGGAAAGTTCCGATTTAGTTCGTAGTCTTGTAACCGGGGTAGGCGAAATGGAGCATGCAGAACGTTAATGCAGAACGTTGTAATGCAGAAACGTTAGAGAGAAAAGGACACTTCCAGAATGACGGAGGAATCAGCTACATTTCTAAAGGTTTTTATTACAAGGTAGTTTCTCGCTGGACATCCCTACATCAAAAACATTTCTACAGATCACTTATTTCGGGTAAAATCCCGGCAGTCCAACGCTGCGAAGATATGGACGGAAGGTTAAAACTCACGTCATGTTGGGTTTGAATACGAACACAAAAAGCTGAAAAAAGGAGACGTTAGCGAGGAACGCTAACGTTAGCGAAGGGTACAGGCGCGCAAAATTTCTAATTGGCTGGAAGGTGACACCTGACCATCACGCCACATGAGGTGTTGATTTCGTCATATCGGACGATGCTTCCAGAAAGTTTCGGTTACGTAATGCTTATATAACCAGGATGATCGCGTGACCTTTTGAGGGAGAATCTAATGGATTAATTTGGAATACTTAGGTCAAATTCAGAAATAAGGGACGATGTTCTATTGCGGTAAGATAAAGTTAATGAAGGGAAAGGTTATTCTTTCCTACATATATATATATATATATATATATATATATATATATATATATATATATATATATATATATATATATATATATATATATATATATATATATATATATATATATATATATATATATATTCCTTCTTGGGTCCGTATTCTTGGGATACATGCTATCCCACCCCGTACGGCAAAGGTTAAAGAAGGTAGTTGAAAACCATGTAAAATTTGGATACCTCACTTGCAGCTGAAAATGCTGACTTTTAAAAAGTTCTTAATGTGTACTGATAAAAATTTATTCTTCAATTGTAAAATTGTAAGACCTCACAGATACTGTCAAAATCAATTGATGTCAGATCTGCTTATTCACATACAAAAGTGCTACTGCTAAATTTGAAACAATTGATAAATATACCATACTTAACATTATCTTTTTAAGATATTGCGGGATTATTTTTTTCCTGTACTGATAACATTTGCTTATTATGAAACAGAAGTATGAAATATTTCATAGATTACGTCGAAATCAGTTGGTGACAATCTTTTAACCCTTATATACCAGAAGGGATAATTGTAAACAACAACATTTGCCTATATAACCTATATAAACAAATTATGTAGCTCTTTTTTCTAAAGTACATCTTAAGTCCAAAGTCTCCTAAAAGAAAATGTATATGTCCTCTATTGCCTGCTTTAAACGAGAAATGCACTAACCTATGTAAATAAATAATTTAGCTCTTTTCCGAAAGTATATCTTCGGTACAAACTCCACTTAAAGAAAATGCTAATGTCTCCTATTACTTGCCTTCGATGGGAAAGGCGCTAACCTATATAAAATTACATAGATCATGAACGAATTACATAGATCTTATCCCAAAGTACATCTTTAGTCCAGAGTCCCCTTAAAGAAAATGTTAATGCCCCCTATTACGGGCTCTCAATGGGAAAGGCACTAACCTATATAAACAAATAATTTAGATCTTTTCCGAAAGTACATATTCGGTACAAACTCCATTGAAAGAAAATGCTATTGTCTCCTATTACGTGCCTTCAACAGGAAAAGCGCTATCCTATATAAACTAATTACGTAGCTCTTTTCCAAAAGTACATCTTGTGTCCAAAGTCCCCTAAAAGAAAATGTTAATGTCCCTATTGCCGGCTTTCAACGAGAAAGGCAATATCCTATATAAACAAATCATTTAGCTCTTTTCCGAAAGTACATCTTCGGTACAAACTCCACTGAAAGAAAATGCTAATGTTTCCTATTACTTGCCTTCGACGGGAAAGGCGCTAACCTATATAAACAAATTACATAGCTCTTTTCCCAAAGTACATCTTGTGTCCAAAGTCCCCTAAAAGAAAATGTTAATGTCCCTATTGCCGGCTTTCAACGAGAAAGGCAATATCCTATATAAACAAATCATTTAGCTCTTTTCCGAAAGTACATCTTCGGTACAAACTCCACTGAAAGAAAATGCTAATGTTTCCTATTACTTGCCTTCGACGGGAAAGGCGCTAACCTAAATAAACAAATTACATAGGTCTTTTCCCAAAGTACATCTTGTGTCCAAAGTCCCCTAAAAGAAAATGTTAATGTCCCCTATTGCCTGCTTTCAACGAGAAAGACACTAACCTATATAAACAAATCATTTAGCTCTTTTCCGAAAGTACATCTTCGGTACAAAATCCACTGAAAGAAAATGCTAATGTTTCCTATTACTTGCCTTCGACGAGAAAGGCGCTAACTTATATAAACAAATTACATAGCTCTTTTCCCAAAGTACATCTTGAGTCCAAAGTACCCTTAAAGAAAATGGCAATGTCCCCTATTACGTTCTTTCAATGGAAAGGTGCTAACCAATATAAAAAAAAAATAAATATTCGAGTCAAACAACCTTTTTACGTCATGAAAATGTAGCGCTCGCCAAGGCACGAAACATTCCTCTGTCGTTCGATGAATTTTCGAATTCTCTCCAGTCGAATGTGGGAGCTCCCAGAGCTTGTCAGAATTGGGCGCAAAAAGCGAAACGGATTCTAAAAATAGACAGTTGAACAATCCGATTGGAGAGCATAACTATTGATCGCTGGGGGTTGAGTTTTTGGAAATATAAAAACACTTCCGAATCTTGGAGAAGTATGTTGTCAATACAAGTGTTTTTCTCGTAAGCGTATCTATTTTTGATACCCAGGTATAGAAAAAAAAGAGGTGACAGATGTGCCACGGAGGTTTCCAAGAAAGTGTAAAAGATCAATGAATTTTATACAAGTTCTTACGCAGAAACACTGTAATGTACGCTCCTGTCAAATTTTTGTCGGAAAATGATCTTTTCACACAATGGTATCTTTTTCAGTGCATAGTATTAGTCGTAAAAATTTGTTGGATGATTGGAATGATGGAAAAATATTAACCGCGAATAGCAAGGGAATTAGGCAACAGATTAAATGGAATATCCTGTTATTAAGAAATTCTATCGTTATTTGTGAAATTCAATTTTAATTTCTTCATTTACCTTTTTTTAACTCTGTTCTCTTCATTTCTTGAAAGTAAAATTTAATTTTTGATTTTCTATGCTTACATTTAATTATACTAAATTACTTATTAACTTTCACTCATTTTAATCTGTTAACTGAAAAATTAAGTTTTATTTAATCTAATTATTCTTTTAATGGGCCCGGGGCTACCTAGTGGTTAGCGCGTCCGAATACGGAAACGAGTGTACTCGGTTCGAATCCTCAAATGCGCCACTGAATGCTTTCATGTATAAACCGGGTATGGGCAAATTGAATCAGTAGACCAAAGAGTAGTTCCGAGTGGTTTGTAAGGGTCGTAGTCGGGTACGAGCCACCTGATCTCAAACCTGGAGGGTGCACTATTTTTATTAGAAAGTGGCATTTCTTTTGATCACTATAATTTTGTAGATGACAAATTCAATTTTATT
>OU015490.1:46131715-46259215 GCA_907164885.2 Dolomedes plantarius
ATATATATATATATATATATATATATATATATATAAATATATATATATATATATATATATATATATATATATATATATATATATTAATATATATATATATATATATAATATATATATATAAATATATATATATATATATATATATATATATATAGATATATATATATATATATATATATATATATATATATATATATATATATATATATATATATATATATATATATATTTACTAACTTAAAACCCGCACTTTGCTACGTAGTACATTCAAATTAAATACAACGGTCAAAGTATGCAATTAAGGCCAAACAAACAATAAATATATATAAATATATTTATAATAAATACGACGATCAATGTCGCCATGCAAAATTTCAGCCCTTTAGGTCCAACGGTTTGGTCTGTGCGTTGTATGTCAGTCAGTGAGTCAGTCAGTTACGGAACTGTTTTATATATATATATATATATATGTGTGTGTGTGTGTTTGTGTGTGTGTGTGTGTTTGCGTGTGTGTGTGTGTGTGTGTGTGTGTGTGTGTGTGTGTATCGTGTACCGTTGCTGACTGCACGGCACAAAGCTTTACGCCTTGCCTGGGTCTACCAACACCTCCATTGGACTGTTGATGACGAAAAACACGTTGTCTGGTCTGACGAGTCTCGTTTCCAATTGTCTCGGGCGTATGGAAGCGTATGGGTATCGAGACAACCCAATCCATGGAACATACATGTGAACAGGGGGCTGTTCAAACTGGTGGAGCGTCTGTGATGGTATGGGGAGTGTGCAGTTGGCGTGATATGGGACCCTTGATACGTCTATAGACGACTCTGACAGGTGACAGGTACATAAGCATCCTCTCCGTTCATCTATACCCATTCATGTTCATTATGCATTCCAACGGACTTGGAAAATTCCAGCAGGACAATGCGACACCCCCCCCCATTTTGAGAGTTGCTACCGAGTGGCTCCAGGATCACACTTCTGACTTTAGACATTTCCATTGTCCACCTAAATCTCCAGACATTAAAATTTTTCAACCTATCTGGGATGCCTCGGAACGTGATGTTCAGAGGAGATCTCCACCCCCTCGCACTTCTATGGATTTGTGGAATGCCCTACAGGATTCATGGTGTGAATTACCTCAAGGACACCTTCAGACATTAGTAGAGTCCATATCACGTCGTGTTCCGGCCCTTCTGCATGCACACACACACACACACACACACGCATATATATATATATATATATATATATATATATATATATATATATATATATTTAGGGAATCTCCTATTGTCAAATTAAAATTTTTTTTCCTTACTAAAATTTCATCCACAAAGTTAAATGAATGTTTCCCGAACCACCTGTGTGTCTCGGTAAATTTATTGATTAAATTACCACGAAGTAATGACATTATCTTCTCTGATTCTAATAGACACCTCCATTCGAAATCCCATAATTTTGCCAATGACTTTACAGTGACCACTTTGTCCCATTTAACTTTTTAACTGCCAAGTTATTTTCATGATTTCGGTACAGAAAATGTCAAATTTTTTTTATTGCGAAAATGAAATGTTTAGTACAAAATAAAGTACACTTAGTAGTTAAAAATTTATATTTGCGGTTTCAAGTATAAAAAATGTCAAGTTTTTGTAGCTACTGAATGTTCGTTTTAGAAGCCTGTGTGGCAGCTTCCCTGCAGTGTTCAGATACTCTTCTGTTGTAGCATTATTTTCTAACTATTGTTTAAAAAATGAATACCCGTTAGTTGTTTAGAAATCGAGGTTTGCGTGGTATAATTGAAAGCACTTTCGAAGCACAAACAAACTCCGCAATCATTACACCAGAATCATGTTTCCTTCCTTATATTTTTTCTTTTTGCGTCCTTTTTAGAACAACAAACTTTGTAGGAAGAATATGGGTAGTAAAATTTTGTTCAGTAAGACGGGTAGGGTTGTCTTTTGTAGATGGCCGTCCTCGAATCTTTTGTCCAGAAGCATCATCATCATAGTTGTGTAAAAGCTCTTCTACAACTTGTATTCGAAACTCTGAAAATATGATACGTTTCCCAACTACATTTTTATAGAGCAAAAATGAGTTCCAGATAATTTTGTCCAGTAAATGTAAGAATATCTTTTTATAATAATTTTTTTGGCGTTTTCTGATTGTCGGATGAAAAGACATTTCCTGATCACAACTATCTGTAACCCCCATAGTTAGATTATAGTGAACAATAATCTTTAGCCTCTGTATATCTTCATTTTTTTTGTTTTTGAGGTTGATCATGGAATTATCATGAATGCTGCTCATCAAACAAACATCCTTTTTATCTTTCCACCATATGGCCATAACCTTACCTCTTTGAAAAGTCATTATTTGACCTTTCTGTAATTTCCTTTCAGCGAATTCGGGGGTAAATGTCTTCTTTTTATTCTTATTGTGCCATAAATGACTGTTTGAGGGGGGAGGGGCAATAAGTAAGTCAGCAAGCTCGGGTGACATGTAATAACTATCTACAGTCACACTTTAACCACTTCCAAGAAATCAATTCAATAGGTATATGACGACTTTAGTGGAAACTTCATAATTTGCACACAGATTATAATCTGTGTACAAATTAATTTTATAATCTGTGCACAACTCTAATAATAGCATAATTTGGTCATGCGTAGGAGCAAGCGTCTAACGTAAGTGGCTCTTGTTTTTAATCTTGTAAACCTGAAAATCTGAAGGTCCTTATCCCAGGTTCCTTCACTATAAAAAGCTATTCGAAATCGGCTTAGATACCACAATTGGCACGCTGAGGAATCTCGTAAAAAGCGCCGAATAAGTGGGCGATTCTTCACCTATCTGCCTTGGACTCGACTGTCTACGAGCGCCGTTATATTTTGGTCGAGTAGTTATCTCTCTTCAAACGAAAAATTTAAAGCATCTCGAAAGCACGGGAAACGTGACCAGTATAGCGCTGAAGAATTTGGAGTCAGAAGTGAAATAAACATTTTTATTTACCAGAGAGAATATAGAAAGAAGCTACAACCGATGCATCAATTCATACCATTTTCTTTTTTTTCCAAGCCAAAGAATAACATCCTATCACAAAATATAGCTCGTTCGCTATTTACCTCACTTCGCTTCAGCGTCTAGTATATACACAAGGTTTTTACACGTGCCTTCATCTATATATATAAAACAGTTCCGTAACTGACTCACTGACATACAACGCACAGACCAAACCGCTGGACCTAAAGGGCTGACATTTTGCATGGCGATTCTTCTTATGGTGTAGGGGTGCACTAAGAAGGATTTTTGAAAAATTCTTCTTAGATTTTTTTAAATTAAATTTTTAAGCTGTTTTTGTAACTTTTTCTAAGTTTGCACTTAAAATAATAATTGGAGGGTTATAAAATTTATATCGCGAGAAAGATCCTAAAAATTCCTTTAAAATGAGATCTTTTTCGAACATTTACCTCGATTTTCTGATTTTTGGTGAATTTTTAAAGATTCATTTTTAGAATTTTATTTATCAAATGCCTATCACGTGATTTCTTTTTCTGGTACTTTAAATAAATTTATCGTCACGTGCATAACAAGTAAATAGACAAAAAAATATTCTTTTTCTCTCTAATGCAGCAGACGATTGGATATTAATGTTATCCAAATAAAATAAATATCCCTTACGATTTATATATATATATATATATATATATATATATATAAAAGAGCTTGTCTGTTTGTTTGTCCGCTATAGAATCATAGACTGTTTCACCCACAGGGACCAAATTCGGCACAGTTAATGTTTTGGACCCGAGAAACTTAAATCAGGAAAAACGAAATTTGGGGCTCGATTAGTTTTTTTTAAATTAATTTTTTAATGTTTTTTGTGCCCGATAGAGGTGCGTCTACCCCCTGTGGATTTCCTTCGACCAGCTGCGTTAAGAGGGGTGGTTTGAGGATGACGGAAGGGGGGGGGGTTCAAATTCCAATGCTCGGGAGAAAGAGGGTTGGGAATGACCTTAAAATGAGACGAAGGTCCGCAGGCACAAAGTTTCTTTCTTTCTTATTGTTTGTATATCATTTCAGTAGAAACGTGCTAAGCGCATTCTGTCTGTCCAGATGAACATGAAGAGCGGGAGTGCAGCCCAGTATTTTTTTGATGGAATGCATGAAATATTTTATATCTATATATCTACCCGGGCAACGCCGGGCAATAATGCTAGTATATATATATATATATATATATATATATATATATATATATATATATATATTATATATATATATATATATTTATATATATATATATATATATATATTATATTATATATATATATCTATATATATATATATATATATATATATTATATATATATATATATATATATATATATATATATATATATATATATATATAATATATATATATATATATATATATATATATATATATTACATCAATTGGTATACATTGATCGTCACATTTATTATAAATATATATATTTATTTTATTTTGGCATTAATTGCATACATTGGCCGTTGTATTTAAGTTGAATTTACTCCGCAGCGAAGCGCGGGTTGTCAGCTAGTTAATTTATAAACCCGCTGGTGCTGACGTCAAAGCTGTTATCTTTTTTAAAATATGACACTAACATACATACAAGTTTTAGCAATAAAATTAAATACCATATACTTCGAAAGTAGCACAATTTAAACACATTGCACAATAAACACAGCAAACACTTAGCCAAATTAAAGTAATACAATGAATGAATAGTATTGTAAACCTGTATCGTCGTTTCTTTTGGGACTTATTGAAGATTCTGTTATCTTCATTCAGTCCCAATTTAGAATGTCGGACGTGAGTCTGACAAAACTCATTCAAATTCGAGACTTGTACGAATGATTTGTTCCTCTATAAGAGAAATCAAGAGACTTCAATTAATTATTGACGACAGTATTACTTCCTGTATATATATAACGAAGTCACAAATATATCCACTTTCAGTCTCGGAAAACATAAAATCTTGATCCTAAACCTGGCTCGTTTTATTGGTATATATTGCTTCCAAGTTAACCTTCCTTTATAAGGCATCAAGCTTTCATCAACAGATACATCTCTTTCTCGTATATAAAAGTTACAGAATTTTAGCCTTTTTGCCTCAAATTTTCTATCACGTTATACAGCTTCCACAATTTTGGATTAGGAAAATCTTCTTTTTCTTCAGTTTCATTATAAAAATGCAAATATCGTAAAAGTAAAATAAATCGGTTTACAGGCAATACTTTCAATAAACCGGAATAAACTGGAGTATGTAAAACCCTTCGTTGAGACCAGTACATACACTGATTTGGCTTCCGCACAATCCCTTGAAGAATTATTAGCCCAAGGAACAGTTTCATTTCTCTTTCATTTGCAGGCATCCATTTCTTATTTCGTGAACAAATAGATTTCTTTTCCAGATTTGTTCTTCTTTCTTGTTTTACAAAACTGTTCGTTTCTCTGACTATTATACCCATCAGATTAGAATCAAGAAACATTTCAAATATATCTACAGGAGTGTAATTTTTGTTTACAGGAAAACTTATAGAGAATTGCAATTCTACCCTAACTTTGGGTATGTATATCTTGAAGTGGCACGCTAAATAATTTCATTCAAACACAGTTCTTACATAACAACTATGTTTATTTAAATATTTGCACTTGCTTTTCAACATAAAGCATACGTACTACGAGTACGAGATATATATAGCATTCATGCAAGGGAAATACAATTCAATATATTCACTTGTGTAACTACTCATTCAAGAAAAATACACTTTGCAATACTCACAGATACTTTGAAAGTCAACTAGAAGTGCTGCCACGTAAACTTTGGACTTAGCAAGAACTCGCGTAGGTTTGAAGCAACCTAGCTATGCCTCCAGCGGCTGCTCGCAAAACTCAACTATTATTAAACCAGGCTCTAAGCCTAGCTCCAGCTCGATACTTCGTTTCGTCAGCTCTACTCCTCCTTTCACTTCCTCTTACTTCGTTTCTTTAATCTAGCTGCTTGGTATTTATACCAACCGCGTATGCCGCAATTAGCATATCTTAAGCGGCTTCTTTAACTTTAGTCACCAAAATGTTCGATTATTGTGAATCGAATCTTATGTAAACCTTACAAAATTACACCTGGAGTACCTGTAAAAGGGAACCGAAGAGGCTATAATCTACCAAAAGCAGTTATTTCACACCATTGTCTCGCACTTCTTATACAATCATCGTCATCATCAACTTCCGAATCGCAGCTACTTTCAATGTCACTATCCTCAGTTTCACTGGAGTCGCTGGTATCGATGCCATCGACATTCAGAGTCTTCATCTTCGATTGAAAAATATGAATCCTTTATACATTGTTTCAAGTTTGAAGAAATTAGGCGTCATTTTCCTAAAAAAGATGCCACGCATGTTGAACAATAAACTGCCCTCTAGTGATTATAGCGAAAATTCACCTCCCAAGATAGGGTATTGCTCTGCCATCCATTGAATAAACACAAATCAACTTCTGTCGTAATAGATTCGGATTTGACAATATGATGCAAGAAAAAAAATTTACCCTGAGTGGGACTTCGGCGTGACATTTTGGAAAGCAAGTGCCGCTCCCAACACTGTCTCGGGCACGATAGTTAAAGACTTTTCTCTCATATATATATATATAAAACAGTTCCGTAACTGACTGACTGACTGACTGACAGACACAATGCACACACCAAATCGCTGGACCTAAAGGGCTGAAATTTTGCATGACGATTCTTCTTATAGTGTAGGGATGCACTAAGAAAGATTTTTGAAAAATTCTTCTCAGATTTTTTTAAATTCAATTCTTAAGCTGTTTTAGTAACTTTTCTTAAGTTTTCATTTAAAATAATATTTTGCGCACTATGAAATTTATATCACGAGAAAGATCATAAAAATTCCTTTAAAATGAAATCTTTTTCGAATCTTTACCTTCATTTTCTGATTTTTGGTGAATTTTTAAAGATTAAATTTTAGAATTTAATTTATTAAATGCTGATCACGTGATTTCTTTTTCTGCTACTTTAAATAAATTTATCGTCACGCCCATAACAATGAAATAAACAAAATAATATTTTTTCCCTTGCTAATGCTGTAGACGATTGGACATTATCCAAAACAATATTAAAATACAGTAAAAGATATGCTCTTCAAACTGTACTATATTAACTGTACTATATTCTTTAGTATGTCCTATTAGATTTAATTTGAATATTTTCTTCTAGATTATTTTGTCTATAAAAATATCTCTTACGATTTTTTTATAAATATATTTTTTTGTTTTTTTTTTACATCAATTTTATACATTGATCGTCGTATTTATTATAAATATATATAATTATTTTTTTGGCATTAATTGCATTCATTGACCATTGTATTTAATTTGAATGTACTCCGTAGCGAAGTGCGGGTTTTCAGCTAGTTTAAAATAAAACTGTCCAGTTAAATGATTGTGCCTGGGATCATCTGGGTTTCCATACAATCGTGTTGAGTAATTCTCCACTTAGTCATGTCGTCATCTTTAAAAATCCCATCATCATCATCATCATCATCATCATATTTGGCACGACAGCCCAGGGTGGGCCAACATCTTCTGTTGAAGATTCCTCCAGGACAACCTATTTCTAGATCTGGTCAGCCAATTCCTCACTCCAGTCACTCTAATATCTGATTCAACAGAGTCGAGCTATCTTAGTTTTGTCTTTCCTCTTTTCCGACTAGTAAAGGGCCTTGAAACAAAAATCTTTTTTACTGGATTTTTTTCATCCATTCTAGCAATATGAGAGGCCCACTTCATTCTTTTAAATTTCAAACTTTTAATAATATCGGGCTCTTTAAAAAAATCTATAGATTTATAAATTAAGGCTACGATGCACCTTCAGATTGACAAAAATATGTCCCCAAAACGATTTTTTTTCCTTTCAGAAAATGATTCTGCAACTCATTAGTTTTAAATTTAAAAAAAAGTATGTTGATCCGATCATTATTAACCGAGTTATAAGTATTTTTTTAAACGTAAACAATGGAAATGTTAATCAAATTAAAACTTTAAATGTCATTTTCAAAAAACAAGTTTTCATGTCGTTTCGGTAAGTTCCAAATGTTCCATGCGTCATATTTTTTCTTGAATTTTCATAAAATTTCATAAAATGATTATTTATATATGTTAGAATAAAACTTAGTAATCAATTTATTATACTATTTTAAAAGAACTTAAAATTTGTACAGTGAAAAAAATTTTTTGATAAAATTTTGCGTAAAATAACCTATTTTTATCGCTTTCTTTTCTAGTTTTTATAAATATGACTGTAAATCAAATATTGGTACTAACTTTTATTATAACTATATAAAGCTAGCTTAAGAGAGAAAATTAGATATCTGAGATAAAAATTAATGCGCATGGAGCGTTTTTAAATAGAGTAATTAACAAACTGATTTTAATTAATATCTTAATTAATTACATTCTGATTTTTTTTAAATTTAGAATTTCCATCTCTAAACAACACTGTATAATTATACAAAATTTCATAGCGATTGGTTAAGAAATAAATAAAAAGTTTTCATGGTCCATTGTCTCCTTAAAAGGTCTTCGCCATGGGCCATATTCTTTGACACCACCAAGGATGATTCTGAGAACCCTTCTCTCAAAGACTGCGATTCTGTATTCTCCATTTTTTGTTAGATACCAAGTTTCCAAACCATACACTAGGAACGTCAAAATAATAGTTTTATAGATAAGACGCTTTGTTTTCCTGGAGAGAGAATGAGACTTCAATAAAGAGAGAAGTCCAAAGACGGTTTCGCTGGCCATTGAGATCCGATTTTGAACTTCAGAAATGATATTTTTTTGCATTAACAAAATATCTAAGGTAATTAAAACCAGGAAACAATTTCAAACCCATGAGGGCCAATTTTCAAATGATTTGTAAGAATCCCAGAATAGAAATATTATGCCGATAGACAAACGTAATTTAATTTTCGAAATCAAATTTCTTTGCATCAAGAACAGCTTGCTGATGTTGTGAAAATAAAATAACCCAAGTTACTGTTTGATCAGGCCTGAGGCAGCCTAGTGATGGCGCATTGGGCTTGCAATTGGGGATGCTCTCTGTTCGAATCCCGACGATGCCATTCAGTAACTTCGTATCTAGGCTGGATAGGGGCATGTTAAATCAGTAGACCTAGAAGTCCTTCAATGCGGTTAAAGAGGATTGAAGAAGGTACGAGCTCAACCCCCAGACGTCTCACCTTGGGAGTGTTTGGTCATAATGGAGGTAGCAACAGGGGATGGTGTTGGCCCGTCTATACGGTGCCCCAATTGAAAGCAATCAACGATTCCCTAAGAGATTAAGTGCGAATCTCTTAATAGACAAGGGTCCCGCATTGGCAAACAACAAAGAAACAACTGTTTGGTCAAAGTAAGACCAGATCATTTGCAAGATACTGAGTTCCAGTCTGCTAGATGAGTTAATATTTACTCTATTTCGCGTTTTCACAAATATATACGAAACTGATGCATTTATATTTCGCCAAAAAAATCTTTATACGCCGTAAAACTTGTCGAACTCGTCAAAATGCACATCAACTGTGATCTTCATTCTATTTCCGGGATAGAATCCTTTGTTTACAACTTGCTTAGGCGACTTCTTTGTGCTGAAAATAGAATGCGATGAAAATAGAAACGTGAGTATTATGAATCAAAGATCGTCATTGTGAATGAAACGTGTGGGCTTTTTAGAAAGACAAATTTATACCCACAGCTGCGACATTTATCTCCAGAAGAAAGGTCTTTTTCCCTCCCAAACTACTTTTCTTTAGTTCACTCAAACCGTAGGAAAAAATATTAAGTGAGGGAATAGAAAAACGTTAATATTTTCACTATATAAAACTGCAAATTAGAATTCCAAAAGCAATGTTTCCTTCAGAGTAAAAGGATGCCTACGCAGCTAGCGAAGGTTTGCTCAGCTATCTTGATTTCTCTTACTCCCCCGCTGGGGAAGAAGTCTAAATTTGCATTCTGTAATCGAATTTACATTTATTTGTACTGAATAGCATGATAATTTTTTGTCTTCCGATTTTTCTCTGACCAGTTTTTGAGGCTGATTTCCCTATCTACATTCATGGACAAAAAAATTAGCGCACCAAGAAATAATTGTGGAATCGTAACGAAACTTGCAATGAAGGTACATGTCGGGGAGATATGCAAATGATTAGAAATGCAGCGTGATTGCGCATTACGTATAGCCGGTAGAGGGCGTTGAACATCGTACTCTGTGGAGTATAAAACAGGTAACCAAATCTTGTTTGAGTGTGCTGAATCATTTGCAAAGGAAGAGCTGAGATAGACATGCCATTACGCCGTGTTCGAAGACAATATAAGCAGATGTCGCAGTTTGAGAGGGGGAGAATCGTCTGGACGATGGAAGCTGGGTGGTCAGCTAGGCGAGTAGCTCGTCAATTAGGCCGCTCTGATTGTGTTGTGAGGAGGTGTTGGGACCAGTGGACCCGAGAGATGTCATGTACACGAAGACCAGGCTCAGGACGCCCTCGACAGACCAGTCGTCGAGAAGACCACCACATCGTAAGAAATGCATGCGTACAGCCAACTGCTTCATAGGCCGCCATCCAGGCACATGTAGCACCTTCTCTAGGGGCCTCTGTGTCTTCTCGAAACATACGAAGGCGCCTGGCCGAAGGACAGTTGGTATCGCGGCGCCCATTACGTGTGCTGCCCTTGACGCCCACCCATCGACGCCTCCGTTTGGAGTTTTGCCGCGCACGAGGAAACTGGACTGCAGCGGAATGGAACCAGGTCGTCTTTAGCGACGAATCCAGATTCAATCTCGGCAGTGATGACAATCGTGTTCGTGTGTGGAGAGCCCGTTGTGAACGCTTCAATCCTGTCTTTGCTGTACAGCAACACATCGCTCCCACAGCTGGTGTGATGGTATGGGGTGCCATTGCCTACAATACACGATCACCCCTAGTATTGTTCCGTGGCACCATGACAGCCCAGCGGTATGTTCATGAAATCCTGCAACCACATGTGTTGCCACTCATGCAACGGCTCCCAGGAAACATTTTACAACAAGACAATGCTCGGCCTCATACGGCAAGGGTGTCACAAGACTGTCTCCGCACTGTTACTACCCTTCCTTGGCCTGCCCGATCCCCAGATTTGTCTCCAATCGAGCATATCTGGGATCATTTGGGACGACGAGTTGGGCATCCCACGAGTTTGAACGAACTAGAGGCAAGATTACAGCAAATATGGAACGATATGTCTCTAGACATCATACAGAACTTGTATGACTGAATGCCCGATCGTATCGCATCGTGCATTCGCGCTAGAGGGGGTCCAACGGAGTTAACTCCTCCGTTCTTTTGCATTTTTCTCTGAAATAAATTATCCTTTTTCTTTGATTTTCTTATCATTTACTTATATCAAAGTAGTTATTACGTATGTAAAATTTCGTTTTATTTTGACGACTCCTTCTTGGTGCGCTAATTTTTTTGTCCATGAGTGTATTTAAGTTGCTAAGCCGACTTTTTGGACAGTCCGTGAGAGAAAACTACAGCATCAATTTACTTCATTTTGGTCTTAAACGAAAGACTGTAATCTGTAGATTTGTCAAATTTGGTTTTTGTACCCGCAATTTCTCAATTAATCAGTGATAATTTACAATTAAAAGTTGGTTTCTGCGCATGCTCAGTGGCATGTTTAAATCTAGCTTTAGAAACTCACTGTTTCTGCACATGCTCAGTGACATGTTTTAATGATTAAACACGTTTATTCCGAGAAGTATCTCTAGATCTCTCTCTGCCATTTTTATTTTATGAAACTTGTGTTTGTGAAATATAAGATTGAACCTGATGGAAATTGTTTATTTCGCGCTGTTTAATCATCGATAATTTACAATGAAAAAATATTGCTTTCTGCGCATGCTCGGTGACATTTTTAAATATGGCTTTAGTACTCACTAAGCACAAGGCCGCTTAAACACATTAATTTGTTTCTGCGCATTATTATGATTTTCAACATTTAACAATGATGTGTTGAGTATAATTTGTGTATTAGTATATTTATTTACTATCTAGCCGTCATGTTTTGACAGGTATCAACTAGTTCAATATTAAGGGATTTATGACAGATAAATCAAATGTAAAATGTTTTTAATCTATTACAGGACGAACACATTGATCCGAGGGTTCATAAGATTAATAAAAATACGAAATGCAAAATGTAGAACATTTAGAAAACTGCGTTAGGTTAGGCATTTACAGGTCGGACTTATAGTCGGGTTTCGTCGGCTAACGAGAAAGCTGGATTTCCCAGTTTTCGATCTATGAGAATTTAATACTAGAATTAGAAGGCATGTGAAAAATTTTCACGAAGTTTACGTTCGGAGCCTTGTTTCATTAGCCATTCAGTTTGAAAGATTCTGACCAATGGGAAATAGAGTTGAGCGAGAGATGTTGAACAGATCATAGTTCTAATGGCAAAATCAGCTGCATTGTGACAAGCTTCTACTTCTAGAGAACGATCGAAATGATACACTTTTTTGGCAGATCTACCTTGTGCTGCGTTGTCGAAAGTGATGTGTCGGATTAATTTCTGCAGATTTAAACAGAGTGCTTCGTGACAAATGCGGAAGTATCAGATGTTACTCTCTGACAAAAGAAATATAAAATTTAGTCTGTTTTATTTATTTTTACCACGTTTTTATTAACTCGCTTTCTTGTTTGTTTGTTAGTGTCTGTGTTTGTCTAGTACAAATCTTGCAATCGATTTTTAATTAACTTCCCGACTAACTAGACATTTGAAACTTTTAGAATAGCTCAGAACACGATGACAATGCAATATTTTAATACTTTTTGCCATCTTTAAGCAGGATTGAATTCTTTTTCAGTTAATTTTGTTTTGTAGACTGGTGCAGCCATCTATCGGCCGGGACGGGAACGAAAATTTAAACGCAAGTTAACTTCCAATTAACTTCATTTTCTTTCAAGTTAATGGGATAATTCATCAAAAACTTTTAAAAAGTATTTATTATTACATAGAATTGTCAAGTTTATATGATTGAACAGAAAATTTAAAAACATGGTGTAGAAAAAGTTCTTTTTATCTTGTAATTATTATTTTACAAATGCCGGTCATTTGGCCATTAGACCACGGGCATTCTAATACTTCAAAAGAAGGGATTTAAAACTCAAAAGTGCAGGACTCACGTCAAGAGGGGATGTAGTCATAGGTTGACCCGAGCAGCACAAGACACCGTCAGGTGAATCAGCCAAACCAATTCGGAAAAGAAGTAATCGGCAACAGCCGTGGCCAATCAAAAGTCTAAAACATCCGACTGCAGCAAAACTCATTTTTCAAACAGGTCATTTTTATAAAAAGATTGGAAGAATAGTATGTCAAGAGCCTGTAAGGTTTTGCAAAACCTCTGCCCCCTTCTTGGCATATCTGGATACTTTGTTAGGAAAGATTTTGATTTTGAACTACCATCATAATGCTTAATGAGTCTAATTTACGATTCAGTGCTACCATGGTCTCGTGCGATTTGCTCGCGAGTGGATCCCGCAAATATTGAAATTGCCATTTCATTGTCTAGTATACGTCTATTCTTCATATCAATAATAATTGCAAGATAAAAATATTTTTTTATATACCATGTTTTTAAATTTTCTGTTGAATCATATAAACTTGGCAATTCTATGTATTTATAAGTACTTTTAAAATTTTTTTTGATGAATTATCCCATCAACTTGAAAGAAAATGATCACATGCATAATAAAGAGGTATCAAATGCATAATCAATCGTTTAGCTCGAGAATTGGGGAGTTAACTTTCGTTTAACTTTTCGTTCTTAACATTCCGGTTAAGATTAGCGAAAATAATTCTTTAAAAAATGGTGGTTATACGCCGTATCCCCACCTATTCTAGAAATGTGAAAAGAATTTAGCGAATCACTATATGAGTTTCCTTCCATTTCCTAAGATTAAGATTCTAAATTATTAAGATGCATACCTGAATTTGAAAGAGAACTAAGAAACAATAAAGAGCATCTAGAATCATTAATGTAAACCTTTACCACTTCAGTTATTAGGGATTGATTAACGATATGTCTTAAGAATAATGAATATTAATTATAATATTTATAATAATAATATCGCAGTATGTCATTAATTACTGATCGGTTCATTTTTTTAATTTCGGTATTAAAATATATTTAGCCTTTTATAAATTTATATGTTTTCCCATTAATAACTAACATTTATACCGATAGATGGCGCCACGTCATAACTAATTTCGCTCCCATATGTTTATATGACAATGAGAGTATTGGGACGGGAATCCCAAATATATACACTTCTCATCCGAATTTTTTTTTTCTTAAACTACGCCAGTCTGTCGAATTGTTAAGCTAGAAATCAATTTTATGGGCTTTAACACCACTTACAGTATAGTCTAAAAGAATACTGTCTCCCGTCTGTTGAGTTACTCAATCGATTCATAAAAAGAAATGGAAATCTACTGATGCACGGAATGTCCAAGCAGAACACGTCTAAAATAATTGGTTGTATAATATTTTTAAAATCCCACTCTTCGACATATTAAGCACCCAAAGTGCGCCATACTTCTACATACATTGAATATCAGATCGAAAATACTTTGGACATTTCAGGCGTATTATCATTACTCGTGTGTACTTGTTGCTGGTTTGGGCTTTAAAATGAGATTCGAAAATATTTTATGTCAATGTATGAAGCTTCTATCGATTTCGGTTATCTTATAAGTTTAAATTGGATGTTTTTAGAAATTGCCAAATCCGACATGTCCTAATTTTTGCTGCTGCCATCTAGTGGCAAATGTTTGAAACTTACGAGAATCCCACGTTAATTCAATTGAAATAATCACCAGCTTGTGCACTGGTTAAAGAATTTTTATCAAAAGTAAACGAAAATTTTTTCATTAACTTCACGTCTCAAAGATGTTGAGAACTTGGCAAAATCATACTTAAATCTCCAATTAATTATCCCTCCGTAAACAGAAAAGTGTCCTTCTTAAAATCTGCTTTATTGCTCAGTCAAAATAGACTCGAATTTGACAAATGGATAAAAAAAAATATATGAAAGTTTTGAAAACTGGTGAGGATGTTCATTTAGACATGCTAACGAACATACTAAAAGTCCCCACCGATCAGACTTGAGCTTTCGCCGTCATCTTTGAAAATGTGTAGACTTTTTTTGGTTTTTTGCAAATAACTTGAGAAATATTGATTTTATGTAAAACAATTGCATACAAAAAATGAAGAGCATTAAATTATGTTCAAAGAAACATTTTTTTTATATTTTTTCACAAGTCTAACACGAACAAAGATACTTGACTTTGAAAAGAGTGAACTATCACACCTGGAACGCTGATGCGCGGGTTATCCCCATCGCGATGGGGGGATGATCCGCGCATGTGCACCAAAAGTCTTTCATACTCACGTTTGTCAAACCTCTGAGCTCGAGAGGTAGTTCCAGCAACATCCAATCCATTGTAATCAGGTTTCCTTGTGATGTTTGGTGGAGTCTAGCTTTTAATTTCATGCTTAGGCTGCATTGAGTACATAATGGCTGGAAGTGGGTTAAAATAAATACTAACTTTGTTGTATGCACCTACGTCAGTAGAAAAAATGTTACCTGGTCGTGCATACACTGGAATAGTCTTAGCTCATTTTTTTACCCAAACATAAATTAAATAAAAATGAATAACCCATAATTTCTTGAGGGTTAAAATAAATACTAACTTTATTGTATGCACCTACGTCAATAGAAAAATGTTGCCTGGTCGTGCATACACTAGAAAAGTCTAAGCTCATTTATTTACCGAAACATAAATTACATAAAAGTGAATAACCCATAATTTCCTAAAAGTAGCCAAACGGGCCTATTTTACTATAATATTTTGTATCCTATATTTTAAAGAAGGAAGTCAATATCTGTAGTCATCGAAAGTCGGCCACTTTTTATGAGGGGGCGTAGCAAACAAGCCTCCGGAGAGAAAAAATATGCTTAAACGAGTAAACGCTTAGAGAAGCAAGTTCTTTTCTTTTTCAACTTGCCAAAAAAGAAACAGGCATGTTAATGCACATTAGAATAACCACCAGTAATCAATATAAAGCTTAATGGAGTAGCATTGTCTAAAAATATCTGAATCACTGTTAATTTAAAAAAAAAGAAACATGTACTTTCAAAGAGGGATATTAAAGAACAAAATTAACTTTCCTTTTCGAAAAGTGATCGAGTATCTCTTAACTAAAAATGTTATGAAAAACACTCTTTAGTTAAATAAGAAAATGGATTTTTCAAAAAAGAATTAGGATTATTAAATAGCGATTCATAAATTGAAAATAACGCAATTGGATCGAAACAGTTAAATATACTCAATATAAACCTACATTTTAGTAAGAGATATCTGTATATAATTTCTAAAAGTTTTTTTTTTAATTGGCGAACTACACTGGTGTTCAAAATTTAGAGAATTATCACATTTTATCTAATTTCTGGAAAACTAATGGACGGATTTTAAAGAAATTAAGGTATGGATACTGTTACGAGTTTGGGGCCAACTTGGCGTGTTATCAACAGCATACGATGTTTTGGAGTTCACGTTAAATAAAACAATGGTTTATAGCACGTTCACGCGTCTACCATGGAGTAAGTAATAAATCCTGCTCTTGGGTCTATTGTTGGAAAATTGTTTGGTTGAGTGGTGTGGCAACACGGGTTTTGTTTCCTAGGTGAATAAGAGTCTGGACTAAAAAGTCAATTAAAAAGTTGGTTTGGATGCGATCGGTTGAGGCTTTTCAACAGGTGATGTTCTTCTTGTAAAAAGATTATTCTCTGCTGGTCCTTAAGACGAGGTCCTTAGAGGAAAAGAAGTTGAGGTCGTATTCTACTTATTAATAACTGTTATATTGTGATTAATTTTTATATCTGAATTCCCTCCTTGTTAAGAAAAGTTCTTAGGTGCTGGAATTGTTCAGCTTCCAGCGAAGGTTCAACGTTTTTATCTTGTCTACTCTTCTGCAAGTTGTTAAAAGTGTACTGAAGATTTAATGTTTTATAAATTTCTATTTTATGTTTGCGGTAACTGGCACATTTATTTCTGTATTTGAAATTCACTTTTTAAAATATCTTCCCGTCGCTCGGATTTGGTACACAGATTTTGGATACACAGTCATATATGAGAAAAAAAATTACACCACACAACAGTCATGGTACGCACTCGTGATCGACAGTTAAGCTCATCAGAACAGGAATGTCCAAAACCGACATTGCAAGATCGAACATAAAAGGACTTTAATAGGGCGTATGGACGCCTTTCAAAATCATACAGCTCTCACATTGCGATGCCATGCTGGTAACGAGGCAGTTTGTTGAGTCCCTGGGGAAATAAGTCCCACTCCTGCAACAATGCAGTTTTCAGCTCCTGGATGGTTCTCGGGGGGAGGGAGGGCTAGCTGTAATTGCCCTCCCAAGAGGGTCCCAGACATGTTCAATTGGGCTTAGGTCTGAATATCTGGCGGGCCAATCCATCCGGAAAATATCCTCAATTTCAAGATAATCGTCGACTAGGTGAGCCTTATTTGGACGAGCATTGTCGCCCATAAAAATAAACAGAGGCTATATGAGGTATGCGACATCATTTCCCAACCAATCTACAATAATTTCGTTCCATCAATACCATTCAATACCATCGGATTATCATTTATTTCTAAGTTTACAAAACTATTTAAATAGTAAAAATTTCAGTAATAACGATGACAGCATATCGCAATTGGTTCAGCTTTTTTTTCCTGGTGAGGACCAAAAATTCTATTAGCGCGGAATCATGAAGTTACCAGAAAGATGGTAAAAGGTCATCGAACAGAATGGGGGCTATTTGACTGATTAAAGTTTATTTTTCGTATAGAAAAAAAATGAGTTTAATTTCACACTAAAAAACCGAAATTACTTTCTTGCCAACAACAGAATATAATCGGCATTGCTGAAGCAACAGAAATGAGAAATGGACGGAACTCAACCTGCGATCCTAACCTTATGGCAAAACTACAAGAAATGATGGTAGAGGTCAATCCTTTAGTTCACAAATACAAGATGACGACAGAAGTTGAGAAGGTTGAGAACAAACTGGCACTTATCGTAGGCAGGGAGCTATTTGTAGTTCGAATGTTTTTGCTATCAGAACGGTCTGACATCCGTGAACAGAGCTAGAACCGATTCAATTTGCCTTCAGCAAATGAAATCGCTGCCATTTTCATGACTAAAGAAGATCTTCCAGGAAAATATAACCCGAAGGTCTTTCTTAAGGGATCCGGGACGAAATACCTTGAAAATATCAACTCACAGACCCTATGCTATAGAATTTAGTGTATCCTTACGGAGAACATGGGATAAGAATAGCCACATGAAAGACTGGCCAACGATAAGTATAGAAAAGTGACTCGAGCCGTCAATGTATGCAATTGATGCCAAAAATATATTTATAATACATGATGCCAAAAATATATATTTGTATAAATATATTTATAATAAATACAACAATCAATGTATGCAATTGATGTAAAAAAACGAAAAAATATATTTATAAAAAATTGTAACGGATATTTTTATAGACAAAATAATGGACATGAAAATATTCAAATTAAATCTAACAGAACATACTAAAGAATATATATAGTACAGTTAATATAGTATAGTTTGAGGAACATATCTTTTACTGTATTTAAATATTTTTTTGGATAATGTCCAATCGTCTGCCGCATTAGCAAGAAATTTTTTTTTGTCTATTTCGTTGTTATGCACATGGAGCAAAATTAAAGCAAAAGAAACCACGTGATCAGCATTAAATTCTAAAAATTAATCTTTAAAAATTCACCAAAAATCAGAAAAAGGAGGTAAAGATTCGAAAAAGATTTCATTTTAAACGAATTTTTATGATCCTTCTCGTGATATAAATTTTATAACCCTCGGATTATTATTTTAAATGCAAACTTTAAAGAATATTACAAAAACAGCTCAAAAATTTAATTTTAAAAAATCTAAAAAGAATTTTTTCAAAAATCTCTCTTAGTGCACCCCTACACTGTAAGAAGAATCGCCATGCAAAATTTCAGTCCTTTGTGTCCAGCGGTTTGGTCTGTGCGTTGTCTGTCAGTGAGTCAGTCAGCTACGGAACTGTTTTATATTTATAGACTATCCGGAAGGAATTTTCTCTCTTACACAACTCCAGCAAGTTGTAGCTTCAGTACTCAGTCGATTAGTACGTACGAGTTGAAGGTGAACTTCTTATGTACAATAGGACACAGGTTGAGCAAAAGAAACTCAAAGACATTCGCTGTCTTGCAAGACTTCGGTTCAATGGCAGCTGAGATGCCATTGAACCATTGCCATTTGCCATTGCCATTGAATGCAAATGCATTCGGCAGATGAGAGTGGAGAACAACCGAGGAAAATCGCCATCTTGTCTTCTTCCTTCAAAGGTTCGCCGAGAGACAAACACCGATTAACATTTATTACCAAGATGATATGACTTTACACAGAGCATTTGGCAAACCACCGCTGTTCATCACGTTCACATGTAATCCGAATTGGGAAGAAATAGAAATCTATAGACAATATTGGAATGAATTGAAATCTTATTTTAAAAAGCTTAAAGTTTGAAATTTAAAGATGGTTAAGTTTTTGATGTGTGTGAACGAGTGAAATGCTCTTCCCTTTTGTGTACAATAAAGGTAAAAATATAATTTTGTATCGGAATTTTAATAAAATTCATTAGCATGAATTTCAATCAGTCTACTGGTTAGTCAATTGATTTTTTCAGCGAAAAGTCCGCTTATTGGAAAAACATTTTATTAATTTTTACCGCAAAAAAATTATGTAGATTTTTTTTTCGAAAATAGACAACAGAATGCTGCACAAAATTCCATAGGTATATCTTGCAAGGAATATTTGAAAAATCCCTTCCGAATGGAAACGGAAAATCATGCAAAATTTCAAGGCAAACAGGCTCGGTGTAAGGATTTACACCGGGGTATGCACAGACAATACAACATAAAAATGTTACGCCTGACAATGTAAAAATATCATAATCAATCGTTTTGTGTTATCTTCTATATATATAAAACAGTTCCGTAACTGACTGACTCACTGACATACAACGCGCAGACCAAACCGCTGGACCTAAAGGGCTGAAATTTCGCATGGCGATTCTTCTTATAGTGTAGGGGTGCACTAAGAAAGATTTTTGAAAAAATCTTCTTAGATTTTATTAAATTAAATTTTTAATCTGTTTTAGTAACTTTTTTTAAGTTTGAATTTAAAATAATAATTTGAGGGTTATAAAATTTATATCACGAGAAAGATCATAAAAATTCCTTTTAAATGAAGTCTTTTTTCGAATTTTTACCTCCATTTTCTGATTTTTGGTGAATTTTCAAAGATTAATTTTTAGAATTTAATTTATTAAATGCTGATCAAGTGATTTCTTTTTCTGGTGCTTAAAATAAATTTATCTTCACGTGCATAACAACTAAATAGACAAAAAATATTTTTTTTTTCTTGCTAATGCGGCAGACTATTGGACATTATCCAAAAAAAATAATATAATCTATAGTATATATAAAACGCGTAGGTATGCGGCACAAAAATCGACGATATTTCTACACTTCGAATGGCAACGGCTGCCACTACCAGATGTAAACATTAGCGGCCATCCACAATTTGCAACCGCCTGTCAACATGGATTTTCGCACTGAAATCAGGAATGTTCGAAAGCGAGCTGCACAATCAAGTGATAATTGGGAACAGTCTCAAGAATGAAAGCGAAGAAATAATTCATTAAGAGAGAGGCGTGAAAGAGGGAGCATAAATAATCGCGAGGTTAGGCTTAACCTTCGCCGGCATAGCAATCAACAACCAGTAATATTTAATTTTCTACACTTTTTTCAGTACTTGCTGAATTTTTACTCCATTTTATAAGTGAAGAAATTTTCTCAACAATTTATTACTTGATATGATTAAGTGTAGATATCTGAATTGTGAACAGTAATACATACAGAGAGTGATGTAATCAACACTATATTTTAAAATTTTCCCCAACAATTTCTTATTTGTTGTAATGATAAAGTGTAGATACCTTAATTTTGAAAAATAGTACATACAAAGAGGGATGTAGTTTTTAAAATCATTGATGTTGGGTTTCTCAGTCTTATTTTTAACTCTTTTCTGAGGTAATGGAAATTCACATTTATTGATCACGATGTTCTAGAATCAGCCTTATAGAGAATACCCCTTACAACATATATTTGTGATGGCAGGTAATGGTAAAATTCCTTACATATGTTACTTTCAGTTGCGTACTTTTGCAAAAGAAAATATAAAACTAAAAGCGACCATGGTGGTCGCGCGGCGGCTAGTTTAAACTAATTTTGCGTGACGTGCATAACAACGAAATAGACAAAAGTATATACACTGCTGGCCACCCAAATTGCAACACCAAGAAAGACAAGAGATATCACAACAAAATTTATTTTGTAGATAACATGTTGACCAAGTATCAAATGATTAAATTTATAGACTTCTGTGAAGTGTGGTTCCTGCCAAAATAAGTAGCCAGAGTAGCCGCCATTGTTGGAGATCACCGCTGCCACACGCCTCGGCATTGATTCAAAGAGACTTTGGATGAGTTCTTGGGGTACAGCAGACCCAGCAGCTTCCAAACGTTGCCAAAGTTGATCTGCTGTGGCAGCTGGGGATGGAATCTGGGTCAATCGTAGAGCAACCATGGAACACATGTTTTCTATCGACGAAAGATCCGGAGAGCGAGGCGGCCAGGGAAGCAATTCAATCTGGCGATTGACGAAGAAACGTTGGACAATGCGTGCCACGTGTGGTCGCGCATTATCCTGTTGAAATATGGCTGTGGGCAAGCCCTGAAGGTCAGGAAGGACAACTGGCTCCAACACCTCGGAGATGTAGCGCTGGCTGTTTAAAGTACCGGCAATGCGTACTAGAGGTGTGCGAGAGTGATATCCAATACCGCCCCATACCATAATACCCGGGGCAGGACCAGTCTGGCGGTGCATACCGCAGCTGTTCAGCATCCTCTCTTCACGGTGTCTCCAGACTCGAATGCGACCATCGTGATGCTGCAGACAGAAGCGTGACTCGTCAGTAAAGACAATTTCATTCCATTCTGCCGTCCACATCCTTCTGTCATCGCACCATTGGCGGCGGAGACGTCTGTGGTTCTGCGTCAAGGGTAGACAAAGCAATGGACGTCTTGCGGACAGACCACTCTGCTGTAAACGGCGTCGAATGGTACGCGCAGACACTGGATGATGCGATACAGACTGCATGTGCTGTGCTATGGTTCGTGATGTGACTGAGCGATCCGTCACTGCCATGCGCACAATTTGCCTGTCATCACGTGAAGTGGTGCGCTGAGGTGGATGCGATCGAACACGCCGGTCCGTCGTACCCTCCTGCATCCAACGATCACATATCCGCATTACAGTTGTTTGGTTTCGTCCAACACGACTACCGATTTCCCTGAAAGATAATCCACAATCTCGGTAGGCCACTATCCTTCCTCTGTGGAACTCGGATACTTGATCAAAAGATGATCGCTGTTTTCGACGAGGCATAATTGATCGTTTTTTTGAAAAAACCACAAGAAAAACACAATTGCCGAACTTGAAATCATCGAAATCTCCAAGCCTTAAATAGCGCTTTGAAGTGGCGCCACAGGCGCTCGTGATGTGCGTCTGAGCTGAAATTCTAATCATTTGCATATCTCACCTCCGCTAATGCATGTTGTAAATTTCATGTTATTTGCATGTTTCCTTCAGGGTGTTGCATTTACAGTGGCCAGCAGTGTATTTTATTTTCTTGTTAATGTGGAAGGCGATTGGACATTATCAACAAAAATATTAAAATACAGTAAAAGTAATGTGCCTCAAACTGTACTATATTAACTGTACTATATTCTTTAGTATGTCCTATTACATTTAATTTGAATATTTTCTTCTACATTATTTTGTCTATAAATATATCCCTTACTATTTTTTTATAAATATATTTTTTGTTTTTAATATTGATCGTTGTATTTATTATAAATATCTATCTATATATATATATATATATATATATATATAATTATTTTTTTTGGCATTAATTGCATACATTGACCGTTGTATTTAATTTGGATGTACTCCGTAGCAAAGTGCGGGTTTTCATCTAGTTGTATTATAAGAGTTCTGCAGCTTCTTTAAACGAATAAAAAGTTGCTTGTTCGAAATTTTTGTGTGTTTGACCCCCAATTAAAACCAAGTTGACTTACTTTTACTTGTAAAAGAATAAGTGTAGTTTTCTCTTTCCTGACATAAAGAGTTTGACATTAAAAATGTCAAGACACTATAAGTGACTTAGCATAATTGATCTCATTTTTGATTTTAGAGGAAGGAAAATTTTATTTTACAGTTTTAAAATAGGGATTATCAAAGTCCCTTACATTAGACACAGCTTGATGTTTAATAGCTATATCTGTCTACTCTTGGATAGATAGTTAGTGATTAACTATATCCGTAACAATAGACAATAAACAATGGTACCGATTCCCATAATTACTGCATAATTTCTAAAGTTGCACTTTGAAGAATTTTGACCTTCAAGGATGTTATTATCCCCAACGGGAAAACTAAAGATTTTCAAAAGGAGGAAAGATTTATCTATTGTGTTTGATTATCGACCAGTACCTAGAGGCCTCAGTTAAAGATACACGAAAAAACAAACTTCAATAACCATTCTGGGTTGATTAACAATTACCATGCATTATATGATTTTATATCGATTATAAACCCATATATATAGTCATTTTCCCTTCTAACAAAGATAGTAATAGTATGCACGTTCTAAACTAATTCATCTCGATCTAGAATGCTAGAGGCACTGTACAAACCAGTATATCTTTTTGCAGCTGTTAGTCTATTCATCTTCATTATGATCTTCACGTTTGGCTGGTACCAATGGAAATTAATGAATGCCCTCAAGGAGTTTCCTTGTAAGCGAATGGAAATCAAGTGGCTCATTGCGATCATCAAGGGAAGACTTCCGAAGAACTGTACACAGTGTAAGTAAAATCAACTCTATTTTTTCAACTGTCACTGTAATCGCAGTTCTGTCAAAGGTTAAAGAGACCCATTTGTTCGATATCATCCAGTGAAATATTCTCAATTACAGTGGAATCTCGATCTATCGTTTTTCAAGGGACCGATTGAAATAAACGATAAATGCGGAAAAACGATAGATGCGGACACATAATAAAGCTATATGATCATCGGGACTGGATAAAATGAACGACACATACGGAAAAACGATGGATCCGAAGACGATCGATCGAGTAATTTTAAAAACGTCGTTATAATAACAAACAGGAAGAGGTTAAATGTGGATAATTACAAGATAAAAAGAACTGTTTATATACCATGTTTTTAAATTTTCTGTTTAATCATATAAAATTAACAATTCTATGTATTAGTAAATACTTTAAAAAATTTTTTTGATGAATTATCTCATCAACTTGAAAGGAAATGAAGTTAATTGGAAGTTACTTGAGTTTAACTTTTCGTTCCCATCCGGCCGACAGATGGCTGCACCAGTCTACAAAACAAATTTAACTGAAAATAACTGAAAATTAATTTAATTATGCTTAAAGATGGCTAAAAGTATTTAAAAATGTATTGTTCTGAGCTATTCTAAATGTTTGAAATGTCTAGCTAGTCGGGAAGTTAGTTAAAAATCAATTGCAAGATTTGTACGCGACAAACACACAAACACACAAACACACAAACAAACAAGAAAGCGAGTTAATAAAAACATGGAAATAATTGTGATTCCTTTAAATCAATAATCTTTAGGAAGTAACCAACGACTATCAATTTTAGCAGCAATTTAAAATTTTCCGAACATATGTTTGACCTTTTTGGTGGTTTTCTACCTTTCAAACCCACTGTCCGCATTCACGGATATCAGTCATTGGCTGCTCTATATGTAAGCTAAATTATTTTTTTTTAAATGTCTTAACCTGAAAACTGATACATGATTAGTATTTGGAAATTTATTTTACTCAACAACTAAAATCAATATTTAATATTAATGGATTAAAAATCTGGAGAAAACAAAATTTTTAGAAATTCAACTGCAAAAGACACAATCCATATTTTTGATCTGATTATACATCCAATCCATTTGGAAAAAAAAATTTCTAGAGGCTAAACTTAATATCTCCATCCCGCGGAGAAACTGTTTCAGTACCACTTGACCAATTTTTCTTTACTACTAGATTCACAATTAATTGTTTTTTTCAATTTATGATTTGTTAATTCTACCTAAATGCTAAAAGCTGTTTTAAATGTTGAGGTATAACTTAAACTAAAAATAAAGAATATTTTTTCTTACTTTCCAAAAATCTTATACAGAGCCTCATTCTTCAAGATAAAATATTCAGTTACTTATGTGTGACGTTGCAACAAAAGGAGATTTTAGAACAATCCATAAAAAGGACACCCCTCACATAGGGACGCATACTAAATTTCTAGAAAGGTCCATGTTTGCTGAAATATTGGCATCTAGTTCTAGGCAAGTCCCAAAGAAAGACCTTCTAGAAATATTTCACAAAAACCCTCTCTTTTGTGGACATCCTTCTTAGCGGACAAGTTTTCTGATTCCAAAAATATTCCTTCAGGGTGTCGGGTAGAGAGGGTTTTGCTGTACTACTTTTCTTTTCTTTTTTCTGTAATACAGGATATATATATATATATATATATATATATATATATATATATATACATATATATATATATATATATATATATATATATATATATATATATATATAAAGTATCACAGAATCGGTAAAATGAAGAAAAAAAAATGACGGTTAAGTTAAATTAATAAAATAGAAAAGCGAGTCTATATATTGAAAATACAGCAAAATGGAATAGAAATCGGATTATCGGGAGTACAATGTTTGTCTATCTATCTATATACATATATCTATATATCTATATATCTATATATCTATCTATATATCTATTTATATATCTATATATCTATATAGGATGTGCTGTTACAACATCATTCACTATCAGACAGTCAATTTCAGAAAGGGTTCAATTTCGTTATGGACAATTTTTTTAATTTTCGATTTCTTGCTTTCATGAGATTACTTCTCTTTACGCTTGTATTCACATAGAGAAGGAAGGAGATATATTTTATATGAAAACAAATATACTTTTTACTTACCTGGAAAATAGCAAATGTTACATAAGATTAATAATTTTGTCCTTTGCTAACTAAACAGATTATGAATGAATTCTCTATGAAAGACAAAAATTCACGTATATCATTACTATTGTTACAAATGATGAATAAACATAAGCATCAGTTCAGATAGTGTTAACTTTATATATCTGTGGCGTTATAGCTGATGTTGATAAGTCCGAAAAATTCAATTTTATGTTTTAAGTTGGTATGTCATTCTTAAAATTGGTTCTTTAATGTGGCAAACGCTGATAGTGAAATCTAATATATAAAAATGAATGTTTGTCTCTCTGTAATTGTATAGAAAACCACAGTTTAGGCGCAACGATCGTGAAATTTTACATACAGGCGTCTTTAAAAACAGCCGAGGGTCTGAAGAACTTCAAAAATCGAAATTAATTACCGTTGATTTTTAATTAATAAAAAACCAACAATATTGAAACTAAATGTAAGCTGTTACACTTTGTGGTATCAACGCTCTGAATATGGCGTCCACGTTAGGGTTAGTTGGCAAACAGCGAGCGAAAAGATAAAAATAAATAAAATCAAAAAGTTTCAAGTTATATATTAAACCAGAATAATAAATGAAAATAATAATCTTTCAAGTCAGATTTTATACTCTAAAATAAATCGGATCCAACGACATATTGACACTATCACACGAAATGGAAAATTCGAATCAACCATGCTAAGCGTCACGAGATCTTTTTTAATCGCTACTGCAACCCCCTCGCTTATGTCTTTGTGTCTATTGAAGAGTTAAAGACTAAGCTTCTATCCTGCTAACTTATTTCTGACTTAAAACTCCTCTCACTCCATAAATACATGTATATTCACCAACCCATAGCAACTTTCCAATAATTTTAGTCGAATATTTCCCTATTTACTCAATAAAGCAGCATGCCATAGTGGCGCATTCGGTAAAAGCGTTCATTTACTACACTACACGACGCGGGTTCGAATACGGATCGTACAAATTTTGCTAAACCTGTATTTTGAGCTTTTTTATGGAGGTTCTTTTATTTCAGCTTTTATTTTATTTTTTAAATTATTATTATTATTTTTATTTATTATTTTTTAAAAATTATTTTTATTTTATTTTATTATTTTTAAAAATTATTATTTTTATTTTATTTTATTTTATTTTTCATATTATTAATGTGTATAACATTTCGTATACTTTTTTTTTCTATGTTATTTATACTGTGTTTAGTTTTTTAATGGATTTTGGTAGGTTTATTATAAATTTATATATTTATCTAACAAAGGCTTTAACCCGAGAGCACTCGCGCCCAATTTCGAACGCAAGTACTCGCGCCGGGTATCTCATACCCTAGTTCATTTCTGCTATTTAAATATCAATTAATATTGTTTATATGCAAACCTTACGTAACTAAAGAACATAAGATAATAAATTAAAGATTTTTAGTGAATTTTAATAATACTTACATTTTTATAGACAATTTTTACAAACTACATACTGATGTTCAACACAGACATTTTTCCCATTTTTGGCACATAAACTTTGTTTTTCAGTCCTTATTACTTGGGCAAATTTAACATCGTTTATATTTTGTCTTGAGTTTTTTTTTTAAGGCGGTTCATTAATAGTGATTTCCAGTTCCATTGAAGGGCTTGAATAAGTTGTTTTTGTTTGAGGCACCATCATATTTAGCATGTTGCTATTGAAGAGAACATTCCATGCATCTACGGGAGAAGCGACATCTCTTCAATAATGTGTATTACCTGGAAACTTGCTAGTTACGTTCCTTGAAGGCCTTTTTACATTTTGCCGGTATTTTTTCTTCATCCATTCTGTAATTTTATCTTTACCAATATAAAAATCGGCTGTTGACAGTGAACCTTTATATTCGGTTTCTGTCTCAATTTCAGTAGAAGAATCGTGATTGCTACAGTATTCTCCATCCTCAGAGGCATCATTATCTTGGGATAAAGCTTCATTATCACTAGAAACAGTCTCTAAAAGGTGTCGCAATTGTTTTATTTCCTCGTCGTAATTCCAAAATCGCGCCATGATGCACTAAACTAACAGAAAAAAAGGAAAGATCTGACTGACACGAGGACTCGCACGGGTATGACATACCCGTCGAAATATTTTTCTCAAAATCTATTTATTGAGCAGACTTAGTTTTTACCCCGCTGAAAGAATGTGACCTTGAATACAGCTACACGAAATTTCGGCCTAATCCGATAAGAAGAAGATAAGAAAAACATTGAATGAAAATGGATTGGGTATGTCATACCCGGTGCGAGTTCTCGCGGGTTAAGGCAATCGGCACAGTACGAGATTCCAGAACGGGACTATGTTCTCTTAAAACAGCAAAAGAAATATTGAAATTTCAACGTGGAGAGTTTGATTACCGATGCGATGGAGAAGTTTATATGTGCCAAAAATAAAAGTTGACATTTTTCCTTTTCAGCTTTTATTGGTTTATTATAAATGTATATATTTTATGCTTTACTTTTCAGGGTTTTTTTGCTCCAATGATGAAACGCTAAATCTAGCTGAATTCTGAAGAAATTATTGTAAATTTATGGTTTTTTATGTTGGGTTTTCTTTTTATTCATGCGTATAACATTTCACATGCTTTTTATTCTATGTTATTTATACTGTGTTTAGTTTTTAAATTGATTTTGGTTAACAAACATTCTTAAAATCCCGGGCAACGCCGGATAAATTATCACCTGTGTAGGTTGATAATTTATAAATTTTAAAACTGTTACCACATGTATATTTACAGATCCACAAGAACTTTCCAATATTTTTAATTAATAAATAACAAACAACTTTTGAAAGATGCGACTCTCGATTCACAGGCGTTCAGTAGATGGCGCCACTATTTTAAACTTTTAGTATTCCAACCATAAGACAAAAAAATATATTTTTTTAAAAATCGTAAGGGATATTTTTATAGACAAAATAATGTAGAAGAAAATATTGAAATTAAATCTAATAGGACATACTAGAGAATATAGTACAGTTTGAGGAACATATCTTTTACTGTATTTTAATATTTTTTGGATAATGTCCAATCGTTTGCCGCATTAGCAAGAAAAAAAGATATTTTTTTTTGTCTATTTCGTTGTTACGTGACGATAAATTTATTTAAAGTACCAGATAAAGAAATCACATGATCAGCGCTTAATAAATTAAATTGTAAAAATTAATCTTTAAAAATTCACCAAAAATTAGAAAATGGAGGTAAAGATTCGAAAAGAATTTCATTTTAAAGGAATTTTTATGATCTCTTTCGTGATATAAATTTTACAACCCTCAAATTATTATTTTAAATGCAAACTTGAAAAAAGTTACAAAAACAGATTAAAAATTTAATTTTAAAAAAATCTAAGAAAATTTTTTCAAAAATCTTTCTTAGTGCACCCCTACATTATAAGAAGAATCGCCATGCAAAATTTCAGTCCTTTAGGTTCAGCGGTTTGGTCTGTACTTTGTATGTCAGTCAGTCAATCAGTCAGTTAGTCAGTTACGGAACTGTTTTATATATATAGATTTTTATTTCTATCTTTATATCGTAACGTTAACTTCATGCGCACACATTATTTTCCTATGCTTTTTTTAATTATCTTTATAATAAGCGTAATTTTCATATGATTTTAAACAACAATCGTTTTTAACTGGCATTCAATTGGCTGTTAAAACTTTATATTTACACCATGAAGCTACAGTACTGTAGCTTCATGATTTACACCCTATTTAAAAGAAGTAGGGTGTAAATTGTAGGGTAGAAAGTTGGTAAAATCAAAATTTTGTGCAATGTATTTAATTTCTCGATTAAATGTAGTTTTTTTTAAAAATTAATTTATTTCGCTTGAAAAGCTAAATATTTTATGCACGCGGTTTATATTATTATTACTATCTTTATATCGTAACGTTAACTTCATGCACGAGCATTATTTTCTTATGCTTTTTTTATTATTATCTTTATAATAGCTTTATTTTCATATGGTTTTAAAAAACTATCGTTTTTATTCATATTATGTTGGTTTTTTAATAATTAAAAATTAAGGGTACTTAATTTCGATTCCGGAAGTTCTTATCTTTATTTTCATATGCTTTTTCATTTACGAATTATTCAAATGAAGGTTAAAAGACTTTTGAGTAATTTATACATTTGTGTGTGTTTAATTATTGAAATTAATAAATTTATATTTCTGGAGAGGATGTTTCAGTTTTTAGTGGTACTATGATGAAAGGCTGAATATACCAAAATTCTGAGGAGTTTATTATGGAGAGAAAAGGAATTTAATCTGTAGAGGATGTTTATATGAGTTAAATGTGGAGAGGAGTTGAATGGTTTGCAGCCCTCAATCAAACACTTCATTTATTAAGAGGCAACGCTGCAGTCATATCATTGTTCTATTGGAAATTTCTGCTGAACCTGTAATTGCAGCTTCTTTTTTTTACCCCAATGATGAAAGGCTAATTCTAGCTGAATTCTGAGAAGTTTATTATAAATTTATATATTTATAGATTTCACAAGGTTTTTTCTGTTATTTATACTGTGCTTAGTTTTAAATTAATTTTGGTTAACAAACACTAGAGAATTTGAGATTTATACTTTTCAGATTTTAGTATTACAATGATGAAAGGCTGAAATTCTGAGACGTGTATAACATTTCACATATATTTTTTATGTTATTTATACTGTGTTAATTTTTAAATTGATTTTGGTTAACAACAAACATTCTTAAAATCCCGGGCATCGCCGGTTACTTCAGCTAGTTATGAAATAATACTAAGTTATTCGTATTGGCAAATGCTCTTATGTATAAAATAGGTAATACTTGGTTCCTAATTGAGTGTTTTAGTCCCTAATTGAAAATTTTCATTGAAGACCAGCCATATGATGAAGGTTGAAATATATATATATATATATATATATATATATATATATATATATATATATATATATATATATATATATATATATATATATATATATATACATATATATATATATATATAAAGTATCACAGAATCGGTAGAATGAAGAAAAAAAATGACGGTTAAGTTAAATTAATAAAATAGAAAAGCAATTCTATATATTGAAAATACAGTAAAATGGAATAGAAATCGGATTTTCGGGAGTACAATGTCTGTCTATCTATCTATCTATATATCTATATATCTACCTATATATCTATTTATATATGTATATATATATATATATATATATATATATATATATATATATATATATATATATATATATATTTATATATATTGATCTATATATCTATCTATATATATGTATATATCTATCTATCTATCTATCTATCTATATATATATATATATATATATATATATATATATATGTATATCTATATATCTATCTATATATCTACCCAACAAACACAGAGGCATCGGGCCGGGGTCGGAAGGTTCCGGCCAGCCGATTTCTCCACTGCCGGGCCGGCTCAATAGGTCAGTATCGTTTCCGTCACGGGCGTCTCCTCTCGCCCGCGACTACCCCGTCGAGTGCCGGGCCGCTTCCGGTAGGAATGGATCTATCGTGCATCCGACTGCGAACCGCGAGCCAGCCGCGCATAACCCGGCAATGCGGACAGAAATTCCGCCGCGTAACCGGAGGTTGACGGGTCGGTTACAGGAGCAATAATTGGTGTCGACATACCGTCATCCACCCATCTCGTAACCAACAATGTGCCGGCGATCTTGGCGACGTGCCGCCACGCAACCGCAATCGGAATAGTGACACTATTTCAAAGTTTTTCGTAGAATCCTTTTTATTCATATGCTTATTATTCAGGTTTTTTTTATAATCTTGATGAATAACATCTGCCTTCACACTTTATTCTGGCCTTTATATTACTAGTATTAATACCTTCTAATTTATCTTATTCTCACGTATTTTTAGTCAATACCAAATATTGATCCTTGTTATTACCTAAAAAATTTTATATGAATCACGAGTTTCCATCTATTTTTGCGATATTACGTTGTTTTGTTCCTTCATATTTACCCAAAACTGGAAGTCAATATATTAAAACCAATCTTTAAAGCTAAATCTATCTTTCCATTTGATCTTAGGTTCCCCACCTTTTTCTTTTAAATGCAGAATAAGATATAGTATGGAAAAGGATAGTATGTTTTTCGTTCCATTCATATTGTTTTTTAATTTCATCCAAAGAAATGTAACATAAATCCATGTTTTTAATAACTAACCCCAAAAGTTTGTATTCTCCCCATTAAAATTGAATTATAACAAATTTGATACATTTATTGGAGTAATTTATGTTTAGTGATATGATGAGACCCACAATCAAACCTTAGTTTCAGCTTATCAAAATTTGCTCAAAATAATTTATGTAAATTATTTTTTGTATATGATACTTTAGAGTTGGTAAATGTTCTTCAGATAAGCAAACTATATTTTCTATAGTTAACTTTGAGAAATTTCATTCCATTCTGTAGTTATAAGGGGTAATCTATGTGTGAAAAATATGAGTTAACTATAGGATTTCTTTCAAAATGATTAAAAATGAAAAATGCATGCAGTTTACTTTTGCATTTTCATTACTTTTGCGTTTTTATGAAAACTGCATGCAGTTTTCTATAAATCTTGCCAAGTCATTTTTTTTCATAGTTGAAAACTATGACTTAGTTCAAGAAACACTTTGACACATCTGATAAGGCAAAAAAAAATTATTTTTTTTATGCAAACACATGCTTTTAAATGCTGAAAAAGAGAGGTGATTTAAAATAAAAGTTTATTTAGAAGTACATAACATCTTTACATTTTCTAATAAAAACTTGGTCAATTCGTTGTACATCTGTTCCATCTTTACAGCATCTGAAAAAAAAGAAAGAAAAAAATTAGTCCATAAATTTAAGTATAAGGGAAATTACTCCCATCCCCTGATATAATTTATGGATCAAAACAATGTTTTTATTTAATTCATTCCTTGAGAACCTGAAATGACTCTTTAGGTAATCTCATGTAACCTGTATATACTTTAACCTTTTATGTACTGACGGTACTTATACAGAGGCTGTTCCCACATTTTTTAGACGATTTTGGTAAGCGGTAATAAAAAATCGTTTGCTGCAAAAGAAATAATTGCAATTGTACCATGTTTTTAAAAGTCAAAATTATCGTCTGCGGCTTGAAAGTTTTGTTTTTATTCAAAATGGCGTTTTTAACAAAGCAGTTGTTCGAAGGCTACATTTATGCTCTTTCCGAAGAGAAATATGCATACTCCGTTATCCAAAAACGATGTGAGAGTCATGTTTTTGTGATATCTAAAGCATTGATAGGTAATATCGTCAACAAGAAAGGAAAGAAACGTCAAATTGGAGCCTTAAGTGGGACAAAAATTCCAAACAAGTATCCAAGGAAAAAACGGACATCTTCGGCTATTGCAAAGGTACGTTGTTTAATGTTAAAAGAAAATCCCCCTAGTCAAAGGACAGTTGCAAAATCATTAAAATGCTCGGTGTCCACTGTAAACAAAATGATAAACGTTGATTTAAATCTTAAGAAAGCGAAAAAACGCAATGTGCATCGTCTTCTTCCAAATCATATCGCTGAATGCAGGACACGCTGCAGAATTCTATATGAGAAACACTTATCCAAAGAAAAATGGAAAACAATTGTCACAATAGATGAATCATGGGTGTATTTAAATGATTGCAACAAAAAAGAGCCATTTATTATTATAAAAGGGGAGAAAAAAATTTAAGTACTTGGTTCAAAGAATAGAAAGAAAGTTTTTCTAAGGAATTCATGATTGTTGCTGGTTTTTCTCATAATGGCAAGTTAAAAATAAAGAGAGTGGAAAAAATGTCAAGATTAACTCCAAATACTATCAGGAACATATTTTATCGCCAATTTTTCTGAATGAAATACCATCGCTTTACCCACAGTACCATCAATCTGTGAGACTCCATCAGGACAATGCTAGCAGTCACACATCAAAATCCACTGTAAATTTCCTAAAAGAAATGTAACAAAAAACTGGTATCAAGGCCATACCCTTCACTGATATCCCTACTAAATCTCCCGATGTATCACCTATGGATTTTTGTGCTTTCGGACTTTTGAAATCTGCATTATCCAAACGTCGTCCCAAAACCCTTACAGGACTCTGGAAAGCTGTTCAGGAGGAATGGGATAGAATACCTCTTCTGACACTTCAAAAGGCATTATTATCCTGGAAATTGCTGTGTCGAAAGATAGTTCAGAATAAGGGATGTCAAATAGAACATTTAAAATACAAGAATTTTATGTAATTTAGTTTTGTGAATACAATATACATCGTCTAAAAAATGTGTGAACAGCCTCTGTAAGTACCACTTTCTTTAAACTCCTATAAAATACTTTCTATTTGTATATTACTGACGGAACGGTAAAAGATCGATGCTTTATACTTTCTTTAGTCTTACTAGATAGCAGTAGCAGTTTTAACGAGCCAATTTTTGGATTAAAAATTTATTTTTGCGTCTGAAACGTTGTAGCGTTTGAAACAGCCATTTTGTGAATGTCATTTTCTCTGAAACTTACATCTTAGCTACTCTAAAACTATTGAAGTTAAGTGAATGATATTTTTATTCCATGTTTGATATGATCTTAGAGTATTATTTAGCATAGTTGTTTAGCTATATGACATTTATATGTTGTTTACCAAGCAAATTTCTTTCTGGTACTTATAAGTACCGTCAGTACTATGAGCATTGTGAACAACGTGGACTTAGCTATAGATGAAAAAATTGGCTATTTTTCTTTTGCGGTGTAGAAATGCTTCAATTATAGGCTTTTTACACTTTTGTGTTTATTTTTATGTTAATTAACAATGCTTGCTGAGACATCTTGGAAAATTCAAAGAAAAATTTGACATTTGAAATAGATTTTTCAAATTTGACAAGAAGTATTTTCATGCAACTGTACTGGAAAAATATGAATGAGGAATAAATAAGATATATAAGAAATACATGACTTTTTCAAAATGAACCTATAAGAAATTTTCAAATGTTATTATTTTTTAAATTTTTAAACATTTCAATTGAAATAGGGAGTTTGGTGTTACATGAAAGATATTAGTGCCCAATATACTAATTCATATTTTTTATTTTATGATTTTTGTATTTTATTATTTTTCTGTCATAGAACCTTAAATATACATTCCCTGGATACATTATAAATTTACATTTCCTTAAATTTTCTCTTCACTTTCTATCTACAGATGATATTTTTTGAATGTAACTGCACACAGAACGCACAAATGGGTGGTGTTGATAAGTCGGATATGCTACGATTGATCTATGACAGACACAGAAAATCAGAAAAGTGGTGGCATAGGCTCTTTTTTGCTATGTTGGAAATAGCATGTGTAAATTAATACATAATATGTACCGAAAAACATGAATCAATGTCCCTGTTACCCCTTTACTCCCTGGTGTTCCACATAGTGGAACACCAAACTTTACTCTCTTGTAAAACCGTCAAAATTCGGCGAAAAACTAAGCAATTAGCTTCATTTTTTACTTTGATCTACTCTTTTTGATAATACATGGCAGCATGTCACAAGCCCATACATACCCTCGTTCCAGCGGCGTTATAAAAAAGAGCCATATTTCAGAGCCATAATTTAAAAATAATTTTTAAATACAAAAAAATTGCTAGGAAAAAATTTCTATGTTATTTCATTGGCTGTACACTAAAATATTTATTCTATGTTATTTTTAATTTTTTATACCGAAACCATAGCAATAACGAAAGAATTTCAAAAGGTGTTCCACTATATGGAACACTGGGAAACTAGAGCGGTTTGCGTGTCTCTCTCTGGCGACCTCTCTGTCCAGCTCAGCCAGTCCAAACCGGTCCAACCGGTTTTTCAGAAGGGACTGAAGTGCTTCCAAAAATATCACGAAGCAAAACAAAAATAAGTTACTGAATATTTTTATAGGTAGGAACTGCTTTTTTCTATAGGAACTGTAAATATTTATTTAAAATCATATATAATAAAGTTTTTGTTGTGTTTTTAATTGTGTGTGTGTTTTTTATATAGGAACTGCTTTTGCATATAGGAACTGTAAATATTTATTTAAAACCATATATAATCAAGTTTTTTTTGTATTGTTTTCATTTTTGTGCTTTTTTGTATATAGGAACTGTAAATATTTATTTAAAATCATACATGATCAAGTTTTTTTGTTGTGTTTTCATTTGGGTGATTTTTTGTTTATAGGAACTGCTTTTGTATGTAGGAACTGTAAATATTTATTTAAAATCATATATAATCAAGTTTTTTTATTGTGTTTTTATTTGTGTGTGTGCGTGCGATTTTTTTGGTTTGTTCGCTTCACCGCAATGCTCGCTTAGCCGCACTTTTCAGAGCGCTAGTTTCCCAGTGTTCCAGGTCATGGAACACCCACAAAATCGAAACCGGAAGTGCAATCTTTATGAAATTTTAACTGTGTACTTTTTTAGGCCTAAACAGAGTGCCTACAAATTTTTAGGACTGAATTTCAACTTTAAAGGGTACTGGGACGTAAAGGGTTAGACTACTAAAGTCGTGTAACACAGGGATTGCTTATGAAAGCAAAGACAGAACCTAAAGGAAAAGGAAGACCGAGATTAGCCGTAAATGTTGACTCAAAATACCCTTCCAATTGTATGCCTAACAAAAAAAGGTTTTTCAGTTTCAAATGACATACAGCTTCAAAATAAATTATGTCATTGGCCAACATTTCTGTCAAATCGAGATCTCTGCGAGCTTTGTGCACACAGAAAAGTTCAATGAAAACTTCATTCAAAATGCAGCATATCTAATTTTTTATGTGTAAATTTATAAAAAATTGCTTTTTTTAATATAATCAAAGTTAAATCTTCATTATATTTAAAATTGTTCGGCGTTTCAGAATAAATAATTATATAATTCTTTAAATATCTTCTTTAAAATTCTTTAAATTTCTGATAAATTTTCAAAGTTTGAAGATTTTTGTAACCCTATAATACTGGCGGTACTTTAAAGTACCACTTCAATTAGCTAGTGGTAATTAATTAAATTTTAAGAAGGTGAGTAATTTTTTTACATTTATTTGTTAGTTAGTATTGAATTAACATAAATAAAAATTTATGTGAGTTTTCGTTTATTAATTCATAATGTGGTACTTAAAGAACACTGTATATCTTTTACACATCCAAAAAACAGAACAAGAAGAATAAAGAATTTATTGAAACATGTATAGGAGTTGCTTATGTTAGTAAGGCAAAAACTTCTCCCAGAATGCATAAAGTATTCCTAATTGAATTCACTAAATTCAATTAGGAAATTAAAATTCTGAGACAGAAGTTTAAAAAAAAACTTGATGTAAAACAGCACCCAAACATGGGTGCAGTTTTAAATCTGTCATTTTATTGATAACTACTTGCATGAAGTAACTTCCTACCACATTTTTTGTAAAACCAATTAAATACTGTAAAAGCTATGTCATGTAAAAATGTTTACTTGATTCATTAATATACGTAGTAATAGAAAATAGTTGAAAATGAGTATTCCCCTTTTCACCAAATTCTCTCTCGGTACAATAGAAAATTCAACCCTGTAAAAAAGTGAAGAAACACAAGAATAAAGATTGAATTCTAAATAAAACATTAGCATTCAAAATCTTAAATTTCTAAATCTGACCCAACATCTGTATTAATGCTGTCTATGGTTGTCATGGATTCTGAAAATAAATATTCATAAGAACTTTCATTTTTCTTCAGTAATTTGCCCTTATTTTTCTTCTTTTTGCAAATGCACTTTGTTTTGCACTATTGGTCTAATATATCACAAAGAACGATGCATAACAAACAATTAAATTTAACCTTGAAAATCACAAATCCAAACTTGGATACTATTCAAAATGTCCAATTGCTTTATGTCTTTATGAAAGATTTAAAAGTCACAGACATATTAAGCAATAGTTTAAATCAGCAACCAGACTATCCCAGAGCACACACACATACACTAAAAACAAACAAACAAAAAAAAACAACTTATAAATCAGAAAAATATTTCATCGTTAATTTCTTTGTTTCCCCTAGTGTAGGTAGGCGGTTTCTAGATAGTTACATATTTAGTTCAAGAACTTAATACTGTATGTATATTTCTTATGTGCTGGTCTAACATAGGATTTTAGAACAGTAAGCTATAGGCTTTCAATGATAAATCATTCCTGATGTGACTTAACCCTTAACTGGTAACATACATATTTTGTTCATTGCAGGTAACATGCGTCTCTGAGACGTGTACATAACAAAAATTTATTTTAGAGGTGGAAATTTAATAAAACTACATATAAATTAACTAAATATGTTTTATTTGATTGTTCACAATACAATTAAAATTAAATTATACATACAGTTAAAATAATACAACTAAAATACAATTAAAATCGGCATCACGTAAACAAAAACTACTTTTTTACTCCAAGAGCACAAGAATTGCTCACTTTATTCGAGCACTCTAGGCAACACGGATTTTCAAATTTTATAAATTTGTTAGCAGTTTGCCTCCTTTTTTGATAAGGACAATATTGGCAAGTTTTTATCTTGGGAAGCTTATCAGAAATTTCTTGAGAGGCGCTACGCGTTTCTTTGGGTTCTCGAAGAATGTCTCGTGCTATTTTTTTAGGTCATCCGGAAAGTTTGGGATGGAAAACCGACATTGCACTTATTTTTCTCACAAACTGTTTGCTAATGAATTTATAAAGGCAAAACGTGTCATTACAGGCGTCAAGACTACCACTTTATTGTAAAATATTGTCTGGGGCCACCGTCTCGACCTTCTATTCGGCGAATAGTTCACGATAATTTTGTCTAGATTATCCACTCCTGATTTTCTTGAATTGTAAAAACTTATTATTTCTGGTTTGTTACTGGATTGGTTGGTAAATTTTGTGTTATACATGGAGGATATCAAATTGACGGCTTTATTTTGTTTTGCCATTGAAGACCCATCACCAGAGGGGCCAGGAACAACCTCTTCCTCTGAATTTCCATCGACCCTTTCATTTGTCTCATCCTCAATGTCTTGCTCATCTAATTCAGACTCAGTGTCATGTTTAGAATGTTCTATTTCATCCTCGGCATTATAGGAATCATCAGAATCAAATTCTTCATCACTCGGCTCACCTTCTTCTTCAGCAAGAGCATCCATTGACATTTTTTTTCTCTCTTAGCAGAAAATATACCTACCATGCTGAAAAAAAAACTTGACGTATAGCAAATTAAATAAATAAATAAATAAATACTGGCACAAAATTATGTTCAAGAATCTGTAACTATTTTTTCTGCAAACACATATCTCGGAGATGGAGAGAAAAGAGAAAGGAAAAAATGTATGCAATCAATGAAATTTATCAAAAACTTTTGAATATAATTACATTGATCTTGAATGTAATCTATGAAGAGCATAAATCAATAATTTAGTTAAAAGTTTAATTGACAGGAGGAAACATTTAGTAATCAATTTTTTTAGAACATGAAGGATTTAGAACTCTCCAAGGTATTTAGGAGAGTAAATAAAAATATGTATAAAAATAAATTGAGAAGAACAACGTGCTGAGCAAACACATTCAAACATAAAACTTGTCATTATTGGTTAGGTATGTACCTCACGTGCAGTAGAAAAGAACGTTACAGGTAATACACATCTGTTAGACGTCGTACATTTTAGTTATGACCTTACTGAAACCACAAAACACAACTGATTGTCTTGAAACTTCACAAGCGTTGTTTAGACTATCTACCATGAGCATACACTGAAGGTTTCATTTGAAAAATAGCGCTAAAGTATGAAATACGAGATATTAGCAAACCTAAGCGTCTCTGAGACGTGTATTACCAGTTAAGGGTTAAAAAATTATGATCAGTAAAATATTTAGCTATTCCCAACCAATTCCTAAAGATATTTGATTAGATCTGATTAAACTCCTCATTTACAGACATGCATGGGATGAAAAGGGATGATTAAAAAAGGGAAAATGCTCCAAAACTTTGTTTAGAATAATTGAATTTAAGTATTAAGACTTAAAATGGAATAAGCATGTTTAACAGACAGAAAAAATTATGACATGCATAAAATTAAATTTTACCAAAATTTAATATTACTTAGCCCATTAACTAATGATCTAATACATCCAAAAGCAATTTCCTTTTTACTACTTCTGTAATGAATTTTCAACGAACCTCTAACAACTTATCAGGAAATTCTAAAAATATTTTTTTAAATTTTAATGTTAACCATTAAGAATAAATAAAGCTTGGCACTTCACATTTTCATAATATAAATATCATTTTTCTGTTATTATAAAAGACTCTGTAAACCAGGCGTTTTGCTTTTTGGAACTGCATCTTGTATCCGTGAATTCACTGATTATACAGGAGTTCTATTCCATTATTAAGAAAGGGTTATTTTATTCACTTATCAAACACACATTTTGATATAATAAACCACAACTCACAGTGGCTGTCTTATCTACAGTTTTATAAACAAACTTTGTCCATGAACAGATTTTATATTTTCTAAATAAACCTTGGCATTTTATACTTTTATAATATAAACCTCTTTTTCGGCAAGAGTTAAAAAGACTTTCACAAGAGTCATGTTAACTGAAATCCCTGGACTGCACTTTCTCACTCACCTAAAACCTTAACAACAAGCTTCACAGTTAAAAAAGAATAAATAAAGGAAATCAATATTCAATCCACAAATTATTGAGACCAACGTTTATGAGAAAGTTGAGATTAGCATATAAGTTAAAAAAATTAATTTGAAATTTTTAGTTCTTTAATAAATATTTTTATAGTTTTTCATAGAAAAATTTAAATTAAAGTTCAAAATAAGTCTAAAAAAATATTAAAAACAGTGATTTTGGCCACGAGTCTACTGCTGAAAACAAAAGTATATGTCGAGAAAAAAAAAGTTACACAAACTTACCCAGGTTATGAATCCCAGTGAGCTATGGTGAATCCAAGTCAGCTTTGGTCTTCCAAAACGACTGCGATCTGAAGCTAGATTCCACTTTCAAAATTCAGTAAAGAAACAAATATTTTCTTATAATGCCATAATAAAAATTGAACGATTTATCAAACCAAGAAGTATTGAAAAGTAGAGTTCTTTATAAACTTACTTATCACTAAAATAAAAAGGGGAATATGAGCCCTTTACATATAACTTTCGGCTAAGTTCTTATTTATTTTGAACAGAATGATACCTAAAGACTTTCTTAAAGTCTTTTGAAAACAAAGAGCTTATATAGACAGTTATTGAGAACATTATCACATTTTTAATAAAGATTTTACCAATGACACACACAGAATGCAAAAGTTTACCTAAAGTTTTAATAACAATCTAACATACATGATGTTATCTAAATAAAAGTTCTCATCCTTGTCGGGTTCTTCAATATTTTAAAGCTGAAACTGAGAAATAAAATTATATAAATGCACAATAACCAACAATTTAATAACTTAGGGATGAAAAATGGAATAACCTTTTGCATCTATATATGATTAAGCAATAACAAAAAATAAAAACAATTATAATCATTAATATTCACATTTATACTGATATATGCATGAGTATTTTGCATCTTTTACGCACTCATGCATACTGCATGATGGGGCATAAATCAGAATTATATGGTTTGTTGCGTTAAAAGTAAGCATGATCTATAAGTATAAAATCAATAAAGTTCTATTAGAATTTATAAAAATTATAGCATGAAATTGAACTTTCTTAGTTGGTATTGTGAAGTGTATATAAATATCCATAATATGCTAAATTTTTTGTTTCCTAATATAAAGTCCAAGTTAACATACAGGCAAAATGCTGTCTATATTACCATTAAAAACATGAATAATGTATTTGGATAGCAGTCAAAATTATAGCACCATTGACTCTTTTTTAAAAATTTTTTAGTATTTCAGATCTGGTATTATGAAATACATCAAATGTTCAAATGCTTTGATTAGCTCATGGATTTCGTAGGCATTCATGAAAAGAAAATTTTAAAGTTTCATACAAACTGATGAAAAAAAAAGTTAGGTTAGAAAGAAATTGTAGTGGTTTTTATAGACAGATTAAGAACATCCTACTGTCATATTAAAAGTCTTTTTTTGTTATTTTTTTTACCAATTTTACTGTACTTATTTATTTTAAAACTTTTTTCATGCTACTAATTGTGTGGAAAAATATTTTTCTCTTAGTTTAGGGAACACTGCATTTATATATCAATAATAATTGAAAATATCAATATATTCAATAGTTATATACATTATATATCAACAATTTTTAATATAAATAAAATAACCACAAGTAATATTGGTTGCTTTTGACATTTTTTTAGATGACTTTAATTATAATTATTCCTAAAAAATAAATTATCTGTTATAAAAAACCTTCTAGAGATAACTGGAATTCCTAAACAAGTTACCCTGATTCAATAAAGGCTTTCCAAACAAATTATGCTTAAAAAGGTACTTATGTGTGCATGTTACTATGAGATAGCTGTTAATGTGATTATAATCATGGATTATGCTTTTACATTTTGCTTTAGTATATTTATGACTATTCTCAATCTCTTCTTTCTCTGTGAATATGCTTTCTCTGAATTTCAAAGGGGGAGTTCTTAATTTGAGTTGGTATGTTTGTTTATAGGCTTATCAGCTATCTAATTCAGTGAATGAATAAAATTTGGAGTAAAATATCATAGAAACAAATGTCAATTACATTAAATAACTTATTATACATGGATCATAATTATATTGTGCAATAATTTAATAATTATTAAAATTTAGATGTCAAACTAATATTTCATTGATTTATCATACAATACATTGAACAGGAAGAAAACTATCAAAGAAAATTTATAATGATGAACAAACCATTTACTTCCTTTGTCCATCTAAATTATTAACTGAAACACGAATCTTAAATTTTTCCGAAGCAAAATGTTTTTATTTATACATATGAAAGTGCTCGTAAGTGCCATAAGTATTGCTAATATAAGTATTGCTAATTCAATAGACACTCAGTTCAGTAGAATTTGATCTGCAATACGGTCAATTCATATTATAACTTGGATTAAAACACTATCTTATAACAGTAATAGAATAATGTTCACTATGTAAGGGTGTTAAATAAAATCTAAAGGCAATAATTTAAGACTAACGAATGAAACTTACTTGTGGATTAATTTCAGCCAACTTGTAAGCAATCTTTAATGGCGCCTTTTCAATCACGTGCAACTGAACGTCCAATCAGATGACACTAGTGCATTGTAGTTCCGAGCCAAGGTCACGAGGCGAAAAAAACATGTTTTGGAATTTCAATATGCTATAGCTTTCAAAAGCTGCCTTTTGGGATTAGAATAAAGAATATAAAATTTTATTGCTCTACTGAAATATTTTTCAGGTACTTAAAAGGACTTCAAAATAGATATTTTTGTGAAAATAGATAAAATTCTTTTTTCTGTTTATTTTATGGTATATTAAATTAATAATATATATTTTTTTGTAAATAAAATATTCAAAATATTTTTACAGGAAACTTAGGTATTTCTAAGTATTTCTAATTTTTAGATGTCATTACAGAGCAACTGATTTTGTAGAATTTCGCAATTTTCATCATCTTAATTTTACAGTAGCATATTCTTATAATACACATTGGAATGAAAAAACAATTTTTAATTAACGGACCTTAGTTAAAATAAACAGATCACACTTATTTAGAAAAATATTAATGTAATGTCTTTAAAGGCAAAGTGTTCTTTTGAAATAAACATTCATATTTTTCAAAAGTCCATAGTAATCATACATGGTTTGCTTTACTTATTTCACTGACACATTGAATTGCTTTCTGTTTCAAATTTTGGCATTATCTTTTGAGAATGTATTTTTGACTCGCTAACTAGTTTAACAATCCTCTCAACTGCTTGTGTGTGACATGGGAAAATTATTGAAGTCAATACATTGACTCTCGTGATCGGATTCTTTTGCTTCCTTTATAAACTGCTTTAGTTTGTCATCAGAAATATGCCTCTTCATAGGAAGTCCTGTTAATTTAACATCATTCCATTGAATCATATCAATATAATCCTTGGCATCAAAGTTTATACGTTGAAATAAGAACTTTCTGATGCCACCTTCATTTTAAGCCCTTGCTTTTAGAATCCGGGGTAATCCAAGCTCTCTCTTACATGACTGCGATCATCTGATATCATACAGAGGACGAGATTTTCAGAAGCAGATTTCTGGCACTGGAAAATGTATATAAGATAGCATAATAGCATTTTTCAATGGCAACAACTAGCATTTAAACATTACTGTAATTGGAATGGATGGAACTGCCGTGAACACTGGATTGAATAATGGTATGGTTCCTTTATTGGAAAAGGAATTAAGAAGGCCACTGCAGTGGTTGATTTGTCTATTTCATGGAAATGAACTGCGCCTACGTCCTAATTTGGAGGAGAAATAGGTAAACAACTAGAAAACTGCTATTAACTTCCACTGATTGAATTTTCACCTATTGAAAATGGCATTCCATTACTAGAAATTAAGGATGATTTAAGTGTGGACCCAAAATATTTGTTAGAAATGTCTAATGCAATCTCTGTTGGAAGGTGCTCTTCTGATTTGTCTATGAGAAAACCAGGAAAACTTTGTTATTCATGATAGCTTACATTAGCAAACCGAATACTTCACTTGCATGTGGGAACAGAATGTACTGCAAAAAAAATCTCCGAATACAGACTGAGTACATTTGTAAGTATATGCACCTGTTTCGTTTCACATAAAGCTGAAACTATCTTATATCTATGGATCGAAGCACTTGTGGAAACTTGTAAGCTATTCACTTTACCTCCATCAGACTCTTAAAAATGTAATTGACCCAGTCATTCAAAGAAATTCGTACTTTGCTGCTTCTGAAAATCTCCTCCTATGTATGATATCAGTTGATCGCAGCCACGTCAGAGAGCTTGGATTACGCAGGATTCTAAAAGCAAGGACTTAAAAATGAAGGGGGGATTAGAAAGTTTTAAATTCAACGTATAAACTTTGATGCCAAGGATTATATTGATATGATTGTACGTAAAGATGTTAAAGTAACAGAACGAGGCATATTTCTGATTACAAACTAAAGCAGTTTATAAAGGAAGCAAAATAATCTGATCAGGAGAGTCAACGTATTGACTTCAGCAATTTTCCATGTCACACACAAGCAGTAGAAAGGATTGTTAAATTCGTTACCGAGTCACCCTTACCCGTCCGTGGCACTTCTGCAAGAGTTGCATTGATAAAAACGAAAGTACATTCTCAAAAGATAATGCCAAAATTTAATAATAAAAAACAAAACAAAACACAATTCAATGTGTCAGTGAAATAAGTAATGGAAACCATGTGTGATTACTATGGACTTTTGAAAAACATGAAATTTTTGTTTTTCAAAATAACATTTAACATCCCCAATCTCAAAGAATTTGTTAATCTTATGCACAGTAAGTTTGCGTTTAAATTTTCTTCTACACCCACTTTTGATTATATTCCTAAATCTGAAAAAGTTAAACCTCTGAATCAGGCAGATGAGCTTAAAGCAGGGTGTTTAACCTTTTGCAGCATCTGGGCCACATGGTAAATTTTTTCAAGGCAGGCGGGCCGCATAAAAAAGTCAACTACATTCAAAAGTTTAGTTTTATTATGAAAATGAAAAATACATTGCATATGTAATGTATAAAATATTATAATCTTGGTATGCAATGTGATGTGGTAATTTTGAACGAAATCGAACATAATGTGATTTTTGAAATTGGTGATTTTTTTTAATATGTCTGCTATATTAACTATGAAAAATATTATTATTTGATGAAATTATCACTTTTGCAAATAAATGCGATTTTGAATTAATTTTAATTGCATTAGGATTAGGAAACTGGTGAAACACAACATCAACATTGGAATGATTTATATTTGTTATATCATGCGCGGGCCGCAGGTTAAACACCGTTGGCCTAAAGCGAATTGCTCGCGACTCTAACTTAACTAGCATTAATGATCGAATCCCTCTCTCAAACCAATTTTCTATCCTAGGAAACTGTCGTAATCAGGAGGAAAGAAATTCCCGCTGCTAATGATGAATTTCTTGTTAGGCAGGAAACCAAACCTGAGCCATGTTTTTTTTAAATGGCGGAAGGGTACAAAGATACCCTCAACAAAATGTACAACCTAGTCAAAATTCAATATCCCAAATCAATTTCATGAAACTTTGTCAAAATCTTATCTGAAAACATTACTGCAATTGGATTAATATCGGACCTTTCAAAATTACTTAATTAACTTACGCATTGAATTTTTTTGGAAAAAAAATCCCAAAACCGAACGGCCACTTAAAATTCTTTTTAAGGAATCCTTACCGACACTTTGTGGAAGTCGAAGGCGAATTAATTATTTTAGGCTTTAGCATCGCCATTGCCGGCAATTATACTCCCAATTTTAACGTCACTGTAAAAACTGGTAACCAGTTTGGTACCAATCAAACTTCCAATACTCTTTCATACAGTTAAGCTCTTAAAAATAATTTAAATCTCTCATCTAGCAAACCTATTCAAAATTTACAACCCAACAATGTTTAATCTTTGGGAAAGCTAGATGCACACTAAATAAATTTATCAAAATCCGCGATGTGTAAGCTGAAATTAAAAATTTATGTTCCGACCTTAATATTTCAAATCTTATCCAGTCCATTAATTGTTCACAGGTTAATTCATTGGTTTCTGATAGTGCTTAATATTTTTCATTTATTTTTCTGTTCCATGCCAGGCAGTTTCCTCTTACTAAAGTTCCACACATAACAATCTGTCAGTGAATGCTGGTGTGTGGAGTCCGTTTTTGCTTCCCATGCTTCAGTCCTGGATTCGATCCCGAAAGATGCATTTCTGTTTTCTGTATTCGAGGATGTTCAGACCTGCCAATTTAATTTATTAAATATAACTTACTTATTATTTTAAAGTTAATTGCCTTATTTTTTATTTCTAACATTTATTTAAACTCATTTTTTGGCCTTTTTTTCTTATTGTAAATATTATTTCTCGTATCCTGACTCAATTACAAAAAAACAATGAAATATATTCCTCAATGTACGTACTGAGGATAAAGGGTCTTATTTTGTGATTTTATTTGGTGTCTCATGACATCTACTGTCTATGTCTCTGACATTACATTACATTAATATTTTTCTAAATATGTGTGATTCGTTTATCTTAACTAAGGTCTGTTAATTTAAAATTCTTTTTCTTTCATTCAAATGTGAATTATAAGAATATGTTACTGTAAAATTAATACGATGAAATTCGAGAAAAAATTCTACAAAATCAGTTGTTTTATAATGCCATCTAACAATTAGAAATACTTAGAATATGTAAGTTTCCTGAAAAATATATTTTGAATATTTTATCTACAAAAATATATATTAATATTTTAATATACTATAAAAGAAATTTAAAAAAATACAAATTTTATCACTATTTCCTCTCTTATAAATAAAGAGTGGTGCAAGAAGGACCCATTTTTAAGTAGATATTTAATTTCTCCAGTAATATATAAAAATAAACAATGAAACTAATTTTTATCTGTTTTTATAAGATTCTAGGGAGTTAATAACATACACACTGAATACAATCTTTACATACAAGGAAAATTATGTGAATTTTCACATAATACAATTATACAATTTCACATAATACTTCTCACATAATACAATCTTTACATACAAGGAAAATTATGGGAATTTTCCGCGTAAAAGAAGTTTCACAACAATGAAATAAATATTTTTGAAAAGTCTGTTTAATTTAATCTTTACCTTCCTTTTCAAATCCATAATTCTGATGCAGATTTCTGTTACTTGTGGTTACGAATCGGAGGTCCAGTTCCAGGACGGTAGAGGAAAAACGGTTTCGGGTCGATTCCCATCCAACCGTCACCGGCCCTCAAAAGGTTACACACTACAGGATCCCCCGTCGGAGATTCGCAAGTCACCCGGCAAAGGTACGGATCATTTCCCCCGAGCCTATCGTTCTGCCGGCGCCTCCAGCACCGGTCCGTCAAGTTGCCCTCAGTCTTGTGTTTGTTGGGTATATATATATATATATATATATATATATATATATATATATATGCATGTGTATATATGTATATATATATGCATGTATATATGTATATATATATATATATATATATATATATATATATATATATATATATATATATATATATATATATATATATATATATATATATATATATATATATATATATATATATACACTCTGCCAAAAAAAAAATAAGCACCCAGAGGGGATCGAGCTACTATCACGAAACGTAACATGTATGTAGTGTATGAGGAGATAAGCAAATGATTGCAAATTCAGAAGAACAGACCATTTTAGGAAGAAGATATGACATGAAAAAGTTACAAATCAGTAAGTAGTAAATCCACCTCTGGCAGCTATACAAGCCGAAACACGGCGTGGCATCGAATCAATGAGGTCATTTTTGACCTCCTGCGCAAGATCATGCCATAATCTTTGCAACTGGGTAGTTAATTCACCAGTATTCTGGGACGGCTGCGGTTGCCTTCCAAGCACGTCCTAGACGTGCTCTGTTGGCGAGAGGTCTGGTGATTTGTCAGGCCATGGGAATACGTCATATCTTTGACGTAGTACGTGAAAAAGTATTTATTAATACATAGAATTGCCAAGTTTATATGATTCAACAGAAAATTTAAAAACATGGTATATAAAAAGTTCTTTTTTTCTTGTAATTATTAAACATTTAATTTTTAATTTGTATAGTCCACCAATCCCGAAATCTGTCGCTTCCCTGTCGGCTGTAGTAACTGCTAAAGTAAGTCGTATCAAGTCGTCCATTAAAATGCACTGCATAATTTAAAGCAGCCTTTGTAGTATATTATCCTTCAAACAAATCCTGCCCATATTGTTCTTTACGGGGGTCCAGGGCACAAAATTTTTCAAATTTTTGAAAAAAACTATTGCATTAAACAATTTTCTGTTCTTTTCCACTTTAAATGACGTTTAAATCGTGTTTCTATCTTAATTAGAACAGGAGATATTAATATTTTTTGCAACATCCTAACAGCAGCCAATCTAATTTTAAACCTTTAAATGCCTTTATCTGCATGATGTTTTTTTTTCGACATATCTGGTCTTTTATAAGTCAAGAACCGTTAAAGATAACTGGTTCAAACTTGGAACATGTCTTTTTCAATAATTTTACTTTAATTTTGATTCAGAAATTTTGAAAAAAAATCACTTTGAAGAATATGATTTTTAAAAAATTATTACAAAATAAAGAGAACTTTTTATATACCATGCTTTAAAATTTTCTATTGAATTATATAAACTTGATAATTCTATGTATTAAAAATACTTTTTAAAAATTTTTTTGATGAATTATCCCATCAACTTGAAAGAAAATGAATTGGAAGTTAACTTGCGTTTAACTTTTCGTTCGACTCCCAGTCGATAGATGGCTGCACCAGTCTACAAAACAAAATTAACTGAAAATGAATTCAATACTGCTTAAAGGTGGCTAAAAGTATTAAAATAACGCATTGTCATCGTGTTCTGAGCTATTCTAAAAGTTTCAAATGTTTAGCTCGTCGGGAAGTTAATTAAAAATCCATTGCAAGATTTGTATCGGACAAACACACAAACATACAAGAAAGCGAGTTAATAAACACATGATAATAAGTTACATCATTATTTTAATTTCAAGGTATCAATGAATGACAAAACTTGGATGACTTCCCATAAAATTTTAAGAAAGAAAACTCCTATGGAACTGAAAACTGTAACTGGTATAACTTACATCTCTCCTAAATTGTGGGAAGACATTTCTCAGCTCTTTGTTGAACATGATATGTAGTATGATATTAAGTTAAACTCTGTATTACACTATGTTTCCGACAGGCCATATTTTGTGTTTACATATTGCAATAAAATAGAGAAATCTAATTTATTCTATGGTTCTCGTCGTAATAGCATTTGTTGACATTTTGTCCTTGCCATATCTCAGCTTGCAGTCAAATCTCCATCTTCAAATTTTTTGTGCATATCACTATCACAAAGTTCTATATTTCAGATTCCAGAGATATCAAAGTTTTAAGTGCGATTTTTGAAAATTTTGTGATTTTTTTAAATAAAGAGAAAGCAGGTCTCAGATCTTGAACATGGCATGTAAGTACAAGTACTTTCTGCTTATTTTAATAAAAATTTGTGCCATGTAGACAGTTATTCTTCCTTGAAAAAACTTCCCCTTGTAAACGGACAGATTTTGGAAAAGAATCTGAAACTTTAAGCCAAAATGTCACGAATAAGGTCTTATTTTTGGAATCTATTCTATTACCAGACATTTAGCCCATTTTATCCTCAAAAAAATTGCTTTAAACACGAGTTGAATTGGAAAAATATAAGATGGGATCTTTGCAATTCCGTAAACCGTTAAATGTGCAAAAATTGCATCATACGATAAAACAAACATGGCCCCCATACAGAAACAAAAGATAATAAAATTAAAATAATAGTCATTTTGATCTTCCATCATGTTAGGGTTGTTGTATAAAAAATTTCAGATTTTCTAAAAATGGTGAAGCAACCAAAAAATATTTTTCTGGAACACTTGAAATGAATTGACCTACACTCTAACTGCAACCTATAAAGATTTTTCTTCTTCACGTTCATAACCATAGATAGAAAATTATTTCATTTATATTAAATTCATTAAAATATTTTGACTGTTAGCTTACTTTTTAAACGCAAAGGCTCAGATGGATTTTACAGTTTGGCAGTTACCTAATGATGAAAAGACGTCTAACAAATTGTTCCAAGACTATGGAATTTTTCACATAGAAAGACTTTGTTCAATAATCATTCTGTGAAGTTATACTTATCTTCTAATTGAACACCAAAATGGCGAGGCAGACTATAATCATGCAGAGAAAACAAAGGATTACAAACACAAACATGGTTTGATAGCTCACGTATCAGAGCATCGATTAGGTTTAGAGGAAGTTAAAAATTTATGCTTTTTTTTATTGAAAACACGTGTAAAACTGAATTCAGAAAAACTCATTGATTAGTTTTTAATAGATAAATAATTGTAACTTTCTCTTACAGTTTTTATAGCAGCAAGCTGCTACCACATTAATGCGATTTTGGAAACTGATAGTTCTTGCCAGTTTTAAAATTTTGTGCCTTTCAACAATAGATGGCAGCACCACTATGAGGAATTCTTTTATGCGAAGCTAAAAGTAAAATCAACAGGAGATACGAATCGAAACACTCTTTTAAAAATAAAGAGAGTTTGAAAATGATCCATTATTTTTTTAAATAGAAAAATATCAAAAGGGAATAGAATATGATAATAAATAAGATATATCAATGCATATCATGGATGATAATTTCGAAATACGATATTTGTAAAAAAAAAAAAAAATTAATAATAATTTAGTTACGAATATCGTCATAAGATGGCAGCACTATTGTATTTTTTCGGCTAGGATGCAGAATTTGTAAATTGAAAGGATTCGAGGAAAAGATTTTTTTAATTCCCTATCTGCTATTAGACTAAAAATTTAAATCTTCGAAAACTCTAAAGATGATTGTTTATCGTTTGGAAAAAGATGCTAAATTGAATGCCCAGTTGAGTTTTTTATGCACTAAATTAAATAAGATCTAGTACTGCTTATCATGGATGATAATTTCGAAATACAATATTTATGAAAAAATTAATATTACAGTGATACCTCCCTTAACGGACACTCCCGAATAGCGGACACCTCTAATTAACGGACATTTTTACGAGTCCCAGTCCTTTTATCTAGGACAATCCATGTTATTCCCTCTGGATAGCGGACACTCCGAATAGCGGACAGGTATTTTTGAAACACTTTCAATTTTTTTGGCAAACATTTCAAAATTATTCTAACAAGCAAGCTAAAAATATATGGTTATGCGTCTTACAATGAACTTTTCCCGACTCCTCCCTTCCGTGCATGATACAATGAAATTCGACTCTAAAATGTGCACAATGGCATTAAATGTTGATGCCAAAATGGTTAATTTTGTTTTCTTGCCTCCTAACACCACTTCAATGCTACAGCCACTTGATGAGGAAATTATCGTTAGCTATAAGTACGGTACAGAAAGCTGCTTCTAAGACATGTGCTTTCACAGATTATCTCCTGCAAATCCAGCGAAGATTTCGCAAAATCGGTATCTGTTTTGGATGCCATTTCTTGGGCTACGCCAGCCCTTAAAAAGGTGCAACCTGGGTGCGTTCTAAAATGTTTTAAGAAGGCAAGATTTTTTAGTACAGGCGAAGTGGCAACTGACAGTACTACTGAAAAAAAGCGAAAAAGAAATTGCGGATCTAGTAGCCAATTTGGATTCAAATATCAGCGTTGAAGAGCAGTGGCGTAGCAAGCATAACTGGCGCCTGGGACACGATACCTTTGTGGCGCCCCCCCTCTGAAAAATATATAGTAATATAATATATAGACCCTATATTGGCTCCCCCGATAAACATATAATAACATAATATATAGACCTTATATTGGCACCCCCCCCCCCGAAAAGCATATAGTAACATAATATATAGACCTTATGTTGGTGCCCTTCCCTAAAAACATATAGTAATATAATATATAGACCTTATATTGGCGCCCCCCACAAAATAATATAGTAATATAATATATATACCTTATATTGGCGCCCTCCCCGAAAAACATATAGTAATATAATATATAGACCTTATATTGGGGCCCTCCCCTGAAAAACATATAGTAATATAATATATAGACCTTATATTGGAATCCACCTCGAAAACATATAGTAATATAATATATAGATCTTACATTGGCGTCCCTCTGCGAGTGGCGCCAGGGGCATGATAGACCCCCTTGCCCCCCCTTTGCTACGCCACTGTTGAAGAGTATGTCAAGATTGGTGACTGATTTAACCACTGGGGAAGAAAACCTGCATGTTTCCAATTTCATTCATCGGGACACCACTGAAGCTCTGTCCCTTTCTGAGGATGATGATGGGGAATCGCCAATTGAAGACTGAAAGATCAAAGATTATTCGGAAGCACTGAAATACAGATGAACAATTAAAACGGTTCTCTCTGAACAATGAAGATTAAGAGGGATTAGCAAAGCTAAATACTATGAAAATTCACCTTGAAAAACAGGTTTGCTGTAAAAAAAAAGAGGAATCCAACTTTGTTAACAGATTTTTCAGTAGTAATTAAAATAATTTAGCTCCTATACATTGTATTTAGGGATTATTTAATGCCAGATAAAAGGATTGGCCTACAGTTAAAAGGTAAAGTAGTAAATAGTTATTCTTTTCTTACCTAATTAATTTTTCCTTTTTAATTAAAACTGCAGGCGTAATTTTCAAATAAATGCTAAAAAGAAATGCAAAAACCTTTATTATAAAAAGGTTGTACTCCCCAATAGCGGACACCTCCTAATAACGGACAAAACTTTTGGTCCCGTGACTGTCCGCTTTTCGGAGGTACCACTGTATTTTACTAACAAATATCGTAACGAGAGTGCAGCACTACTGTAATATTTCGGTCAGGATATAGAATTTGTAAACTTAAAGGATTTTAGGAAAGGATTTAATTATTCCCTAACTGCTGTTAGACTATAAAATAAAATTTTGCAAACTCTAATGGAGATTGTTTACCGTTTACGAAAAGATGCTAAATTGAATGCTCAGTTAAGTGTTTTGTCGGAAATAAATTATGGATTTGAAAATGCTTTGTGTTTAATAAATTAATTATTAAAAAATTAATTAGAAATTTTACTAAATAACTTTTGCCAATGTTTCGCTTTTATTTAACAATAAATTATTATTTTAAAACGTTTATTTGAACATAAAAGTTCAAATTTTATTTGTTGCAGAAAACAATTTTGATAAATAAATCCGACTCTCTAAATATTACTTTTTCTCAACTCTCTGAACTTTTAAAACACTATTTTTTCTCAACAACACAACCTTTTTTAAACTTTCGATTTCGAAAGTTGTGAGAAAAAAAAAATGTTAGCATTATTGCGGGTAAAAGGCAAATTTCTTTTCCAAGAAATTAGTGTACTGTTCATTTTTTTGTGTGTGAACGCGAGTGATATATCCTATAATGTTTCAACAACCTATAACTTTGGTTTTCCTTTTATAAGAACATGTAATGTAATCTGCGTTATCCGTGGAGGCATCGCATACATACCCTTGGAAACTTTCTCCCGCTGGTATCTAAGGATCACCGAATGCGCTGCCATCTATATTTGAAAATGTGAAACATCTTCGTTGATCATTTAATGTACATAGTGAGTGTTTAGTTCGAAAACAAATACATGTATGAAGCTTTACGTATAATTCTAAATACAGTGAAACTTTATTGGCCGGCCACCCCTATTGGACGGTCATCCCTCTAAAGGGCTATAGTTCGTTCAGAACCTATTAGAGACTCCATATAGCCAATGTTGGGGAAGAAACCTCTCTTCGACGGCCACCCCTCAAAACGGTCACTTTTTTTTAGGAATCATGACAGGCCGCCATATTGAAGTTTCACTGCACTTGTTTCTGATCCATTAATGCATTATTTTCGAGAGAATGTAAACGGCTATTGAAATGAAATTTAGATGCAGCATTATGGAATTTTAGAATTTTTGCAGGAAAATTATTACCTATGAATAATCGCAACCGGTTTCCGAAGTGATAGGAAAATGTAAATCAGAAGCTTCATGTATTTTAGAAAATAGTAAAAGTGCATGTTTCTAATGATTATTGTAAGCACGTATAACGTTGATAAAAATTTTATAAATAAAATGGCACATTTTAAAAGAACACACACACACGCGCTTTCAATTCTGCAGAACAAAATTCTTTTCTCCATTTTAAACTCTAAACATCGAAAAGCTATAATATTATCTGAATATTACTAATTACAAGATCTGTATCAAACAATTGGGAAAACTTTTGCAATTACTCTTTTAAAATTTCTGTAAGGAAGAATCAAGGAAATTTATAGCTGCCTAAAAGTATAATGTGTGCATTCGACTAATCTAGTTACTAGTAGCGGTGGAATACTGAAAATCTTTCGCTATCGAAAAATATTATGTATAGGACTGAATACAATAGCTTTTTGAATGTGAATACAAGAAAACTCTAGCTATCGAGATGTATCATGAATGGAGCTAAAGCAAACCTCTAGTAATAAGGCATCCAAGATAGCTTTTGCTATCGAAAATGGTCATGTATAAGACTAAATATAATTTATCGGAAAAAAGATTACAAGAAATGTCTAGCTAAGAATCATGCGTTGGGCTAAAGTAAATTACTAGTATTAAGAATCCATGAAAGCTTTTGCTATTGAAATGAATCACGTATAGGACTAAATACAATGACTTGTTAAAAGGATTTCAAGATAACTCTAGCTACCGAGTGGTATCATTCGTTGGGCTAAAGCAAACTGTTAGTCATTACGAATCCATGAAAGCTTTCGCTGCCGGAAAGTATCATGTATACGACTAAATACAATTGCTTATGAAAAGGAACCCAAGAATACTCTAGCTATCGAGAAGTATCATGCGCTGCGATGAAGTCAATTATTTTTAATATGGAATCCAATAAAGCTTTTGCTATCGAAGAGTATCATGTATACGACTAAATAAAATTGCTTATGAAAAGGAATCCAAGAATACTCTAGCTATCGAGAAGTATCATGCGCTGTGATGAAGTCAATTATTTTTAATAGGGAATCCAATAAAGCTTTCGCTATCGAAGAGTATCATGTATACTACTAAATACAATTGCTTATGAAAAGGAACACAAGAATACTCTAGCTATCGAGAAGTATCATGTGCTGCGATGAAGTCAATTATTTTTAATATGGAATCCAATAAAGCTTTCGCTATCGAAGAGTATCATGTATACGACTAAATACAATTGCTTATGAAAAGGAACCCAAGAATACTCTAGCTATCGAGAAGTATCATGCGCTGCGATGAAGTCAATTATTTTTAATATGGAATCCAATAAAGCTTTCGCTATCGAAGAGTATCATGTATAGGAATAAATACAATTACTTGAGATAAGGAATCCAGGAATACTCTAGCTTTGGAGATGTATCATGAGATGGACTAAAGCTTGTTACTGGTAATAAGAAATCCAAGAGAAATGTTTCGCTATCAGAAATTACCATGTACAGGACTAAATACAAATACTTGTGAAAAGGAATTCAGGAATATTTCAGCTGTCGAGAAATACCATGTACTGCGATAAACTCATTAAATAGTAGTAAGGAATCCAAGAAAGCTTTCTTTATCGGAAAGTGTCATGTTTAGGACTTAATACAATGACTTGTGAAAAGGAATCAAGGAATTCTGTAGCTATCGAGATGTATCATGCACTGCACTAAAGCCAACTACAAGTAATAAGAAATTTAAAAAAACCTTTCGCTATCGAAATGTATCGTGTATAGGACTAAATACAATTGCTTGTGAAAATAATTCCTTGTAAACTCTAACCACCGAGAGGTATCATGCACTGGGCTAAAGCCAGTTACTATTAATAGGAAATCCGATAAACCTTTCGCTATCGAAAAGTGTCATGTATAGGACAATATAGAATTACTTGTGAAAAAGGAATCCAAGAAATCTTTAGCTATCGATAAGTATATTGAACTGGGCTAAAGCCAATTACTTGTAATAAGGAATCCAAGAAAGCTCTAACCACCGAGAGGCATCATGCATTGCACTAAAGCCAATTACAAGTAATAAGAAATCCAAAAAACCTTTCGCTATCGAAAAGTATCGTGTATAGGCTTAAATACAATTGGTTGTGAAAAGGATTCCATGTAAACTCTAACCACTGAGAGGTATCATGCTCTTGGCTAAAGCCAATCACTATTAATAGGAAATCCGATAAACCTTTTGCTATCGAAAAGTGTCATGTATAGGACAATATAGAATTACTTGTGAAAAAGGAATCCAAGAAAACTCTAGCTATCGAAAAGTATATTGAACTGGGATAAAGCCAATTACTTTTAATAAGGAATCCAAGAAAGCTCTAACTACCGACAGGCATCATGCATTGCACTAAAGCCAATTACAAGTAATAAGAAATCCAAAAAAACCTTTCGCTATCGAAAAGTATTGTGTATAGGACAAAATACAATTGTTTGTGAAAAGGATTCCATGTAAACTCTAACCACCGAGAGGTATCATGCTCTGGGCTAAAGCCAATTACTATTAATAGGAAATCCGATAAACCTTTCGCTATCGAAAAGTGTCATGTATAGGACAATATAGAATTACTTGTGAAAAAGGAATCCAAGAAAACTTCAGCTATCGATAAGTATATTGAACTGGGCTAAAGCCAATTACTTGTAATAAGGAATCCAAGAAAGCTCTAACTACCGAGAGGCATCATGCGTTGGGCTAAAGCCAATTACTAACAAAAAAGAATGCAAGAAAACTCTTGCTGAGAAGAAGTATCACGGATTGGGATAAAGCCAACTACTGGGCGCAAGCTAAACGTTGGGCGATTATCTCCGATTTCTCTAAACCGTTATAATTCTGGAAACCATGCGTTGAGTGTATCCATTTTCTTGATCACGTTCAGGCCGGGTGATGCCCGAATGGCTAGGGGCTGGCATTGGGTAACCAAAGTCTGTGGATTCGAGTCCCACTATTGGTATGAGCGTTTGTAACGCTTCGGAATCAGCTTTAAGCAGTCGGTCCTGGTCTAATTATCCCTCGGTTTGCAAAGAATGACCGAAGCGCTCCAATCCAAACCTTGATCAAGTTTCTTGATTCAGAATTTTGATTTACAAACGCATTTTAGTTAGATCTGTTACATTATTTGCCATATTTAAAAATATATATGTAGTTTTGACTTCCCCGTCAAATGTTTTATGAACATAATTATTCAATTCGCACTCCAGTAAAAAATTTTCTAATGATGTCACTTTCACATCACATGTAATATCAAAGTTTGAGTTCGAGGAAAATTTGCGGTAACAAATACATCTTCTTTTTGACATGAAGAAAATGAGTAAGGGAAACGCTACTGGTCGGATTAAATTGTTGGTCGGATTAATTATTGGTCGGATAAAAGGTCGAAAAAAATTATTGGTAGAATATTCAAATTTTAGCTTTTTTATGTCCGCAGATGATAATTTGTGAACACAATTGCAATTTAGCTATCGTGGAATAAATTTTGAAAGAAGAGGAAATGAAGCTGACACGAGAGAATTATCTTGCTATAATTTTCTATGATTTTAAAGAGGGGGGGGGGCTAAGTCATGAAGAGCTCCATCTCGTGCCATTGTATTCAGATGGTTTACAGAATTTAGAAGGGGTTGAAGTTCACACCTGGATGAAGAACATATAGGAAGACCTTTGTCGATTGCAGTCCCAGAAAATGTGTCGGCCGTACGAAAAATGTTAATGAATGATAACCGGCGTACCTACCAAATGATACAAAAGGAACTTGACATTCAATCCTCAGCTATACATAAAATTATTATCGAAGAACTGCATCTGAAAAAAAAATAGTTGGTCGTTGGGTCCCCCATAAATTAACAAAGCACTAAACAGAGGAACGAGTCAAAATTAGTAAAGAATCCCTAAAATTACTTAATGATGGTGGAAACCGCATTATTTCTAAAATAATAACGGGTGATTAGACATACATACCTTTTCTTTGACGTTCCAGCACGTCAGGAAAGGAAAGTATGGGTCTTTAAAAATGACCCCAAACCAACAGTGGTGAAAAGACAAAGGTCAATGAAAGAAGTAATGTATGCCGTGTTCTTCAGAAGCACAGGGCTGGTGAAAGCCATAAAGCCAGAGGGAAAGAAGACAGTTACGGCTAACTGGTACAACACTCAGTGGCTTCGAGAAATTCTTCAAGAGGTGTATATAAGTTATGTAGAGACAGGCGAGTTACCTCCACAAGCAATAACGCCACCTATCGCAAGGTAAGTGGTACTAGGCAGAACGCTGGGGTGATTGTAGACTGTCTGATACGCTCTTACGCAGAACGACGAAGGTGATTGCAGACTTAGGTCGTGTCTGATATATTCGTAGAGAGAAAGTTCGCAGGTTATTGTGGACTCCGAACGTGTTTGGTATGTTCTTCAGAACTTTAAGATAATTGCATTTTATATTTTCATGTAACTAATATTCTTTTGCCTGTAATATAGTCTCCTGTACTTGTCTGTGCTGTGTTTTCTTTGGAATACAATATATATGTTTAAAAGAGCTGGTTCTAGACTGATAAAAAAAGGACATTCAACCCGGTATGCCTCACAGGGGACTCATGCTTCACCATGACAATGCATCTTCTTATACAGCAAGGACTACAGTCGAATTTCTTGAACAAAACACATCAGAGTTATAAAACATCCACCCTACTCTCCTGATCTTGCCATGTGAGACATTTGGCTATTTTTTAATCTAAAAAAAATTACTTTGGTGTCGTTAGGTGAGATTGATGAGGTTATCAAAATTATGAGGCTAAAAGCATATTTTTCCTCTATTCCAAGAAATGGATGGCTTGAGGCATTTAATCCTTGGAAAATTCGCCTACAAAAGTGTATTGATCCTGGAGAGAACTACTTTGAACACTCCTTAGAGTTGGTAAGTTTAACTTGTACCATTTAGCCGTATCTCAAAAATATCAGTTCGAACCTCGTACGGTGGCAAAACAGGAAATGAATGTATATTGTCGCAATTGTCACATAAGGATATCTAAAACAGAACTGTTGAAAGACGTAACATAAGTAGCATGCTACCTATAGACGATACGAGAAGCACGCATGAAGAAAGACCCGCAAAGACCTTGAGAAAATTAATTTGCAGAGGAATGAGTAAATGGATTACATTTTACGACAATTAACTAAAAATTAATTTATTTGACTTCAAGTAATCTTAGAAAATGAAGTGTGTATTATCTTATTAATATTGTTTAGTATTTATAATTTTTAAAAAATGAATTTTCAAAACCTGGTTTTTTTTATAATTATCTGGGGAATTATTTAGATTCAATCTGGGTTTATTACTTTTTTCTCTCTAGCAGACCTGGGAACAAATGAAAATAATATTTAATCCTACTCTAACAAAGGGGATTCGAATGTTTGGTTACTCAGATCGGGTAAGGGATGAATACATCGTAGGATATTCTCTGTAAGGAATAGCGTTGTATTAAATAGCCTTTTACATCAAAGTTAAACTTACTATGGCCTCTAAAAAATATTTTTGTGGATATATTAATCATTGTACCGGGTGACCAGAATTTAAACATCCCTAATCCGACCTCTGTATATATTGAAGTACTCAGTGTATAAGTTTCAAATTTTGTACGCATACTATCTATATCTTCTATATATATAAAAGAGCTTGTCTGTTTGTTTGTCCGCTATATAATCATAGACTGTTTCACCCACCGGGACCAAATTCGGCACAGTTAATGTTTTGGACCCGAGAAACTTAAATCAGGAAAAACGAAATTTGGGGCTCAATTAGTTTTTTTAAAATTAATTTTTTAATGTTTTTTGTGCCCGATAGAGGTGCGTGTACCCCCTGTGGATACCCCTCAACCTGCTGCGTTAAGAGGGGTGGTTTGAGGATGACGGAGGGGGAGGGTGAGGGGGTCAAATTCCAATGCACGGGAGAAAGAGGGTTGGGAATGACCTTTGGCTCTGACTCCCCAGATAAACGCAACTTTCCTGGCTCTGCTATGTGTTGCAGTAATGGGAAAGTACAATTGCCTACAATTCAAGAACCACCCGAGCCTTTGAGAACATTACTCACAGGTAATGTATCTGATTCAAAACATTTCTTACAAAACATAAAAGCTTAAGGAAAAAGGCTTCATGGGGAATCAAGCCTTACTTTGATTAAATAAAGGGGATAACGCATCTTGCACTTTACCTCTTAGGTGAAATGGAAAAAAGTGCATTTTTAAGGGAAAAATAAATAATAAAGGCAAATGTAAATTATAAAACTTATTTCTTAATAAACAGTGGATCAAAAAAATCTAATTAAATCTAATTGAACAGTATCTAACAAATATAATTTAACAGTAAACTTATTCAATCCAAACGTGCGAATCACGTAACACGGTGTTATTAATTCTCAATAAAATCAGACGAAGGTCCGCAGGCTCAAAGTTTCTTTCTTATTGTTTGTATATCATTTCAGTAGAAACGCGCTAAGCGCATTCTGTCTGGCCAGATGAACATGAAGAGCAGGGGTGCAGCCCAGTATTTTTTTGATGGAATGCATGAAATATTTTATATCTATATATCTACCCGGGCAACGTCGGGCAATAATGCTAGTAGTATATAAAACAGTTCCGTAACTGACTGACTCACTAACTCACTGACTTACAACGCACAGACCAAACCACTGGACCTAGAGGGCTGAAATTTTGCATGGCAATTCTTCTTATGGTGTAGGGGTGCACTAAGAAATATTTTTGAAAAATTCGTTTTAGATTTTTTTAAATTAAATTTTTAAGCGGTTTTTGTAACTTTTTTTAAGTTTGCATTCAAAATAATAATTTGAGGGTTGAAAAATTTATATCACGAGAAAGATCATAAAAATTCCTTTAAAATGAAATCTTTTTCGAATATTTATCTCCCTTTTCTGATATTTGGTGAATTTTTAAAGATTAAATTTTAGTATTTAATTTATTAAATGGTGAACACGTGATTTCTTTTACTGGTACTTTAAATAAATTTATCCTCACGTGCATAACAACTAAATAGACAAAAAAAATTTTTTTCTTTCTAATGCAGCAGACGATTGGATATTATCAAAAAAAAAAATAAATATCCCATACGATTTTTTTATAAATAAATAAATAAATAAATAAATAAATATATATATATATATATATATATATATATATATATATATATATATATATATATATATATATATATATATATATATATATATATATATATATATATATATATATATATATATATTTATGTATATTACATCAATTGTATACATTGGTCGTCGCATTTATTATAAATATATATATATATATATATTTTTTGGCATTAATTGCATACATTGACCGTTGTATGTAATTTGAATGTACTCCGTAGCGAAGTGTGGGTTTTCAGCTAGTTCAAGACATATGGAAACGGATGAAGCTACAAAAATATAGTTCCAGGAATCACCGATATATGGCTCTATACAACTGGACATATGCTGAAAAGACACAAAAACACATTTTATTTGACCGTACCAAACGTTCATGTGACAAGGACATTATCGACGCAGTGAATGCTGCTTAATACGGTTCCCTTCTTGAAGATGTAAAATCTGCAGTCTGAGGACAGCTTGTTCAAAAATACTTCTCACAGTGTGATATCTTCGTACAAGTCTGCCAAGGCTGGAAATTTCAGACCAGGTCCATAATGGCTTCGAGTTGAAGTGTGCGGCTACGGTTCATGTAACACCAAAAGGGTCGAAATCCGTCTTAGTTAGTTGTCACCTCAATTTTGTACGAGGAACACCAGAGGAGACATCTGGGAGGATCGTGCCCTTTCCCAGCCTCTCTGACCTCATAGAGAGATTTTTCGGTCTACGGATTGAACGTGGCCATCCGTGGTGCCCCCATGGGGAGGCAAGGGGCCCTGCCCCCCAAAGAAATAGGAATTCCATTACGAATATTTTATTTTCATTATAATTATTTTTATCCGTTCAACTCACCCCCCCCCCCTCAAGATTTAATCCTGGGTATGCCACTAGTGCCCATATCCAGCCTAGTCACGGAGGTATTTAATGGTACTTTTCGGGATTCGATCCGAGCACCCTCAGAACCGTAAGCCAGATCGCTATCGCAAGGCTACTTTGAGACCACAGGTTTGTTTTCTTAAACTGTTATTTTTGTCTTTTTTCATATTTTCTGTTGTACAGCGCCACCTATCGGTTTTTCTGGAACTAATATTTTTTCACGTTATCCGTTTCCCCATGTCTTGAATAGTACGTGTACAAAGTTTGAAGACTTTACACTGAATAGTTCGATATACAGTGAGGTCAGGGTAGGGGTGTTTTAATTTTGGTCACCCGGTACAACAAATTTCTACGGGGCGTGGTAGCCCGGTTGGCAAGACAAGCGGGCCAGTGATCTGAACATCCCTGGTTCGATGCTCGTTGCTGCAAATCTACAGTACGTTCATTATGGTGGCCGGGTCACGTAAAATAGGGCGGGGCTACAATGTCCTCCAGTTCTCAAATTTACCTCTGGAGGTGCGGGGTCAAGTGTTCCGGTCTCGTCACTTGACTCGGTTCAAAATTACGGGACCGGTCATTTAGCCAAGTCGGACTCCGACCCTTGCGGTGCTATTAAAAACCGGAGCCACACCTTTATCGCCAATAGCCTTCGGGACTTGACCTGGTGTTACATGTCGGTCAAGGGACATAAGCAACAACAACAAATTTTTACAGTGAGATTTTACTCCAATAGTTGCTATGTGCTTTCCACGTTGTCTATTCAGTAAAATTTGAGACTAATGTTTTAGAAAGTTAGTTCATTATTCTACATCAGTGATTCTCAACCACTGTGCCGCGGCACTTTTGTGTGCCGCCAAATTTTAAAAATGTATATAGTAAAAATTATAATGCTTTTTTTTTATTACGAGTAAAGTTTGTTTAAATTAAAGAAAAGTACACTGCAAAAGAAAACTGTTGTTTTTACAGTTAAATGCCATATTTTTAACTGTTTTTATCCGTTTTAAGTAAACAACTTTTAAACTTATCTTTTTCTTTGTGTGCCGCCAAATTTGGAAATCGTTAAAAGTGTGCCGCGACAAAAAAAGGTTGAGAATCACTGTTCTAGATCAACCTTCATATTACGTTTTCTAAAACAGCCTGAGTCGTTTTCAATCTTTGCGACCATCACATTCCATTCTTTCTAACAGGAAGTTTTTACCGTTTGTGTCTGGTTTCTGGTGGAAGAATGGTAACAAATCACTTTAAGTGACAGTTTTATCCTTAAAACATGTGGTCGCATACCTGATGATTGGTTGGTAAATTGGTTCAATTACCCCTATGGCTAAGCAGTTTTAATTTCGACATGACGGAATGCTATAAAATGTTAGGCTGTAGGAGTTGCTAGTTTGTGGCCGTCACTAGCTAGCAGTGAACTCAAGGAGTATTTTTATATACCACAAAACCAAAGCACATTATCACGATCTAAATATGAAAAATAAAATATTCATTATATAAATTTAGCATTGAAAATACGACTCGTGCAAATTAAAGAATAACATGGAAACCAAAAATTACGAAGCAAAAAACTTAACAACGAATGCAGAAGAATTATTTTTCCTGCTACTCTCGTACCGGGGTCATCGTAGTTGCCAGGCAACTTTTTCAAAACGTGAAATACAAATATTTTTAAATATCATCTGCAGCGGGATTCGGCTGCAGACTTGCGATCGCTGCAAGGTAGTGGTTGGAATGATAATGCAATGTCTGATGTAGGACACGATCGTTTCCTCGACGTTGAAAGTGGTTGGAAATTGTCTAGCATTGCTTTTCATAAGAATATGGCGATGCTTAGATGTAGGAAACCGTTAGGTATAAATCGGAGTCACTCCTCCATTTAGCGAGTACATGTAGTAATGGCTAAAGAGTAGATAGTTTATGGATAGGATTTCACAAATGTTTATAGATTTTTAAAGATTTGAGGTTTTTTGTCTTGGCAGATGCAGACGTCATAAAAAAAGGACAGATACGTCGATCCGAGATTTCAATATTTAATAGAAACACAAAAAATATAAAGTGGGAACTTGAGGGATAGTAAACTATGAAGGGAGATTGCAAGACAATTTTGGCCATGGCTAGCAGGGAAAATGGAAACAGAATATTCATTTACTGATCAGATTGAAATTTCTGTTTCGTTGGCCAATGGGATGGCTGGATTAACTAATTCTCGACCAATGAGAAGACTAATAGGGAAGCGAGGGAAAAGTGAAATTTTTTTACAAGATTGCATTTGGATACTGGACCTTATTTCATTAGTCAATCACGTTGCCAGGTTTCGACCAATGAGGCAATGAGTAGAGCAAATGGAAGAAAGAATAATTTTGAAATATATTCAAAGAGGCAAGCCATGTATCAGATTTAAATATTTTATAATTATTTTGGTGGGAAATAACAGAGTATAATGCTATTTTTTAAACAAGAAAAGAATTACTCTAACTTTTACTGGTGACTAATAAAGTGCAGGCATCCAGCCCACAACAGAAAGAATTTGCGTCTGGTGCATGGACATGAAGAAAAGCTTGGTACTTGTCCTTGGAGGAAGTCAGTGTACTAGTATGCAAGTACGGTATTGCTGTTTGCATTTACAGAATTCGCTTTTCCTTTGTTATTAATGAATAACTTAAGGGTCTTTTTCTCCTAATAGGAGCCAATAAAAAACTTGGAAGCGACTGAGTTCCCTGGGTCACTCCCTCTAACGCAGAGTCCTCTAACAGTTCATGCATGTAGCAATTTTAGCAAAAGAAGAAAATAAAGAACTTTATAGTAAAATTGAGAGACAAAATAAGACAAGAAAATTTATAATCGGGAGTTCTAAAGATCTAAACTTTGGAGATTTTACTTCAAAGGGTCTAGCTGAAGGGTATCGAATGTGCAAAAAAAAAAAAGGAGGGACTGACATCCCTCTTAATACTTGCGGGGTCTCAATTAAGAAAAAAAAAACCCTAAAACACTGCTGTTAAAGTAAAGTAGTAAATATTCTACGAATTAAAGGGAATATTTTTTAACTGTGCCATACATCTTAGCTACTTTATAAATTGAGAGTAAATCGTTCTTGTGTAACATAAAAGCTTGTGTATATTTAGAAATTTGGGAGGTTTTTTGGCTCCATTTTGATAAATCTTTTTAACATAGTCTTGTTGAATAGAATATCTGAAAAATTAGTGTTCCAAGTGCCTGAGAAGAAAAATAAACTTGCAGATATTGTAAAAGTTAATGTTTTCGAAAACAATTCAAAACATGTTAAGTAGATATGATTTTAAAAAAAGTTTTCAAACGTTCTGGAAAATTCTATTTCTTCCTTTTTTTTAAGATTTTTGTTTAAACTGCACTGAAGATGTATAAAGTATTTCAGTGTCCAAATTACTTCCACCCATTACAGTTAAGGCATATTTTTATAGTAATGAAGTTACTATACAGATTGTTGTCCAAATGTTAACTGGTCTTGTTAGACCCTCTGTAGCTGCAGATGACCGCAGCGTTTTTTCTTTTCTTTATATAATAGAACTGTATAAATCTAATTAATCGTTAGTGAAAAATGTAATCCTTTTCATACCATACTCATATATTGGTATATGAAACCATGGTTTACCATATTGATATATTGGTATGATAAACCTTAATAAATATGGGGGATTACTGATTAATATACCATAGTATATTAATAATTAATATTCCATACTGATGTATTAGTATATTCATCCTTAACATACCATAATGTTATATTGGTATGTTGATTCTTAAAAAATATATGAGATTAATGATTAAATACCATGTTTCTTTATATATATTTTGTATATTAAAGGTTAATGTAACAAAGTATATTAATTATTAATATACCATACTGATATATTGGTATTATTTATCATTAATGTACCACGCTGATATATTGGTATGTTATCCTTAATAAACGTTCATATGAACGCAAAAATTTAATCTACTATGCACAAATTAAAATCGAACAATTGCCATGAACTTTAATTATTTTAATTTTTTTTATCATCAACAAGTCTAAAAAAAGCAGAAGCATTTATGTAACTTTTACATATTTAAATACATGTTCTTTATTCCTAATGTTAAATTAATCGATGGTCTGGGGAAAAATATGTCCCAGACGTATAAGAGCATTAAAATATGTCTTACTTTTAATTATTCAAGAAGTAAGAATAAAAACTCAGCTCTCGCTTTCCACGAGCAGTCCCGCCGTCATTTTTCTTTTTAGAAAAAATAAAAATAGATAAAATCGCAGTGTCTGTAAAAATTGAATACAAATCGAAATTTCAAAGTGAATTTTCCCGGGATTTTCTAACGCATTCAAATTAGCTTTTCATTCCGCAAAAACTCATGAATTATTCACCATACAAATCTCTGCAGATCGCATGTTATAATCAACCTTCGCAACGGAACGGAGAGACGTGGAATAATAAATTACGTTGACCTTTAGATCAGGCGTTTTGAATGAACGGAGATATGAACTTGTTTCACCGCTCTCCTTAGATCTTATTAGCGGGTTAGATCAAATCGTGTACGAGCTGTTAAGTAAAATACTACGAAGTTTAAGCAAAAATAATCTGCTTGAAACCCAATAATGTGGCACCGTATTCATCAAATTGCAGACCTTTTGATGTTTCAACCATAATTTGAGATATTCGGCATGGCATAGACTTAGATGATGACAGATTGAAATTCCTTGTTTGTCATTGAAGAAAATCGCTTTACATTGTGAATTTCTTTAATGACAAACAAGGATAACTGACAAACAAGGAACTGTGTCATCTCGTGAGATTCATTTACAGTGGGTCCCTTCCCATGTAGACCTTGCCGGTAACGAGACTGCTGATACCCTGGCAAAAAGAGGTGCTGAAGAGTCCATGAATAGGCCGGAACATCTGGTGTTTACTGAACTGTATTCCAATCACAACTGTCTTGTAAGGTCTGCTTTCGCCATCCATTCCATTTCTGCTTTTCCCCCCCATGCACCACAGATACCAGGGTAATCGCCTTGGTGGTTCTCTGTACCTCCGGTGCAGCAGACAAGAGCAAACTACTATAACCCGCTTTCGTAGTGGCCACCTAAGAACATTGACTTATACCAACAAGGAGAAAGTTTTTCCAACTTGTACCAAATGTTCCAAAGGCCAATCCACTCCGGATCATATCCTAGTGTGCTCGGGTCTTGCAAAGGAAGATCTTCTGGAGCGGCCATTGTTGGTCATTGACTTCTTGAGAGTGTGCGGTACCATGGACCTAATCTAGCTCTGCTGGGTGTCAGGGATCAGCAACAACAACACAACAACACTTTACATTGTTATCAGCTTGCTGGACGTCGGTTTCTATGTAATACGATTTTTTAGGTTAAGGGTCTCTTCACATAGAATCCATTTGTGCCAGCGTAAAATTTTTTAAACTATCATATACAAATCTTTGACCCATTTAACCAATCATCGCCAACGGAATCTTAAAAGTTGACACTAACGAATTCTATGTGAACAGGCCCTAAGAACCAAACATTTAACCCATTCGTTTTCACTTCCGTCAAAATTACGGGGTGAGGTTTCGCCTTCTATTTCTCGTGCCCGTGATATTTCCAGGCTGGAGTGTTATTAAAAGTAATGCACCAAAAAGATTAAAACAATCCATTTCATTTACCCTGAAAAGTTTTCATTTCTAATTTTACATACTAGATGGCAGCACCAGTCTATTTATAATGTAATTGGGGATGAGAGTTTTAAAACTAGATGTGGCAGATAAAGAAATAAATAGAAATCTTATAAATCACTTATAAATCACAAATAAGTATTCCGTGGAAATAATAATACTTGTTTTTCAAAAAATTCTTTAAAAGTGTTAAAATATTTTCAAAAGGTTCCTTGTCACTTAATTTTCTTCTGGTTTCATACAAATTTTTCAAAATTGTTGATTAAAGTGTTTGTCACAAATCTTTGCATTATTTTTAGAAACCACAAATATTTAAAATTTGTAGAACAAGAAATAAAATAGAAACATGCAAAAACAAAAAAAAAAGTTACTTTCAGAAATATAAAAAAATATATTTTTGACTTTTGATTTATACAAAAAAAAATTCAATTTACAATTTTAATTATATATGTATGGTAAACCCTGTATTGAAAAAATAAAGCCTTTTAAAGATTTTAGATGCACATGGAGCATTTTGAAAAATTCTAGCATTTTTGATTTTTTTTTTTTGAAAACAGGCATTATTCTGCAAAAATTTCTTACTACTTTGAATTCTAAGGGTCTTCAATGTAGTTAAAAAGAATATTAATTAATCTCATTCTGTATATAGAGTTAAAAATTGAAAATTAAAAATTCGATGTTGAAGGTCCCTTTTTCCCTTAAGTGATCTTAGGTTGAGGAAATGGAATTGGGGAGAAAGCCATGTGGTAAGTTTTATAAAGATTTTAAAGATTTTTTTGGGGGGAATTTAGCCAAAAAAATATGAAGTATGGTCTGAGAAATGATGATGAATTGTATTTTTTTTTTTATTTCCGTTTTTGCAGTGCAAAGTGTTATAGAGAAAATATACTCACTTCTACCCAGACATGGGTGTATATAATTTGAAGTGTCACTCTAAATGAATTTCATACAAACACAGTTTATACATGAAACAATGTTTATTGAATTCGTTGCGCATATAGAATTTGCTTTTACAGCAATAAGCATAAGTACTACTTATACGGAATATATATATTAACATTCAATAGAAATACACATTTCAATACTCACAAACCAGCAGAGAGTCAAACTAGCAGTACTGCCACGTAAACTTTGGGCCCCCTAAGCACTAGCGCAGGATAACACATGGAGCTACTTACCCCGTAGCTCCCTCTCGCTTATCTATCAACCTTAACAACCTTTTTCAACCTCAACAACCTTTTTCAACCTCTCTTATTAATGACGCTGCATGGTATTTATACTAAGCGCGTATGCCGAAATTAGCATATCTCAAGCAGCTTCTTTAATTCATTCACTCAAAAGTTCGATTTTTGTGAATCGAATCTTGTGTATATCTTACAGAGTGCCAAGTTCAAAATCATAGTTTTCAGAAAAACGGGCTTGAAAAGAAAACGGCTTTTGTAAAGTCAGTTTTTTAAAGTTTAACTTTTAATTATTTTTTTAAGTAAATTTTTCCAATTTTATTTTTGTTGAGTAAACAGTGTTAAGTCCTTGATCGGGATATAACCTCTTTAACACTAACATGTTTCTGTTTTGTTTCACAAATCCCAAATTTTCTTGATGAATAAAATTATTTAGGAGTGGAATTGGACTTAGCTTTCTGTACCCTGCAGTACCCCTTGATTTTTCAAACATGCCTGGTTTGATAACTCATTTTAACCCATTCTGGACCAAACACCCTTTCCACAGCAAACACAGATTTGTAAAGCGTAGGAAGCTATGAAGCGTCACTACCAAAACCTATGAACGCAGGGTAATAGAGAATGCTTTAGGTTTGTGTTTAAAACGCTTAACCGAATGACGAAGCACAGTTCTTCCAGTAACATTATTTATCACTTATAAGGCTAATTACTTAGTTGAGAATGATCTGTATCATAACTATCAGCGTGTTTAACGAATTAAGAAGACTTTGTTAGCTCATTTATACCGAAAAATATTACTTACATGGATCTTGCTGATTCAGAGATAAAGGAACTCTCAAAAAATAAAAACATGAAATTAAAACAAAGGAACACCATGGTTTATTTTTACTGTGGGCTTTAAGAGCTGTGTATTCCTGTTTCGCGTGTACTGTGATTAGTCATTCCTTCTGATAATCCTATTTCTAACTGTCTGCAACTTGTATAAACATTAAATTTTCACAACAGTTATCCCAAAGCACATCTCATGCATTTAAAGCCTTTTTAACGCCAGACAACTGATGTTTTAATTATGAAAACTTCATTAGAGCCAAATGCATATATGTAGTGAATTCACACAGGGAATCTTAATATTTCCAAAATATTTTAATTAAATTTAATAGTTACATTTCATTTGCTGTTCGCAATACCTTAAAACACAAATTCAGTAATATTTTCTTCAGATAATATAAATTCAAAATTTTACTGCAAAATGACAATGTGTGTTTTACATATCAGCTTTTTTTCTTCTCTTAGCAGTTGAGCTTTTCAAGTATGAAAATTTGATTAAAACCAAATCTTTTGAGTATTAATTGTAAGCAATTTATGTCAAAATTTATCTGAAATATTTTGAGAAAAAAAAAAAACAGATATATTTAATTTGTCTGTTTGGTATATCTTAAAATATAAATTGAGTGAATTTTTGAAAGTGACAAAATTGAGTCATAAAAACTGAGTGACTTAAAAAAAGCAATAAATCATTTACAGAATATCAAGTTTTTATCTTTTACGAAAAAAGTATGTAAAGTCTTTCAGAATGTTTTCTAAATGAAATATAAACTTAAAATTAAAGGCTGACTCAAACAAAAGGCGTAATTTCCCAGTTACATTTGTTTTTAAAGTCGGTTTTTTTTTCGTGGTAAGAAGAAATATTTAAAATTATCACGAAATTTTAAACATTTTTAGTATGGACAAACACAGTTTTACAAAACTGTAAAATTAAAGATACACTCAATATGTACTCTACTTTCGGTTGTAAAATTTTCCTGCTTGTTTGAGTTGCTCCCATTGCCCTTATTAAGTTACTGTACAGCAGGTAACTTAATAAGGGCATATTGAGAAAGGAAAAATAAGTGGATTAAGGCTCTGGATTCTTTAAACGGTTATTTAATAAAGAACCTTTTAATGACAGTCACACGTGGGAAGTTTTTAACCCCAACGTAACACTACTTTTTCTGTCATAAAATACACTATCTACCAATAAATATCTGGAACCCATGCAAATGACGATATCTGCGGTCCTGATATACGTCACGCCCTCCGCCAATAAATATTGTGTAGGAAACAACATTGGCACGAAGTGCAGAGTTATCTGATTTCGAGAGAGGTGAAATCTCCGGGTATCACATAAATGGTTGAACCTTAAGGGGACAAGGGACCTTCAAATTTGACTTTTTAAAATTTTCAATTTTTAACTCCATATACAAAATGAGAATAATTAATTTTCTATTTTACTACATTGAAAACCCTTAGAATTCAAAATAAGGAATTTTTGGCAGAATCCTGCCCATTTTTCAAAAAAAAAATTCAAAAACGCTAACTTTTTCAAAATGCTCTATGCACATTATATATCAATTAAAATTCTAAAATTTTGTATAATAAGTTTACCATATGTATAAAAATATAAATGTGCATTTAATTTTTTAATATGAATCTAACGTCTTAAATAATTTTTTTTCTATTCTGTCTGTTATTTTTTTATGTTTTTACTTTATTTTATTGTCTATAAATTTGAAAAATATTTGTGATTTCAAAGAATTATGCACAGTTTTGTGACAAACACTTCGCATAATAATTCTGAGAAATTTGAAAGATAGAAGAAAATGAATAAGCAGGGATCTTTTTGAAAAATTCTATTATTTTTGAAGAACATTTTGATAAGCAGGTCTATTCCTCCACAAAATGCTAATTTGTGAATTCTAAGTATATTCAATTCAATAGAAAAGAATATTAATTATGTTCATGGGGTATATAGAGTAAAATATTGAAAATTAAAGAAGATCGATATTGAAGGTTCCTTGTTCACTTAAGGGACATATCTAGTGAGCTGAATTACCCAAAATCGGCAATGGACTATGTGATTCAGAAGTCGAAGCTGAGAGGTGATTGTTGGAATGTGCCACGAGTCGGCAGACCCACGAAACTGGGAGATAGAGACCGATGGATGCCGTCCAGATAAATTCGGAAGATCAGCACCCAACCGATGTCCCACATACTCCAAGAGGTTCAACAGGCATCCGGGAGTTTTGTGTCGATGAATACCATCCGTAAGCAAGAACATTTGCTTGATTTTCATGGTCGTGCTGCCACCCATAAGCCTTTGATCACAAAGTCCAACCACACTGCTCGGTTAATGTGGTGCAAAGCACGTCGAAAGTGGACCGTAGATCAGTGAAACCGGTTTCTCTTGAGCGAAGAATCAAGGTTCACCCTTTACCGTTCGGATGGCTGGGTCTGGCGTCTGCCTTGAGAATGCCTCCTGCCAGAATGCATTGTGCCCACAGTGCAGTTCGCGGAGGTGGAATTATGGTCTGAGGGTGTTTCTCCTTGTACTGACTAGGACCCTTGGTCCCAATTCATGGTAAGCTCAACGCCGACGCCTACTACACTATTTTGGATGACAGTGTGCTTCCTGCGTTGTGGCACTTTTACGGATTGAAACCATGTTACTTCCAGGACGACAACGCCAGCTATCATATTGCAAGGTCCACCATGGATTGGTATTGTGACAATGGGGTTAACCGAATGGACTGGCCTTCCCAGAGTCAACACCTGAACTCTATCGAGAACCTTTGAAAGAAGTTGGATCGCTGAATTAAGGGCTGCAACAACCGTCCAAAATTGGTGAAGAAACTTACATGTCTTCTCCAGGCCGAATGGAAGAAAATTCTATTAGCCGTCATACAAGGACTTGTGGAAAGCATGCCCAAGAAGATTCAGGCTAAATTTTGTTTTTCTTTTCTATCGCAGGTGTCCAAATACTTATTGGTACATAGTGTACTTTAAGCCATTTTCCTACCACAGTCGAATCAATTTTGGTTAATGACAGCAGTTCTGCTTCTTATATTCATTCAGACTAGAAGATTATAGTCTCTATTATCCCTCCTCTTACTTCATAATTTCTCAGATATATTCATATTATTTTCAAGTTTCTTTATTTGTTATTACTTCTTGTTTTGTTCCTCCTGTTTTAATCCCACGTATCTTTTCCCATATGTTTTGTTGCTATATTTTCGATTTATATAAGACAATAGTTAAAATTATAATATGCCCTGGAGACATAACTAAACAGCACATAACTATAAAAAGCCAGGAGATCTCAAGTTTGATTTCCGATTCCACTTATTTTAATTTAATTATAACATGGAGACATAATTACACAACACACAACTATCCGTTGGCCAGGAGATCTTAATTTTGATTTTCAATTGCAATTATTTTAATTTAGTCATAACATATTTCAAGGACTTATTTGCACAGCAAATAACTATCAGATTTCCAATTGAACTTATTTTAATTTAATTATAACATACCTTGACGAATTAATTACACGGTACAGAACTACTAGTAAGCCAGGAGATCTGAAGTTTCATTTCCAATTGCACTTATTTTAATTTAGTTATGACATACCTTGGTGAATTAATTACACGGTACAGAACTATTAGTAAGCCAGGAGATCTGAAGTTTGATTTCCAGTTGTACTTACTTTAATCATAACATATCTTGACTACTGAAGTAAGCAGCTCACAACTTGCAGGAAATTTCAAGTTTGATTTCCGAGTGCATTTATTTTAATTTAAGTATATGTATATATTATATACATATAGTATATACACATACATATAGTATATACATATACATATAGTATATACATATACATATAGTATATACATATACATATAGTATATACATATTATATATGCATATTCACACGAACGAACGAACACGAACGAACACACACGCACACACACACACACACACACACATATATATATATATATATAAACATAAAGAAAATATCAGTGCAAAGAAAACGTGAGGTTTTAAACGTTTAATCAAATCTTTTTACCAACACATAAATATTGAAATTTTTTTTCAAAACTTAATTGTCCCAAAAGTTTTAAGTACTCTTAATCGCGGAACGCCCAACGCATGTAAATATTCTTAAATAAAGCTACTTAACACTTGGTAGAACCACACTTAAAAATATGTGTCCCGAATTCAAACTTGCTACGTCACGTTCATTAAAACAAAAAGGGAAATAGGCAATAATTTGTAAACGTGACGATGGCAGTATTTTGGCATATTTTGTTTGTTTGCGAAAGCAACGAATTTGAAAACAGCAATAAACATGCGGAGAGCGTATTTTATGGAACTTAACATACATTTTACACAGAAATGTTTTTTTTTCTTTTTAAAGAAACGATTTCTATAAAGGAAAGAAGTATGGTGGACTTTCTTGACACGTATTGAATGCATTTAAGCTATTATGACAAAAAAAATCATAAAAAAATCCATGATGAAATTATGCGATCGAAATGAAATTACGTTTTTTTCCAAGAAAATCGTTAAGATAATACTTATCGCGTTAGAGCTCTTTCATATGTATTTCTTCTTGTTAGCTTTGGCTTTTATTTTTCTTATATCTAAAAGCTATGTTATAATATCTAAAGTAGGGGTTTTTCACCTTTCCCTTTCGAAGGGCAACACATCTGTGAAATATGTAGTATAGGCAGAGGAAAAAAATGTATTATTTGCAAACGAGCTTCAGCCTTTGAGATAATTGCTTGATTTGCATTTTATAGCATGACTAGGTGAAAACCCGCACTTCGCTACGGAGTACATTCAAATTAAATACAACGGTCAATGTATGCAATTAATGCCAAAACAAAAACAAAAAAATATAATTATGATAAATACTACGATCAATGTATGCAATTGATGTAAAAAAACAAATAATATATTTATAAAATAATCGTAACGGATATTTTTATAGACAAAATAATGTATAAGAAAATATTCAAATTAAATCTAATAGAATATACTAAAGAATATAGTACAGTTAATATAGTACAGTTTGAGGAACATATCTTTTACTGTATTTTAATATTTTTTTAATAATGTCTAACTGTCTGCCGCATTAGCAAGAAAAAAAATATTTTTTTTGTCTATTTTGTTGTTATGCACGTGATGCAAAATTAATTTAAATTATCACAGAAAGAAAAGAAACCTCGTGATCAGCATTTAATAAATTAAATTCTTAAAGTTAATCTTTGAAAATTCACCAGAAAATAAAAATGGAGATAAAGATTCGAAAAAGATTTCATTTTAAAGAAATTTTTATGATTTTTCTCGTGATATAAGTTTTATAACCCCCAGATTATTATTTTAAATGAAAACTTAAAAGAATGTTACAAAAACAGCTTAAAATTGTAAATTAAAACCATCTAAGAAGAATTTTTCAAAAATCTTTCTTATTGAACCGCTACACTATAAGAAAAATCGCCATGCAAAATTTCAGCCCTTTAAGTCCAGCGGTTTGGTCTGTGCGTTATATGTCAGTCAGTCAGTCAGTCAGTTACGGAACTGTTTTATATATATAGATAAATATATTGGTATATATATCCTTAATATACTGTATTTATAAATGTAAAAGTTGAAACAATACATCTGAAAATCCAATTCAAACAATTTTGAAAAAGTATAATTCATTAACTTAGTGAAAAACAGCAAACTTTTCCCCTCTTCAATTTGTACTTAACTTTCTATTTTTTTCCTGCAGTGTAATAACAAGTGAGGAATAATTTCGATACCAATACTTTAGGAACATGAGAATTAAAATATCTTTCAAACGTTAAGTTCAAAACCCTTACATTCACTTACATTTAGCAAGCCATGCAGTTAAACTTAAATATCATACTCATTCGAAACTTTAACGATAGTTGCATATTACTTTGCGATTTCTTTACTCTTATTTCTGTGAAATATTTGAGAACCTAAACGCATCAAGTTTTCGCTTAATGTTTCCCAAGATACCGTTATGTGAGAAAAATGTCTTTCATATGGCAGAAACAAATTCCACGAGTTCCTAATTTCGAGAAATTTACTTTATTTTTAACCAGAAATCAGCTACAAATACCCTCTAGGGACAAGTTTAGTGTCCTATCTATCACTTCAGTTATACGTTTCGGCATCATGAAGTATTCTAAAGTTTTGATTGAACATTATAGATTCGGATGTGCAGCAGGTTCTTATGTATGGTTTTCTTGCTATAAGCAAACTTAAGGCTGTTGTGTACTAACTCTTTTGGATTCGCTCACCTCAATGTTATACCCTATGGAGAAATCACAAAACAATAAGTTTCCCACCAGTAAGGCATCAACTATGATTGAACTGATGACTAGTCATTGCAGTAATTCGTGCATGCGCAGTCGAGGGTCTGCCTTTTCCTACAATTAGTATGGATCTGGGCGCCGAACGGACACTACGGATCTGTCGACCAATCAAGGAAACCCTGGACCCTTATCCTATGGAAAAAATGTGTCTTCTATTTACAGCTACATAAATGTTGATATTCCAACAAAAATGATATTTGAGATACCCCGAACTTTTCTGCACCGTGCAACAGGATTCATTTTATAAATTTCGTCCACCAAACGAATTTAGGAGCGTTTAAAACACACTATAACTGATTTTTCCCCCAAATAATTTAAATTTTAAATTATTATTTGCATTTTTTATTTAAAAAAAATACCCTAATGTGTAAAATTTTTCTGTTTATTGCGGAGTACAATTAAAAGAAAATTCAGGTAGTCTCTTCTAACGAAATTACCGCACGTTATTAACGTAGGATTACTAATCGTTGCTTACCTCTTTTGTATGTATATATGTATATGTATATATATATACTAGCTGAATCCCGTACTTCGCTACGGAGTACATTCAAATTAAATACAACCGTCAATGTATGCAATTAATGCCTGTATATATATATATATATATATATATATATATATATTTATTTATTTATAACAAATACAATAATCAATGTATGCAACTGGTGTAAAGAAAATGAAAAAATATGTTTATAAAAAAAAGCGTAACGGATATTTTTATAGACAAAATAATGTAGAAGAAAATATTCAAATTGAATCTAATAGAACATACCAAAGAATATAATAGAGTTAATATAGTACAATTCGAGGAACATTACTTTTACTGTATTTTAATATTTTTTTCGATAACGTCCAATCGTCTGCCACATTAACAAGAAAATAAAATATATACTTTTGTTTATATTGCTGTTATGCACGTCAAGCAAAATTAGTTTAAAGTATCACAAAAATAAAAGAAACCACGTGAACAGCATTTAAAGAATTAAATTCTAAAAATTAATCTTTAAAAATTCTCCAAAAGTTAGATAATGGAGGTAAGCATTTGAAAAAGATTGCATTTTAAAGGAGTTTTTATGATCTTTCTCGTGACATAAATTTTACAACCCTCAGATTGCTTTAAATGCAAACTTAAACAAATTACAAAAACAGCTTAAAAATTTAATTAAAAAAAATCTAAGAAGAATTTTTCAAAAATCTTTCTTAGTGCACCCCTACACTATAAGAAGAATCGCCATGCAAAATTTCAGCCCTTTAGGTTCAGCGGTTTGGTCTGTGCGTTGTCTGTCAGTCAGTCAGTCAATCAGCCAGTCAGTCAGTTACGGAACTGTTTTATATATATAGATATGTACGTATGTATATATATACATATATGTATGTCAAAATTTTGACCCATCTTGGTACTTTTCGGTTTAACTTGTCCAAGCGATAGACTGGGTTTGGCGCTGTGCCAAAATTATAATTCGCGAGGACGGGCGGATGGACAGTTTTAGCGTCTGATATTCTCCTTTCCACAGGACCGTTATGGAGGAACGTAATCCTAAGTTAAAATATTTCAATCCAAGTCGGCAATCTTTGGACACATTATCTCCATATGTTAATATTGGAGTGAGTGAATCTCATAGGGTTAGTATACAGCAGCCTTAAGGGAAATTGTTAAATGTAAGGGTAAAACATCAGCCGTTGTTCACGGAAATGAGAAATGCAAAACCTTTTAAATATTGAGTAGCAATGATGACTTTTAAGAAATACCATTTAGTTTATTCAGACTGATGGTATACTGATGGAAATATCATATCAGGAATAGTGATTGAATTCTCATCAGTTAGCCCGCTGAAGCATGATGGATGAAGTTCACTGTAGGTACTCCGTCATTTTATCTCTTACCATTTTTCAGAAGTTGAACGAAAGTTCACATAGCAAATGAGTAAAGATATTGGGGAATTTAGTGTGTTTTTGATCCCTTAAAATATAACACATTAACACTTACATTAAACATTCTGATTTCCAGTCATATGTGAACGTATAGTAAGCAGGCTATCAATATTAAAAAAAAATTTATGTTATTTACTTGACAGCACTTTACCCATTAGGTGACTCTTATTAATAGGTTATAAAACAATCAAGTTAATTTTGATAAGGTTCAGATATGAAAGGCTAGGTTTTAAGATAATTTATTCAAATATTTTAACCTATATGCTTAAAACGGCATCACATATATGGCGTATGCATAGTATTAATATTTGCATATGAAAATCAGCTGCGTAATATCAGTATTAAAAAATTATTTTAATGTTATATGATTTACCAACCACAACACATTACGCCTTTGACAGGTTATGAAACACTTGTGCTAATTTTGATAATTCACATATATGAAAGGTTATCTCAAGATAATTTATACAAATATTTAACCTATATGCTTAAAATAGCATTAAATATGTAGCATATATTTAGTTCACTATTTTGAGTATGAAAATGTGCTACACACTATCAATATTAAAAATTTATTATAATGTTAAATACTTGACAACCCGTAACCAATATTCATCATAGGTTATGAAACAAGATAATTTACATGATGTACATGTATAAAAGGTTATTTTTTAAGATAATTTATTGAAATATTTTAACCTATACTTTAAAAAAGCATTAAATATATAGCATATTTTTAATGTAATATATAGCATATATTTAATGCTGCTTTTTGAGTATGTAAATCAGCTACATACTATCAATATTAAAAAAAAAAACTTTAATATTACATACTTGACAACCCGTAACCCATTAGGTTACCCTAATTCATAGGTTATGAAACAATCAAACAATGATAACGTACAGATATGAAGGGTTCTTTTTTAAGAGAATTTATTTAAATATTGTAACCTATATGTTTAAAACAGCTTAAATATATAGCTTATCTTAAGTTCTTTTTTTGCATACGAAAATCAGCTGCGTAATATCAGTATTAAAAATTTATTTTAATCTTACACACTTTACAAACCGCGATCTATTACGTCATTCATAGGTTATGAAACAGCCATGCTAATTTTGATAATGCACAGATATAAAAGGTTATTTTTTTAAAGATAATTTATTTAAATATTTTACCAATGTGCTTAAAACAGCATTAAATATGTAGCATATATTTAGTTCAGTTTTTTTAGCATGAAAATTATCAGCTACATACAGTAAAACCTTGTTAATCCGGATCAGATTTGTAGACATTATATTAATTTAATGTTCACATTAGATAATAATTTTGAACTATGATAGCAAGAACGTAATTAAAAGTACGCCAAAATATTAGCATTTTAATTCGATTCAATGTACAGGTCCCGAATAGATTGTACAATAAATTATGAAAATAAATGCTTTTTGTTGAGTTTAAGAAAGCTTTACTAGACTTAACAATCCTTTGTTAAGAAATGACGTGAAAAGTTATTTTTATATTTTTTAATGTCTTGTAAACAATACTATGTAATTTTGTTACAAATCATAGTTTTTTAACATAATAAACGGTAAGTCTGCTTAGTTAAAGTTTTTGTTTGACTTACTACCCATATTACCCGGATTATCCGGATTTTCAGTTGTCCAGATGGGCTATGGTCCCCTTTAGTCCGGATAAACGATGTTTCACTGTACTATCAATATTGAAAATGTGTTTTAATGTTACATACTTGACAACCCGTGACCAATTAGGTCACCATTATTCATAAATTATGAAACAAGATAATTTTGATGATGTGCATTTATGAAAGGCTGTTTTTACAATTAATTTATTTAAATATTTTAACCTATACTTTTAAAAGAGCATTAAATATATAGTATATATTTAATTCTGTTTTTTGGGTATTAAAATCAGCTACATAGTACTATGAATATTAAAAATGTATTTTAATGTTACATACTTGACAACCCGTGACCAATTAGGTCACCATTATTCATAAATTATGAAACAAGATAATTTTGAGGATGTACATTTATGAAAGGTTGTTTTTACAATTAATTTATTTAAATATTTTAACCTATACTTTTAAAAGAGCATTAAATATATAGCATATATTTAATTCTGTTTTTTTTTTGGGTATGAAAATCAGCTACATAGTACTATCAATACTAAAAATGTATTTTAATGTTGCATACTTGACAACCTGTGACCAATTAGGTCACCATTATTCATAAATTATGAAACAAGATAATTTTGATGATGTACATTTATGAAAGGGTGTTTTTACAATTAATTTTTTTAAATAATTTAACCTATACTTTTAAAAGAGCATTAAATATATAGCATATATTTAATTCTGTTTTTGGGGTATGAAAATCAGCTACATAGTACTGTCAATACTAAAAATGTATTTTAATGTTACATACTTGACAAACCGGGGACAATTAGATCACCATTATTCATAGGTTAGGAAACAAGATAATTTTGATGATGTACATTTATGAAAGGTTGTTTTTGCAATTAATTTATTTCAATATTTTAACCTATACTTTTAAAAGAGCATTAAATATTTAGCATATATTTAATTTATGTTTTTTTTCTATGAAAATCAGCTACATAGTACAATCAATATTAAAAATGTATTTTAATGTTACATACTTGACATACCGGGGCCAATTAGATGACCATTATCTATAGGTTATGAATCATTCAAGCTAATTTTTAGAACGTTCGGATATCAAAGATTATGTATTTATATTAAAATATGCTATTTATTATATATTATTATTATTTATATTTTATTATTTATTTTTATATTTTATTTAAAATTTTTAACCTATATGTTTAAAACAGTATTAAATATATAGGTTATATTTAGTTTTTTTTCTGTCTTTTGCATACGCAAATCAGCTGCGTAATAACAGTATTAAAAATTTATTTTAATGTTACTCACTTTTCCAACCGAAACCCATTGCGTCTTTTATAGGTTATGAGCAGCCATACAAATGCACATAAATGAAAGGTTACATATTACGATAATTTGACTAAGTTTTTGCGGTTTATGAATTTAACGTTCCCAGATCCGGCCTAGACACAAAGGTATTTAAAGGCGTTCGTCGGGAATCGAACCGAACACCACCAGTTTCAAGCCCAACGCTATACCACTAGGCTACCTTGGGGCCTATACATAAAATAGTAAAAAAAATGAAAAAAAATTAGACTAATTTAATTCAGTCAAAAATAAAGAAATTAAAAATAGAAATGATGATAAAAATCTAAATAAAAATACTGAGATAATTAAATTATCTTATAAATAAAAGTAAAATACCAAAGGTATATAATATTAAATAACATATAATATTAGTGAATATATAACCTATAATATTTGTGATAAAAAACTGCTAATAAAATGTTATAAATAATAGAGAAATCGTAAAAAAAAGGGCTTTGATGAGCAAAACTTAATTTTCTTTACATGCATGTAATATTTTTTTTCCTAAATATGTCTTGAAAAGATCACAATCCACACGATAAATTCTTGATTAAAAAGTTTGTTTCAAACAACTTCAAATTCAAAATTCAAATTAAGTTAAGTTTCCGATATGTCTGTCGAACTTATACCAGATTTGCCTATTCTGTTATTTTCTTCTTGCGCATCGTAAAAGTTTGAAAATGGTTTTTCTTCAGGATTTATAAAAATTTTGTTTAACAAATTTTAAATCACTATATAGAGAAATATACTTTTTTTCAATAGATGAATATTTTTTTCAATATTATTTTTCGGTTTGGAGAAAATAATTTCTGAGCTCTTCATCTAAATCAAAATCAAAAGAACACTTGATAAATCTTTGTAGAGAAACGTTGCAAAGAAATTTAGATATAAGAAACCGCATTAACGGAAAAATCATAAAAAGTCCAATAGGCTTAATTTTTAAGTACAGTGGGGGGTAGGTAAGTCGCTAAACTGAAAATCCTTCCGTTCAAAACTCTAAAGTTTAGTCAATTAGCTCCCGGATCTTGAGCCTTATTTTTCAGTCGACTTTCCTAACCAATCCGATTTCTCCATTTCTCTATTGGTGTTGTACGCTTGCGCAGTAAAAAAAAGTTATGCTTGGCACCGAAACGCAGATGTCCCCCCCCCCCTCCAAATTCCTGTTGGTCTTGTTAGACAGCACGGCATAGAACGAAAGATGCGACGTATCTGCTTTTGTGGGAGGGTCCAGAAATTTAAATATACAGAAGGTTGTTCACACTTTATGGAAACGATTTTGATAGTTAAGTTTTATGTGTAAATGCCGTATTTTTGTGGCGATTTGCTTCTGTTTGATAGCCATGGTTCTTGACAATAGCTCTAGCTCGAATTTTCCACGAAAGTAAACTTTGTATTAGTAGTGCCATGTCAATTTTATCCCATTTCTCTTGGATCGTTTTCCAAAGTCCGTTCAATGTTCTTGGATGCCGTTTTCCTAAGGCTCGTTTTAATAAACCGAAAGCACAAAAGTCTATTGGAGAAGCGTCAGGTGATTTTACAGGTATTTCATTAAATGGGATACACTTTATTTCTGTCTTTGATTCCTTCTTTGCTAAATAAGCGGCAGTTGATTTAGACGTGCAACTAGAGGTTTGTCCGTATAAAGCTCAAATTTATCAATGTCCTTTCCTTATAAAGCTGGAATTTTTCTTCAAAAATTGATTCTAAAATATTCTTCGAATAGTAAAGTGAATTAATTTTGGCTTTATTTGAGACTTTTTTGATTTTTAATCTGCCGTTGTAAGAAAATCCTGCAACTATCCTAAATCCCTGTGGGAACTTTTCTATGCACTGACGGAGCCATTTCGTATGGTCATTCCCGTCAGTTGAGCAATAGAAAATTAATCTTTTTTTATTACAGTCACTTAAATATACCCATGCCTCATCGAGTGTTACCACAAATTCAATTTTTCCGCAGCTACGTGTCTTTATTATAATTTTCTACAATTTGTTTTTCTTTCAGCAATATGCTTTCGTAAGAGCAGATGAACTTTAGGTTTAAACATCTTTTTTAACGTCAAATCATTATGAATGATTTTACTTACAGTGACAGAAGACATTCCTAGTTTCGATGCAATGGATCTTTGAGTCGGCGGATTTTCTTTTAGGATCAGAGACTTCACTTCCTTGATATTTACCTGCGTTCGAACAGTCTTAGGATGAGATTTTGCGATCAAGTTTTCATTTTTACTTTCAGTTAGACGTTTTTTTCTTTCAAAAATTTAATATATTATAAATACCTTTATTTGAAATGCCATAACCACGATTTTTATACCGCTTTATAATTTGTTGATACGAATATATCTCCTCGGAAATTGCAGTTACGTAACCTTCGAGCGATCTATCAATTTTAAGAGCCATTTTCAAAATAAATCTTTGATTTTACATTCGAATCAAAAAACAATAGAAGACGATTATTCTGAAGTTGCCAAATTTTTATCTCAAAATGCAAAGGTGAGATGGAATTCGACTTCGTAAATATATTTTCTTATCTCATAGTTTTGATGCAGCATTGATTCGGTTCCATGCACATTTTAGTGTAACTGTTTTATTATGTATGTCCTATGATGTATGTGTGTTTGGGATCGTGCCTGTGGCTTACTTTGTACCGGTTTCTGGAAGAAAGGTATGTACCTCCCGGAGGCAAATTTAGCTTATCGTGTAGACAGGTTTTGTGAAAGAATATAGGAGTGACTTGCCACCCCTTCTCGGCTGTAAAGGGGCTTAGCGTCCCCATAGCAACGGCCTAGTAACATCTTTTAGCCAATGAGAGCTGAAAGGTGTTTGTTCGAGGACATAACTGACCTCTGCTCTCCCCGGTTAAAAAGAAGTAAAAAAAAAACGTTTTTTAGTTAGTTGAAGCATAAGCAGCGACAGGAATTGGACCTCGTGGTGGCCCGATCTATCCTATCCGCCATTTTTTTTCCCTTGCTTTGCCTATTCCGCTGTTCGACTTAGTAAAAACGAGATGCTGAAATTTCATACGAAGGTTGTCGTAAGTCAAATTTATTTTGTGTTATATTTATCAGGTGAGAGCACTGTGTTAATTTATAATATGTAATTTGAATTTTATGTGTTCTAATAATTTGTTAATGTATGATAACAATTAATATGATTATTTCTGTAAAAGTTTGTAGTCAGTGCTTAAATTAATGTTAAGTAATATTAAGAGAAATTAAATGGTAACATTAGATATTAAATTTGAGTACGTGTCCTTCAGTTATTCTCAGACAGGTGTCAGAGTGTATTTCTCAAATTAATAATTTAGCAAAAAAAATAAATAAATAAATAAATAAATAAAAATCCACTATACAAAATATTCTAATTATTATATGTTCTAACTTAATTTCAAAAAACAATAGAAGACGATTATTCTGAAGTTGCCAAATTTTTATCTCAAAATGCAAACAACAAAAATAAATTACAAAATCGTTTCCATAAAGTGCGAACGACGTTCTGTATCTCACAAACAGCAGCGTTGGACCTACGTTTCGTTCTTCCAACGAGGGTGGCATCACGTATTTTTTTCATTTTCAAGCATTCCAAATTTTCTTCAGCAGTTCGTGATAAAAGATATTGTTGGCCGTTCTGGGCTGGATAACTATACTTTGTCGGCCACTAGTAAAAATTATAGCAATCTCGAATTTGAAATTCTTTTCCCTCCAGTGTACTTAGCAGTTATGCATTGTGAGGAGCTATAAACAAGGGTAAAGCCGAAATGCAAAGCTAGTGGGAGTAATGGGCGAGTAAACACAGCATAACAGTGTTGTAATATGAAATTCGAGAAACGTATGTGTCATAGGGACATGACAGTAGTGTCACGGCCAGGGACAGGAGAATTGAAAATTACAGGACGAAGTAAAATAATTGCTAAATGCAAGAAAGAAACATGGCAAATGACGGGCAATAAAAGAGAAGGGAAGAAAGCCAGCAATATTCCGAAACGAAATTTAGAGATTGTGTTTGTATCAAGAAATATAAGATAAAAGTTGAAGAGAGTGAGTTGCACGAATAGAAGAAAAGAAGAAAGGGAACACTAAATTTATGATGGCTATAAAACAGGCCAACCTGCTTGAAGCCGAAGCATGGGAAAAAGTTAAATTTGAGGGAGAATTTTATAAATCCCGCCCTCGATGCACATTGGTAAAAAGGGGATTGAGAAGAGGCAGCCACGGACGAATGGCGATACCATGGTAATAATATGACCAATGGAAATTATAAGAGGCGGAGTCAACATTAATAAGAAAATAATATGAAATAAGAAAGGAAGACAGATAACCTAAAAAGGAGAGTTAATCAGAAGTTTTTGAGATATAGAAGTAGTGTCAAGGCACATATACCTATGAGGAGAGTGAGTTAGAAGTTTGGAGATAGAAGTCGTCGAGCGCCCAGTGTCCCGTGCCGAGGGTCTGCAAGGAGTGATGGAGTTAGAGAACCGACGATGAGCGTAGAGTGTCTGCCATGACTGACGGAGCCTTATACCAGACAAGAAAGTGCCCTAGTTCCGTGCGATGATAAATACAACGAAGTTCGTTATTACGAGTGCCAGCTGCCCATAGTGATTCAACTGTCATCTTCCGAGGTACCGACTTTGCGTTTCCTTTTTATATTACTATCATTGCTTCTCAGTGTGTAGCCTTAATAATTAATATAGAGCGCGATGAGTATATTGTTTGAATATAAGATGTTAAGGAGATGACCGATAATTCGTAAAAAACAATTTAATTAATATGAGGTTATGTTTATATATATGAATTAATTTAGTAGTAATGAAGTTGAGAGTAATATGTGTAGATGAAGTACGAAAGATTGTCATAATAATTGAATGAATTAAATACATGTGTCGTAGTAATGAAGTTGAGAGTAATGTGTGTAGATGAAGTACGAAAGATTGTAATAATCATTGAATGAATTAAATATAGGTGTTGTGGTGAATTAATTTAGTAGGAATGAAGTTGAGAGTAATATGTGTAGATGAAGTACGAAATATTGTCATAATAATTGAATGAGTTAAATATATGTGTCGTAGAGAATTAATTTAGTAGTAAAGAAGTTGTGAATAATGTGTAAATGCCGGAGGAAATATTTAGTAACTTGTAGCGTATTATTTATGTGTTTTAATAATCAATAAATTAATTTGTCAGTGTAAACCAGAGTTGTTTCCATTATTTGGGAATCACAATCAATCAATATACTAACCACAATCATTAAGCAATGAATTAAAAAAATCATAATCATCAGTAAGTATAATTAATATCTAATAACCCCCAACAATCTAACCTATTTACTTCTCACTGCCACAGTATGGTTAGGGTAAATTGTATTTTTAAGTTGCGTGGTATAATTGAAATCAAGCATAGAAAAATTTTCTTTCCATATATACTGTATATAATATATATATATATATATATATATATATATATATATATGTATTATATACTGTATATACACTGAAGAGACAAAAAAACTAGTACACCTGCCTAATATCGTGTAGGGCCCCTGTGACTACGCAGAACACGAGATGGCATGGACTCGACTAATGTCTAAAGATATCCTGGAGGCAATTCCCACCATGAATCCTGCAGGGCTGTCCAAAAATCCATAGGAGTGTGAGGGGGTGGAAATCTCTTCTTTACAGTACGTTGCAAGGCATCCCAGATATGCTCAATAATGTTCATGTCTGGGGATTTAGGAGGCCAATGGAAGTGTCTAAAGTCAGAAGAGTGATCCTCGAGCCACTTGGTAGCAACTCTCAACTTGGGGGGAGGAGGTGTCGCATTGTCCTACTGGAATGTCCAAGTACGTCGGAATGCACAATGACATGAATGGGTGTAGAATATTGGACAGAATGCTTATGTACCCGTCACCTCTCAGAAACGTCTCTAGATGTATCAGGGTCCCATATCACGCCAAATGCACACGCCCCATATTAACACAGAGGCTTCAGCAGCTGGAACAGTCTCCATTTGACGTGTGCGGTCTATGAATTCATGACACACGTCCTCCATACGCGTACTCGTCCATCCGCAATTGGAAACGAGACTCGTCAAACCAGATAACGTGTTTCCAGTCATCAACAGTTCAATGGAGTTGTTGGCGGGTCCAGGCGAGACGTAAAGATTTGTGCCATGCAGTACACGAATGGGCCTGAGGTTCCGAAAGCCCATATCAATGAAGGTCCGTTGAACGGTTCGCACGCTGACAATTGTTGATGTCCCAGCACTGAAATCCTCAGCAATTTGAGAAGGTGTTGCAGGTCTATCTCCTTTAAGGATTCTCGTCAGTCGTCGACTGTCCAGTTCTTCCAAGGTCTTTTTCGGTCCGCAGGAGATTTAATATCCTACCGGATACCTGATATTCACGGTACACTCGTGAAATGTTCGTGCGCGAAAATCCAAATTGCATCGCTACCTCGGAAATGCTATGGCCCATCTCTCATGCGCCGACTAAAATATCCCGTTCAAAGTCGCCAAAATCATGATAACCTGACATTGTATCAGCTGGAACCGATCTAACAGCTTCGCCAGACACCTGTTGTCTTATATAGGCGCTGCCGACTGCATCGTGTAACGCTGATTGGTTGCATATATCCGTTCTTTGCATACACAAGCCTGTATCAGTTTTTTTGCTCTTCTGTGTATATATATATATATATATATATATATATATATATATACTTCTCTATGGCGGCCAGTCATGGTTAAAAAAAGTGGCCGTTGAAAAGGGGTTTCTTCCATAATATCTTTTCTTTGTCATCTTTAATCAATTCTGAAAAAAATATGGTCGTTTAGAGGTGTGGCCGGCTAAAGAAGTTTCACTGTATCTATAGGTATATAAATGATGGAAAATTAATTTTTTCTAAACGAACCACCGAATTTTCCATCGAGTCACTCGATATGATATAAAGTAAGAACAAATTAACCGAAAATTTCCAACAGTTAATTAAAAAGAATTTTCTGAGCTTTTCCTTTTCGTTTTGTTCGAGTTACAAGATTTCGTGACATCACGAATAAACTGCTGATAGTATAGTTGACAAAATAAATTATAAATGTGTATCCAAAAGGTACGCGCACAACACTGCGTCAATGGTAATTTTAACAAACTCTAATTCCGTCAGGACAACGAGGAAGGAAACCCAACATTATCCAAAACGAAAAAAAAAAGCGCTTGAAAAATAACCGTTTGAAGTTTTCCCATATATATATACCTTAAACAAAATATTCTCTCCGAGCTAAAATAAATCAATAGATTTCTTCCAGGAAATTTCAGGAACGGTAACTTACACCGACGTGCTTTGTGACTTTGGGACTTTTGCCAGGATATTGATTTGGTACACGATCAGAATGTATTATTTTAAATAAAAAATAAGGCTGAAAATTTTTGAGTTTGATCGAAACGCTCGCTATGGTACTGAATTATATCGTTTTTCAAAACTTGTCATTTATCAAACATTTATTCCGTTCATTCCAGCGTCGCATTTTCACTTCAATAGACCATAATATATTTAGGAAACAAATGATCGGCCATACAGGATTTTAACGTCTCCTACGGGATAATGGCAACTGCAAAACTGTTTTTTTTTCTTTTTCTAGCACAGAAAAATTTTAATGTGATTTTTATCCACAAAAATACAGGGTGTCTATAATTAAACTTACCTACTTTAAAGTTGTCTACAGTCGAAACTATTGTTCAGAAGGTTATGAAATTTTGTATAGGACATATTGAAGGGATGGGAATTTGTTTGAGCCAATAAAAGAATTAGTTCAAAATTTCACCACCAGAGGGCGTTTTTGTTGAATTACACCTTTAGCCAACATTTACTATAGTTAAAAAATTTTTTCACAACAAGACATGTTCAACATGACGGCCATCATTTGAAATCGTAAAATAGTATGTTCTACAGTTGACCGCAGTGTGTCCGGGGAAACGCTGAGAACATGTCGTGAAATGCTGTCTTTCAGATCAGGCATAATTCTTGGTTTATCAAGACTGACTAGATGTTTTACATGCCCCCAAAGCCAAAGGTAGCGTGGGTTGAGGTCTGGGGAGCTCAATCTGGTAATCGTAACGATGGCATTCTGATTAGCAATAGCAAGCACGCCGAAAGAAAATCTCCATGGAAGTTTTTAGGTTTTATAACAGCTTCTGTTCTACGCCGACAAAAATTAATTTGCATATTTGTTTCTTCTACGTTCCTTCAAATCTTTTGTCCGAAAATTAGTTATCGAACATGTTTTCGATCGACTTTGCAATCACTTTAAAGATTGCAAAATTTAATGAGTATGAGTTATTGTGTTAGGGTGACCTATGGATAAAAAGATGGTGAAATCCTAAGTAAAGAACCAGCTGTAAATGCATAATTCATCAATAAACGCCCTCTGGTGGAGAAATTTTGAACTTTTTTTATTATTCGCTCAAACAAATTCTCATCCCTACAATATGTCCTACACAAAATTTCACAACTTTTTGAACAATAGTTTCGACTGTGGACAGCTTTAAAGTAAGGAAGTTTAATTATGGACACCCTGTACTATTCAGTTTTCAAGCAATGCAGGCAAGAATTGCACCATGCACCACTACAAATTTACCGTATTTTTTGGGTCATAACACGCCCCTTTTTGCATAAAAAAATTGTCTTAAAATTGGAGTGCGTCTTATGGTCCAAAGGTAACATGAAAATAAAATGCATTCTGTTCCGTTTTCCTGGGTTCGTTAGGATTGAATAAGAATCTCTCCAGAAAGTTCACATAAAATAAATTTATTATTCTGTATAAATTCTTCAGGCATATACACAGATTTAAACACAAAAGACGTAACTACTGTCTTCTATACAACAGAAAATTCTTAAAACAAAAGTCAGGATACCAGAATTTTCAATACAATACACGCCAATTAACGCAGTTACAACACATTCACTGTTCAATTCTCCCTAGGAAATTGAACTGAGTTCCAATGCTAATGTCAGATATATTTATAGATTTCCAAAGCACCCTCTATAGGTCAGTCACAGCTAGATATTTCAAGAATCTTCCAGAATGATTTAGGCGGCAAGTTGGGGATATATCGCCAAATCTGGCGCCAAAATAAGTCACAAAATCCATCGCCAATTTGGTGATAACTCTCATATTTGGCGAGATACCCATAGACTCTCATGTTAAATACATAGCTATGGAAGCTCTTCCATAGAAGCCATTTTAACGAAGCAAAATACAATATTTACAAAATTCGTAACAATATTTTATTATATATGTTGTTGTTGTTTCTTATGCCCCCTGGGTGGAAGCTGTTTCTTAGCCAGGTTCATATAGGCTACGGGCTGAAGTGTGCGCCTCCTGTTTTAAATAGCACCACAAGTGTCGGAGTCCGTCTCAGCTAGTTGCCACCTCAATTTCGACCGAGCACCCCCAGGAGCAACATCTGGGGGGGACCCTCACTGACCTCATAAAAGGACTTTCTGGTCTACGGATTTAACATGCCCATAGCCAGTCTAGACACTGATGTATTTTATGGCACGTGCAGGAATTCGATCCGAGCACCATCAGCCCCGAAAGCCAGCAAGTTACCACAAGGCCACCAATATTTTATTATATATAAAGGTTGTTTATAAACTGTATCGACAAAACAACAGGGGTGATAGAACCCATCGAGACGAACAATATTTGCAATGAAACCTAGGGCCTCATTCCACTCAATGTGTCAGAAAAGCGTCAAGTTCATTGTTTAAGTTAAACTTTCGCCACTGGTAAAAAATAAGAATTAACCTAATAATAAATTGCACAATCCCATTCATATCAGAGTAAGACTCAACTTAGGTGCTCGTCCAAGGGTATCGTTGGGCAGTTGACACCCGCGAATGAAAGACTGGCGCATCCTCTCGTACACTCCTGCTATCGTGTTAATCTTGTCCGCTGCAACATTTCTCGCGACAAGATCTCACAGGTGTACGAGATCTCGTACACCAATGATTTCACGTGTCCCCAAAAGAAGAAGACCAATGGATTTAGGTCCAGTGAGCATTGAGGACAAGCCACAGGTCCTCCACGTCCAATCCACCGTCCAGGATATATGACATTCAGGAAATGGCGGGCCACGGTGCTAAAGTATGGTGGGGTTCCATCATGCACAAACCACAAGTCCCTCTGTTGTGAACGGAAGACCTTGCGAGGAACTAGGAAGCACTTGTTTCAGGAAGACACGGTAGGCTGCGCCGGTCAGACGCTCTGGCAAGAGATACGGTTCCACAAGCCAATCACCAATGATACGTGCCCAGATGTTCACTGAAATTCTCTGCTGGTGTTTACGAAGGGTAGTAGAGTGGGGATGGGCTTATGATTTCGTTAATTCACATTTTACGAAAGTTCAACTTCGGCATCGAACTTCACGCTTAATTATTTTGTCGACACAGTTACGAACATACATACATACATACATACATACATATATATATATATATATATATATATATATATATATATATATATATATACATATATATATATATTATTTATCAACTAAGAAATTGAAAATATCTCTATATATTTACAAAATACAAAATATTATTTTCTAAAATTCCCCCCATAAATTTGAGGTGCGTATTATCGTCTGGTGCGTCTTATGGTCCGAAAAATACTCTACTCTGAAAAGAGGTGACATGACCGTGTTATTTAGTCGGAACTTTGCATTTTTATTAACTTATGCAGCAAGAAGTTACTTTTTTTTCATATGCGTTCTACACTCCGAAGAAATATTTTTCTTAGCAGGGAGACTAGATACACTTCAAACTGTCGTCCAGATTTCTCGTTCAGTTTATTATAATCGGGGATTCATTCGAAATAGGGCCCGAATATTCCGTAATAAATCTCGCTAGGACGAAGCAATCTGAACGAAATAACATGCAATGTGCCGCTCACAATACGGCACATCTCATCACATGGTTCTCACGTAGGGGCCTCGACTTTCGCCTTATGGCGTTGGCTCCTTTTACCCCGTTTGTCCTAAACTAACTCCTACCTGCGTTACTCTGTGCGATGTGGGATTGCATCGGGCCGAAGAACGATAGAATCATCAGGTGCTACGACTGTCGCATAACCATATAGGTTGAACGACGTATTACTTCGAGATTGACACCACCGGAATGCCGATGTGTACTTGTACATTTTTGAACTTCGTGAATCAGCTGGATGATCGTGAATTAACGGAAAGTTACTTCCAGCAAGAGGGAGCGACGTGTCACGCAACGGTAAGGAGCGTGGTGGAAATTGGCAACATGGTAATTTCAAAGGGTCTTTTACCGCCCCCCCCCCCCTGTTGCCGTATCTCACACCACCAGACATCGTCCTTTGGGGAAAAAGTCTACCTAAACTAGCTTCGAGATGTGGAACATTTGAAGAAAAGCATCGAACGTGAACTATTCCCCTCGATATCCTTGCCAATTGTAACGTCGTGGATTTCCCTTCCATGAGAAGCGATAATCTATATATCTACTAGCATTAATACCCGGCGTTGCCCGGGTAGATATATAGATATAAAATTGTCCATGCATTCCATCAAAAAAATACTGGGCTGCACCCCTCGCTCTTCATGTTTATCTGGGCAGACAGAATGCGCTTAGCGCGTTTCTACTGAAATGATATACCCACTATTCTTTTGATGGAAAGCATGAAAAATTTTAGATCTGTATATCTACCCGGGCAATCATTGTTTAAAAATAATTTTATTAATTTTCTTATGCCTTAATATAAGTAATGGACTAATAGTTCGGAATGAAAATTATGTGTTGTTATGTTTCTCTGTTTAAAGACCTTTTCCTCCTACTACTTAAAAAACCCCAAAACTCTAAAAGATTTATCTTATATGATTTCACGGAGTAAGTAATTCAAATACATATCGTATGTTAACTCTGTTTCGCGAACTTAGGGGAAAAAAACCTGTAGAACTCTTAAACTTCTTCCCATTTTATGATCCTAAAAAAATTAATATATTTAGATCAACAGAAAGGTTCCAAAAACTGGCCATGGGACAAACTTAATTTTTCTTTTTTTTCCAAATTTTATTAAGTTCTATTAGTTTGAACGCCGTTGTCTAAAATTGTCTAAAGCAGCGGTTCTCAACCTTTTTACACTCACGATTCCACTAAACATAAGAAAAATAAACACCTCGTCCTCCCCCCCGTTACCCCCAGACCAACTCTCAAACCACCCCAGATCACCCCTCAGAATAAACCGCTTTTACCCTGCGTATCGAATTTGAAGGGTTGTGGTTAAGGGGCTGTATCCACATTTAAGAGGTGCGCTTAGGGGCACAAAAATCATTAAAAAATTAATTTTAAAAAACCAATTGAGCCCCAAATTTCGTTTTTCCTGATTTAAGTTTCTAGGGTCCAAAACATTAACTGTGCCGAATTTGGTGGGTAAACAGTCTATGATTCTATAGCGGACAAACAAACAGACAAGCTCTTTTATATATATAGATATAGAAAAGCTCCATATCACATTGGAGCCTCTATCAAGCAAAAGTATCAAGATATGGATGTAAAACGTCTTCCCCGACCTGCTCAGAGTCCTGACCTAAACCCCATAGAACATTTGTGGACCAGTTAGAGCGACGCTTACGGACGAGAGAACCACGTCCGAAATCTACAGCAGAACTGCGACATTTTTGCACCAGGAATGGGCACAAATACCCATAGCTGATTATCAAAACCTTGTTGAAAGTGTGCCCAGAAGGGTTTCTATTGTAACTGCAGCACGTGGGGAACCGTCACCCTATTAAAGCATGCATTATTTCCCTTATACCATAACATCTTGCTGTCCAGTCCATTACTGCAGGGTAGTGTATATATATATATATATATATATATATACTCGTACAGTCAATAAATTAGGGGACTTTATTTACTACAGCAACGAATACACTTAAAAGTCTTCTGAATACAATCACCTTCAAAATAATGTCCTTCCGCAAATATACACTTCTGCCAGCGTTGATACAGCTTCTGGAAACAGTCCTGGAAACCGTTGCGTGAGAGCTGTCGTAAAGCGGTTGTCGCTGTTGCCATCACTTCTTCGGCATTAGCAAACCACTTGCCCATGATGCGATCTTTCAGTTTCCGGAACAGGTAGAAATCGCAAGGAGCGAGGTCTGGGGAATACGGGGATTTGGCAGAACTGTGGTGTCGTGTTTAGAAAGGCCTTGTGGCACCATCAGGGATCGGGGCACCGGGACTTTGTCATGCAGCAACATCCACGAGCTGGATTGCCAAACGTGTGGACGTTTACCACGGATTGCCTCCGGAAGACGATGAAGAACCTGTACATACCATTTGTTGACGATGTTACCTTGTGTTTGCGCAGCTTATCCTTTCTGGACCTTGCGCCAATAAACTTCAACCAACCAAACAACCACTGCTCCTACCCGTTGGATGTTTGCCTCCCTTTGTGGGGTCACTGGCCACCCAATTCTTCGGATCATCTGGAGCAGCGTCAATCCCATTTTTAAACAAAATGTACCATTTGAAAACTTTCGATCTGCACATAGCTTCGTCTCAATATGCTTTTTGCAGTAACCGTGATGTTTCTGCAGTGGTTTTTCCTAATTTGTAGCAGAATTTAATGTTGGAACGTTGCTCCAAAAAGGACATTTTGCTACATCGACATCATAGGCTGACAGTCTGCAGCCAAATGGTGAGCTGCGCGTCTGAGCGGTTGTGCAAAGCGTCATGTGACGTCTCACGTGTACGCAGATAACCAGACTTGCAAACCACATCGTTATTTCGGTTCCCCCACACACCGGGCATGAGGGGGGAGGGTAGTCCCCGAACTTATTGACTATACTGGAATATATATATATATATATATATCAGTGGTCGGTAACACGGTGCCCTCGGGCATCGGGGTGTCCGCGAAACACTTTTAATGTGCCCGCCGATGAAAGATCTAAATTTTAAATATTTGAACAACAAACACTCGTTATAATGAAAAAATTTAGTAAAAAAATTAAAATCATAAAACCGTAAAAATCAAAAACTAAGCAGCCTGTTCTCTCTACAGAGTCGCTCTCCCCTCGCTGTGAGTCAGCTTCTTTTTCCTGCTCTGAAATTGAACTCTCACTGCTCGACGACATATGTCTGTAAATCTTTATTTTACAATATGAAATTTTCCAACTTAAAATTAAAGAACCTGAGATTGTTGTTTAAATTGAAACTTGAATTTATGCATTAAAAATTTATGTCGCATTGTTATTTTCATGTTTAAATATTTCAAGCAGCTCGTCTTCAAGCAGCTGTGACCGCTGAACTCCCACATTTCTGAAATATGCCGTCCTAGTAAAAAAGGTAGCCGACCCCTGATATATATATATATATATATATATATATACAGTCTAACCTCGATATCTCGAACTTGAAGGGAGAGACAAAAAAATTCGAAGTATCGAAAATTCGAATTATCGAAAATCGCATGTTATCAATAGTAATAGAGAAAATAAAGCTTTTTTACGTGCCTTTTTAAAAAGTAATCTATATTTTTATTTTAATAAACACTATTTACAAAATTCTTTGAAAAAAAATTCAATTGTTGCTTGCTTCAGAGAAGAGTCTGAAATTTTATCTATTACAATTTCTAAGTGGACAATGGCTTTAAAATGTGTCCTCTTACCTATTTGATTGACTTTCAACATATCTCCTCAAAGCGTCCACTGCAAATAGTCCTCCTTTGTTTGTCACATTCGGTGGCAAATGGCGGATTTCGTCCTCCTCTTCTAATGATAATACACAAGAAGCTTTCATCTGACCGATGATGTCATTGTCCTCCCACTGACCACACACTATTACCGTATCATCTACGATGACAACGTCATTAAATTCCATGTTATCAAGGTGCATGAGCATCGAGGCACTAGCTTGAATGCAAGACAGCACAGCACAGGCAGGCATTCACACGTGTTGTTTTTTTTCTTTCACTCCTTGTTGCAATAAGAAATCCTACAATCTTCTTGGAAGCCCCCTACCTCTTGATTTTTGTTCATGCCTTCCTTTCCTGTTTTGTTAAAACCACCCTAACCCCTCTAGAAAGTTACCTTGGAGAATAAAAGTAGAAAAAATTAAAGAAAGGATTGATGGTCACTGCATATGCATGGCAACTAACTCAAACGAGATAAGAAAACAATAAACAAGAATTTCAACTCCCATCTTGGAGGGTCAAGAGAAGTTGTCATTTCATTGTGTTATCTCCCGTCTTTATATCCCTTCTTTTTAAAGTTTATGCAGGGTTTTACCACTGTAATGTTTGAATAGCTTTTCTATTTTTTGGATATTATTTTTTTTGTTTTTAGAAAATTTTTTCTTCTCCCTTTGTGGAAAAAAATTCAAGTTATCGAGGGATGAGCCAAAAAAATTCGCCAAATCAAGGTTTTTTAACATTGAGTGCATAGGAAATTTGAAGGGAATTTTTATTTCTTCGAGATATCGAAAAATTCGCGAAATCGAGGTTCGAGTTAGCGAGGTTTGACTGTATATATATATATATATATATATATATATATATATACACTGCTGGCCACCCAAATTGCAACACCAAGAAAGACAAGAGATATCACAACAAATTTATTTTGTAGATAACATGTTGACCAAGTATCAAATGATTAAATTTATAGACTTCTGGGCAGTGCGGTTCCTGCCAAAATTAGTAGCCAGAGTAGCCGCCATTGTTGGAGATCACCGCTGCCACACGCCTCGGCATTGATTCAAAGAGACTTTGGATGAGTTCTTGGGGTACAGCAGACCAAGCAGCTTCCACACGTTGCCAAAGTTGATCTGCTGTGGCAGCTGGGGATGGAATCTGGGTCAATCGTAGAGCAACCATGGACCACATGTTTTCTATCGGCGAAAGATCTAGAGAGCGAGGCGGCCAGGGAAGCAATTCAATCTGGCGATTGACGAAGAACCGTTGGACAATGCGTGCCACGTGTGGTCGCGCATTATCCTGTTGAAATATGGCTGTGGGCAAGCCCTGAAGGTCAGGAAGGACAACTGGCTCCAACACCTCGGAGATGTAGCGCTGGCTGTTTAAAGTACCGGCAATGCGTACTAGAGGTGTGCGAGAGTGATATCCAATACCGCCCCATACCATAATACCCGGTGCAGGACCAGTGTGGCGGTGCATAACGCAGCTGTTCAGCATCCTCTCTTCACGGTGTCTCCAGACTCGAATGCGACCATCGTGGTGTTGCAGACAGAAGCGTGACTCGTCAGTAAAGACAATTTCATTCCATTCTGCCGTCCACACCCTTCTGTCATCGCACCATTGGCGGCGGAGACGTCTGTGGTTCTGCATCAAGGGTAGACAAAGCAATGGACGTCTTGACAGACCACTCTGCTGTAAACGGCGTCGATTGGTACGCGCAGACACTGGATGATGCGTTACAGACTGCATGTGCTGTGCTATGGTTCGTGATGTGACTGAGCGATCCGTCACTGCCATGCGCACAATTTGCCTGTCATCACGTGAAGTGGTGCGCTGAGGTGGATGCGATCGAACACGCAGGTCCGTCGTACCCTCCTGCATCCAACGATCACATATCCGCATTACAGTTGTTTGGTTTCGTCCAACACGACTACCGATTTCCCTGAAAGATAATCCACAATCTCGGTAGGCCACTATCCTTCCTCTGTCGAACTCAGATACTTGATCAAAAGATGATCGCTGTTTTCGAAGAGGCATAATTGATCGTTTTTTTGAAAAAACCACAAGAAAAACACAATTGCCGAACTTGAAATCGTCGAAATCTCCAAGCCTTAAATAGCGCTTTGAAGTGGCGCCACAGGCGCGCGTGATGTGCGTCTGCGCTGGAATTCTAATCATTTGCATATCTCACCTCCGTTAATGCATGTTGTAAATTTTCTGTTATTTGCATGTTTCCTTCAGGCTGTTGCATTTACAGTGGCCAGTAGTGTATATATATGTATATATATATATATATATATATATATAATATAAATATATATATATATATATAATATAAATATATATATATATATATATATATATATATATATATATAATATATGTATAATATGTATTCGGGCCTTATATATTCAATCCCAGAGCCTGTGGATCCAAGTACCGCTATTGGCATGGATGTTTGTAGCCGTTCGAAATCGGCTTTAAACTGAAGGCCCCTCAAATTACCACTGGTTGTAGTTTTTAAGGGACTGTATTAAGGGACTTTATGCCAATTTATGTTCAAATAAACCTCGGCAAAATATGTATAGAAAAAAAGAACACATTACCTGGAGAAATGGAACGAAACTCAAAATAAGTACATTTTTGTAAAGTGGAGTAAATGTGAAAAAAATCATCCTTAATCAATAATGCTCCCATAATTGTCCTTACCACCTGTAGTTTAAGAAAATGAGTTGCTGAGAACAAGTCCTTTAGTTTCCAGTAAATAACATCATTCCGTTAAGATTCCAATATTTGAGAAAGTGACATTCAATTAAATGCAATATCGATTAATCGTCTACGCTGGTTGCATTTAAATATCCCCAAGGTGTATTTTGTTCTTTTTTTCATCCTCCTAGCGTGTGATCAGCTCTAGATTGATGAATTAAGAGAAAAGTGGAGTTGCTAGGAGGTAATTCTAGTTCAACATTTTGATATTTATAGCTGCTAAAGGAGCATACTTATCTGCCACATTATTTTAAATTATTATTTGAAATACCATTTAAAATAGCCTATGAAACAGCCAGCGTTACGTAAATCATTTAAATTACTAGCTGTCAGCCTTTAAAATTCGATGGGTTTTCGTGGGTTTTACTTTCGCATAGGCAACTGAAATATGAAAAATAACTTCTTAAAGGAATTGTGGTAGGCAAAAATAATCGATGCCATAAATAAAACTTAAATGGTGGGCACAAGAAAAGTTACATGTAGTCTCAGAAGTTATTGATTTATTAGCAAAGTTTTCACAATAGGGGTTAAATCACTTCTTTTACGAAATGTCCAACAGAGCTCTTCAACACTTTACAGCCTAGGTAACTTTGGTTCTGTGAATTGATTTTGTTTTATAAAAAGCAGGACTTCCAGCAAGAAAAATGTAATAAACCCACATTGCCTCTATACGCTACCCACACTCAGATTTTAATAAAAAAACTCAGCTTTATAATATATATATATATATATATATATATATTTAAAAATTATAAAAAATATAAATGCAAGTAAGATAATTCACACCGACTTTTCAAAGATCACTTGCAATTAAAGTTATTCTGTTTAATCCGTTTATATTTTATACTTTCATCAATCATCCCCAACAATTAATATTCTGAAAATCGTTTTGGTTTTTAGATGCGTGCTTCTTATTTTTCTATAATATGCTCCTTGTATTGCGTCTTTTACAAGCTCTGTTTTAGGTATGTACGTGGGTCAATTTTGAAATCTGTCTATATATATATTTATATTACCATTATTCTATGATAAATATATATATATATATATATATATATATATATATATATATATATATATATATATATATATAAATATAACGTATTTTACAACTTCTGTTTTAGGCATATAATTGTAACAATTTTTGATATTTTTCTACATATTTATTTATTTTACCATCATTCGATCATATACATATATGGGACGTTATGGCACATGTTAATATGTCCTAAAATATCAATTTTATGTTTTAAGTTGGTATGTCACAATTAAAATTGGTTCTTTAATGTGGCAAAAGCTGATAGTGGAATTATGAAATAATACTAAGTTATTCGTATTGGCAAATGCTGTTACGTATAAAATAGGTAATACTTGACCCCTAATTGAATATTTTAGTCCCTAATTGAAAATTTTCATTGAAGACCAGCCATATGCTTGAGGTTGAATATGTGTATTATCTAAAGAATATTTAGACTGAAAAACTTAATTGAAGGATTTTAAATTTCACAACAAAAGTTACTTTTTTAATTTGCCGAAAACATGAAAAAAATGACATATCGACATCTCGATCGATCGTTCTCCGAATCATCGTTATTCCGTATGTACCGTTTATGCCACCCAATCCCGACGATCATATTGCTTCGTTATATTCCCGCATCTATCGTTTTCCCGCATTTACCGTTCAGTTCAGTCAGTCCCTTGAAAAACGATAGACCGAGATTCCACTAAATATATATATATATATACAGAGGCTGTTCGCACATTTTTTAGACGATTTTGGTAAGCGGTAATAAAAATTCGTTTGCTGCAAAAGAAATAATTGCAATTGTACTATGTTTTTAAAAGTCAAAATTATCGTCTGCGGCTTGAAAGTTTTGGTTTTATTCAAAATGGTGTTTTTAACAAAGCAGTGGTTCGAAGGCTACATTTATGCTCTTTCCGTAGAGAAATATGCATACTCCGTTATCCAAAAACGATGTGAGAGTCATGGTTTTGTGATATCTGAAGCGTCGATAGGTAATATCGTCAACAAGAACGGAAAAAAACGTCAAATTGGAGCCTCAAGTGGGACAAAAATTCCAAACAAGTATCCAAGGAAAAAACGGACATCTTCGACTATTGCAAAGGTACGTTGTTTAATGTTAAAAGAAAATCCCCCTAGTCAAAGGACAGTTGCAAAATCCTTAAAATGATCGGTGTCCACTGTAAACAAAATGATAAACGTTGATTTAAATCTTAAGAAAGCGAAAAAACGCAATGTGCATCGTCTTCTTCCAAATCATATCGCTGAACGCAGGACACGCTGCAGAATTCTATATGAGAAACACTATCCAAAGAAAAATGGAAAACAATTGTCACAATAGATGAATCATGGGTGTATTTAAATGATTGCAACAAAAAAAGAGCCATTTATTATCATAAAAGGGGAGAAAAAAATTTAAGTACATGGTTCGAAGAATCGAAAGAAAGTTTTTCTAAGGGATTCATGATTGTTGCTGGTTTTTCTTATAATGGCAAGTTAAAAATAAAGAGAGTGGAAAAAAATGTCAAGATTAACTCCAAATACTATCAGGAACATATTTTATCGCCAATTTTTCTGAATGAAATACCATCGCTTTACCCACAGTGCCATCAATCTGTGAGACTCCATCAGGACAAAGCTAGCAGTCACACATTAAAATCCACTGTAAATTTCCTAAAAGAAATAGAACAAAAAACTGGTATCAAGGCCATACCCTTCACTGATATCCCTACTAAAACTCCCGATGTATCACCTATGGATTTTTGTGCTTTCGGACTTTTAAAATCTGCATTATCCAAACGTCGTCCCAAAACCCTTACAGGACTCTGGAAAGCTGTTCAGGAGGAATGGGATAGAATGCCTCTTCTGACACTTCAAAAGGCATTATTATCCTGGAAATTGCGGTGTTGAAAGATAGTTCAGAATAAGGGATGTCAAATAGAACATTTAAAACACAAGAATTTTATGTAATTTAGTTTTGTGAATACAATATACATCGTCTAAAAAATGTGTGAACAGCCTCTGTATATATATATATATATATATATACAATGGAATCTCGATCTATTGTTTTTCAAGGGACCGACTGAAATGAACGATAAATGCGGGAAAACGATAGATGCGGAAACATAAAAAGCAATATGATCGTTTGGACTGGATAAAATGAACGGTACATACGGAATAACGATGGATCCGAAAATGATCGATCGAGATTCCACTGCATATATATATATATATATATATATATATATGTGTGTGTGTGTGTGTGTGTGTGTGTGTGTGTGTGTGTGTGTGTATAATAAGGAAAATGTTAGAAAAAACCAGGGAATAGAGAGGAACTTTTGGCAAAGTTTAAAACAAAAGCAATGAACTGTTGATTTTGGTTATACATTTACTTTGCGTAATTACAATTTAAAAAAATCTTGTTCACCTTATACACTTGTTTTGGCAAATTTCATAAGACTGAAACTTCATATTTAAATATTAATATGTATATGCCTTATTAAATATTTCAGAATTATATAAATTTTCCTTCAAATTATCCGCGACGCGTCCAGTGTTTTCCACGAACCCTCCGTGGGTCGTAACTCCCATTTTGCGAGCCACTGGCTTAATACACACTGTTGATTTGGCTTAATACACATAGATCAAAATAAGAAAAAAAACATGATGGTTCAGTAAAAGCATTATCCTCTCACAGATAGCACACCCTGATTTTCCATTAGGCCCGGTAGGCCCGGGCCTAGGGGCCCCCCCAATGTTGGGGGCCCCAAAAAAATTTTAATTTTAAAAGGGAAAAAAATTCCCAATTCATTTTTTTTTAAATTTTGCCTTTTTTAATAGCAATTGTTTATATATCCTTTCAAATTTGATTGATTGATTGGTTCATAAGTATGTTATAGTGTATATAAGGGATTAAAAAGTTTTTCTAGTTACATTTTATTGATGTTTTAATGGTGAAGTTAATATGGGATGGGGGGGCCCCCCATCCCAAGTTGTGCCTTTAGTCAAGAATTTTCTAAATCGGGCCCTGACAGATAGTACAAACTGGACTATAAGAAGATCAAAACGAATAACATACAGAGCTAGCATTTTATTTGTGTTTACTTTTAGAAACCACAGAAAGGGATATCGGAACACAAAATTCTCAAAAAAAAACACATTCTTATTTGCTTGGCACTGTACCAGATGAAGGGGAAACGTGGTAATTAAGTGAAAACGTCCTCTCCACATAGATCCTACAAAGTATACGATAAGAAGACCAAAAGAAATAGCATGCAGCGTTAGTATGTTATCCGAGATTACTTTTTGAAACCTCGTAGAGGAATATCGGCCCTCAAAACTCTATAAAATAAGCAAGAAATATATGATTTCTTGGATTAGAAGATACTATAGATTTGGCTTAAAACATGCTGATCAAAACGAAAAAAAAACAAATACAGTCGGACCTCTATTTAACGAAGTCGCTAAATCCCGAAAAAAAGTTCGTTATATGGAAAATTCGTTAATTAGAGATTCACCTATTAAAATACTTTAAACTACACAAAACAGATTTTAAATTCATAAACACTAAATATTATTAATAAAAGTAATTGATCACAACTTTATTTTGTAAATTAATGTCAATTTGTTTTATATATCTTACCCATCAAACAGAAATCTGAAAGCAAAACACGAATAAAACAAAACATTTTCTGAGAATACACTGTATTTTCAGTTAAAAGAATTATATTAAAATTAATGAATTTTAATGAAATTATCGCATTTATTATAAGAAGTAATTTTAAAAATACATTAAGCATTTTAAGCATGCGTCCTTAAATTTAATTACTGATAAAGTCTGTCAATTTTGTCTAAGTTTTTTTGTTTTAAAAAGTGATTTCTCTCATAATACGTCTCTCATCTCTGCAATGCACCAAAAACCACTTCAGGTGTATTTTCTTTAAACTGCAACTCGCGTCGGAATGTGTTAAAAGAAAGTTAATGTTTTAAATGGTTAAAAAGGAAGAATAAGTTTGAAATGATCAGAAATATTTTGAGAAATATGGAGAAAAAAAATATTGGATCACAAGTAAAAGTTCGTTAAATAGAAAATGCACTTCGCTATTTGGAGGTTATTTTACGAAGAAATTCACAAAATGTTCTTGGTTCCAAGGAAAAGTTCGCAAAATTGAGAAATTCGCAAAATAGAGGTTCGTTAAATAGAGGTCCGACTGTAGTTCAGTAAAAGCGTTTTCCTCAAGTAGATTGTACAAATGAAAGAATACGAAGACCGAACGGGATGACATACAAAGATTGTATTTTATTTGTGATTTCTTTTAAGAACCGCATTCTTATTTCCTTGGATTAGTATACTCTATAGACATTTATTCCAGTAAGATTTAAGATAGGTGTCAAACATTTGTTTCTTGGCTTAGTAAGTATTATATCGCTTGTTGAATGAAATAAACAAAATTTTAAGTTTTGTAATGATTACGTCAACAGGTGTAATGTTTTTATGCTGTATTTTCTGTGCATTCCCGTTGTAGATGTGTCCCGTTTTAACCTACATACCTCGAAATGAAATTTTTCATGATTCACTGTCTAAAAATTTTATACCTCAAATTCCTTGCAAGGTGATTGTACAAAATTTTGTGGATAATGCTGCCTTCCGAAAGGGCGGTTTCTTGGAATGTCTAGGCACGAAGCCTCACCTCCAGTACTTAATTCCAACGTTTTGATAAGGGTGCTCTTTAGATAATTGAGTGAGAGTTGAATAAATAATTTCTTGATCTTACAGTAGGTTTTTAAATTTACAACTCAGGAAAACATAGATAGGTAGGTAAAAAAAGGAAGAAGGAAAGGATCCGTAGATATTAACTAACACACACACACACACATATATATATATATCTGTGTGTATATATGTGTGTATATATATATATATATATATATATATATATATATATAGAGAGAGAGAGAGAGATAGATGATAGAGAAAACCAGTAATAGCTCTAAAGCTACTTGCAGCCAGGAACAAATAACATGAAAAGAAAAGTATGAAAGAGGTTTTAGACAGCATTTCTTCATCAGCGGTGTCAATGCTGTCTAAAAACCAATGGATTGTTTCCGATGAGTATGATATATATATATATATATATATATATATATATATATATATATATATATATATATATATATATATATATATATGTATATATATATATATGTATATATATATATATATATATATATATATATATATATGTATATATATATATATGTATATATATATATATATATATATATATATATATATATATATATATATATATATATATATATATATATATATATATACAGGGTGTCCAGCGAAGAAGTACCTGATTTCAAATTGAAAAATCTCTAGAACAAAGATCTATAGAAGAAAGCAACAAACGGTATTTTTATCGCGAAAGATGTAAGAATTTTATACACTAATTTTCTAAATAGTTACAAAAGTTGCTAACAGATGGCGCTGTACAACTCGTATTTGCAATGACTTGTCTTTGCAATCACTACATCGCAATCTTTTCAAAATGTTCACCATTCGCAGTATGGAAATGGCGCAATAAAATTTGCCATCATACCCTGAAGTTTCTCAACAGAAATTGATTCAGCTGCCACATAGATCACCGATTGAAGCTCGCCCAGCGTGATGGGATGATTCCTGTAGACAGTATCTTTTAATATACCCCACAAAAAATAGTCACAAGGACTCAGGTCCGGGGAATATGGAGTTCAATCCATGACTGCGGCTCTATTGCTAAAAGCTGCTAACAGCGCCCTCTGTTTCACGATAAACATGCCGTTCGTTGCATTCTTCTACGGATCTGTGTTTTCGAGATTTTTTCAATTTGAAATCAGGTACTTCTTCGCTGGACACCCTGTATATATATATATATATATATATATATATATATATATATATATATATATATGTGTGTGTGTGTGTGTGTGTGTGTGTGTGTGTGTGTGCGTGTGTGTGTGTGTAAGTAATATATTAAATATTATGTCCTCCAATCTAGCCTTTAAATTCCCTTTCCTAAATCCAATCTCGAGTAATATTAATTTATCGCTTTAAAAACCTTTAGCCACAGAACTTCGAATGAATCGCATGCCTTTGCGATTATTTCTACACGTGTATACGTCTGGAGTCAGGAGTGGGTCAGCATCGCGATCCCCATAATCTGCTGACCCTACAAATAATAGCCACATGTTTTTTCGCCCTTGCTGTTATTGTTGAAAGGTGATATTACTTCCGAACCGTTTTCTGAAATGAACGTATGCACTTTTGTCACTCTAATAAACGATTCGGCCCGACTGCTTCCAAATTTAATTTTATTCCTTTTAGGCTGAGTCTAGCTCCAGCAATTTAAATATGAGCTAGTTTTACCTTTCAGAAAATAATATAAGAAATAATATAGTGTAATGGGTATATTACACACACACACACACACACACACACACACACACACACACACATATATATATATATATATATTTATATATATATATATATATATATATATATATATATATATATATATATATATATATATATATATATATATGTGTGTGTGTGTGTGCCGGCCACGATGTAAGGTACTATTTCATGAGATGTCCATTCCGAACATTTCATATATATATGCATATATATATATGTATATATATATATATATATATATATATATATATATATATATATATATATATATATATATATATATATATATATATTCCAATGCGGAGGCACTTGTCGTCAAGCATTCGCCTATACTACGCCGCAATTTTACTGCCCATTTTATTGTGGGGGCACCATATAGACGGACAGCATTACCTCCTATGAAGGGACGACACGAACGGAGGCATTTTTCGTTGCTCGACGCCATTATTCGATCCGAGCACCCTCAGCACCGAAAACCAGCGCGCTATACCACTGGACCGCCACAAGCCCGCATATATATATATATATATATATATATATATATATATATATATATATATATATATATATATATATATATATATATATATATATATATATATATATATATGTATGTATATATATATATATATATATATATATATATATATATATATATATATATATATATATATGTATGTATGTATATATATATAAATTATTTTATTTCTATTTATTTATTTTTTAAATTTTGAATTCAAACAAGATCGTAGGACAGATCTATAGGGTAGAAAAAGAAGGGACTTTAAAAATTCCCTTCTAAGAATTCGTAAATTTAAACAATTACTTTAAAATCAAGAAGATCTAGCTGATATTTTAAAGATATTAGAGGAAATAATTAAAAGAATTGGTTAAATAACTAAATGTTTTAGGATAATTTTTTTTTCTTTAAATACTTGGCAATTTTAATTCTTTTTTTTTCTTAATGTACTAGGCTTCCCCGTTTTCTAAATTCTCACACACAGAATTCCCCCATTTTTTCACGACAATGGCCGACTGCGAAACACTGTATAAGAATGGGTGATGAAGTTGGCACATTCCGACGCTAGAGAAAAAAAAATCTAGAGCGCTCGTAGATATGCTTAGCTGCAGAGTTTCAAGGAAATCAAGAAAAAAAATAAAGGCGGGGCCATGAACTTTGATTGTACACGAGCAGCGTTTGATGCGAGAATCTCTTAGAAGAGACTCATATAAAGAAGGGATAAGTCAACAGAAATGAACAATTTCTACTATATGTTGGAATCCAATGACATAAAACTTTATTTCTGTAGTTTGAATATACAACAATGATATCAAAAGTGGTGTGTTCGATTCCTGAAAGTACAATGCTTTTTAACACCATATAAAGGGGTGAAATTTTACAGTGTTAAAGAAGCTGTCGCTATAAGAATAAAGAAGAAAATAACATGTAGATTCTAGGTGAAAACCCGCACTTCGCTACGGAGTACATTCAAATTGAATACAAAGGTCAATGTATGCAATTAATGCCAAAAAAAATAAATTTATATATATATACATATATATATATATATATATATATATATATATATATATATATATATATATATATATATTTATAATAAATACAACTTTCAATATATACAATTGATGTAGAAAAAATATATATATTTATAAAAAATCGTAAGGGATATTTTTATAGACAAAACAATGTCCAATCGTCTGCCGCATGAGCAAGAAAAAAAATATTTTTTTGTCTATTTAGTTGTTATGCACGTGACGATAAATTTATTTAAAGTACCAGAAAAAGAAATAATGTGATCAGCATTTAATAAATTAAATTCTAAAAATTAATCTTTAAAAATTCACCAAAAATCAGAAAATTAAGGTAAAGATTCGAAAAAGATTTCATTTTAAAGGAATTTTCACGATCTTTCTCGTGATATAAATTTTATAACCCTCAAATTATTTTTTTAAATGCAAACGAAAAAAAGTTACTAAAACAGCTAAAAAATTTAGTTTAAAAAATCTAAGAAGAATTTTTCAAAAATCTCTCTTAGTGCACCCCTACACCATAAGAAGAATCACCATGCAAAATTTCAGCCCTTTAGGTCTAGCGATTTGGTCTGTGAGTTGTATGTCAGTCAGTGAGTCAGTTACGGAACTGTTTTATATATATAGATTAGCATGGCCGATTGTAAATATTAAATCTCATGGGGGAAAAAGTGCTTAAAAAAAGTAGAAAGACAGTTCTGTTGAATTCAAAATTGGTGGCGGAAGAATCCTCATCAGTTGCTCACTAATTAGATACAAATTTCACGAACTTGGTGGAATTATTAATGAGCAAAATATTAAATAGAAAAATTACGAACTCGGCATTCAGTTACATTACCATATTATGGTGATCAGCGCGGGAAATTTCAATAGTGAGTTTTTTAAGTACGCTTTTTTAGAATGATAACATTTTTTTTATTAAATGTATCTGGTATATTTTGGAAGCTAAACATCTAGCAAATGCCGATATATCGTAAAATTGACATTTATGGGTGCAGAAAACCGAAATATTTGTCCATCAAAATTGTCTATTTCGTGAAATTCGGAAAACTGCTTTGTGGAAAAAGCTTCATTTGCAATGAAAAACGTTTTTAACTTTATAAAAATGAGTATATCCTTAACGATGAAATTTTGTAGAACACATGGAAATAAAAAATTTGTCGATTGGAGGACAGAAAAGATGAATTTTGCATGCATGAATATAGTGGAAATTTGCGAAACGGAAAGGAGCTGGCTTACCCGGACTGTCAGCTGTTTCTGTTGTCCGCTGCTTTTGAATTCGGCAGTTTTAATTTAATAATTCAAAAAGTTTAAAGTTTTGAAAGTTGAGGTTGGCATCAGTGCACGCGTCTCGTCCGTCCGCGTCCATCGGTACCAGTCGCAATATCCTGCTATGCTCGGTTCGCAAGATTAGCCCGTCCCCGTGTCTGCTTACTAATATACATTTGTTTACCTTCAGCTGTTATTATATATATATATATATATATATATATATATATATATATATATATATATATATATATATATATATATATATATATATATATTATATATATATATATATATATATATATATATATATATATATATATATATGTATATATATATATATATATATATATATATATATGTATATATATATATATATATATATATATATATATATTAGTATTAGCATTTATTAAATGAAAACCATCTTTATTTTTCTTCAGTGCATCAGTTCAATCTATTATCAGAACTAGATTTCTTAAATTATGGCTTTCATATTTGATAAAACTTATTTATTAAATGTTTTGGGGCCAGTTACCACAATACTGAACATAATATATTTAACATAAGTGCTCTTTAAGTGATTAAACGAAGAAAACATGGGATATACCAATGGCATTAAAAGACATATTCCGCGCAAATATTTATAGCAGTTACAAAATAGATTTATGATTGAGCCGACAAGGAATGTTAAACTACTTGTGTTGTCAGTCGCAAAGTACATCACAGAAATATAATAGCTCATTCCTGACTCTGATATCAATGAAATATTTCTCCCTGAGTGACAGCAATAACGGCTTATAACTGACGACTTTTCTGAAAAGCAGAAACCATTAGAGAGCAAAAAGAAATATAATTCATTACGCCTCTTACTTTTCCAATAGAACTACTTCATTAAATATTTTATATGTTCTGCGGTCAATATATTTTTCCTTATGCTTATTTTTTCAGACATATTTTACACGAGTAATATATATACATACATTACTACATCGGGACGCGATCATTTTGCTCCTAATAACCGGCTGCTTCGATTAACCAGTGGTCCAATTAACCGGGTTCGACTGTATATATATATATATATATATATATATATATATATATATATATATATATAGTGGCACCTCGGTACTCGACGTTAACTAGTTCCAGAAGGCACGACGAGTAGCGGATGTGTTTTTTCTCAGAAAGAGTAATGTGAAATGAAATAATCCGTTACTGAACCGCAGAAATTTCACATTTTACTTGGTAATTTATAAATTTATGGTATTGATTTTAATACAAAATGTCAAAACTGGAGAGGCATAAGTAAAAAACAATAATTAGATAAAAAGAAAGTTTCATCTTACCAGTACTTTGAGGTTTTCATTGCTTAAGGCTGCTATGTACTAAACATATTGGATTCGCTCACCGCAGTGGTAACCTATGGAGTAAATGTATCCAAGGATCGCCGACTTGTATTCAAAGAGTTTTAAACCATTGTACTCCATAATAGAGAAAAAAAATTTGCACCTTGGGGCATTTTTCGTATTTTCTTTTAAATGCAAAAACATTTTAAAATTTAAATTATTCACAGGAAAAAAAATCTTGTATAGTGTGTTTTAAACGTTCCTAAATTCCTTTGGTAGACGATATTTATAAAATGCATTCTGTTGCAAGGTGCAGAAAAGTTCAGACTATCTGAAAATAGCATTTTTATTGGATTATCAACATTTATGTAGCTGTCAATAGTAGACACATTTTCTCCATAGGTTAACATTGAGGTGAGCGAATCGAATAGAGTTAGTACACAGCAGCCTTAACGGGTTGGTGGCGAGAAGATTTTAATGAAAGAGGAGTCCTCTTCCATTAAAACAGGCATTCGAACAGTGGTCTTTGTCTTTTCTGTCTACATCAAAACCCTGCTGTAGACTTAGATATAGGGATATTTCCTACAAACCTATCAAGACAAGCTTTGTTCTGCCACATGTCGGCTTGCTAAAACTTTGTCAGGGGATACTTTTGAGCAAGATTTTGTAATTAAACATATTTAGAACAAATTTTTCGTAGCAGTGCCTTTGAAATTCATGCACCTCCTGAGTGCCATGATCTTCTCTTTGTTCTTCCACTAACTCTTCGATATCTTCATTCCGGATTTCCAGGCACATGAACTTTCCATTGGCACGGTGTTACCTACTATTGGTACAGCCTCAAAGCCTTCAAATTGTTGGGTTTTAAAGATTAAATCCTTAATTATTTTAATCTCCAGCACTTCGCTAAACTCTAAAAGTAATGACAGTACGTCATCTTATTTATTTTATTAAATTTTATAATACTCTGTAAAATATTCAGAGATTTATAAGTGAATCATTCCCGCATATGCGGATATATGTCATGAATCATATGCAAATATATGTGGCGCAGTAATTGATTGGCTGGCAATTACTATAAAAGCTAGCCGCACTGTATTAAAGTTCGTTCCTTCTACCCTTCGCTGCTTTTCTCCCAGTTGCCAGATGTTAACCAGTTGTACCATGTTAAAGTCCTGACATGGATATTATTCGTTTCCCTGTTACAACGCCAGTTTGGTGTATCTGCAAACAGATAAGTTATCTCTGTCATGTTATACTTTGTTATGTTATACTATGTTATTAAATCTCTATTCTCAACCGAAACTCAGTTTTAATTTCTCACTCTGCTACTTACATTCCTAAGGCATGACTGTCACTTTAAACTCTGTATCAAAGTTCTGTCAGCTATTCATTGAAACCACTGACTGATCATCAAAACAAATTTCATCGGATTTACCCCTAGCTTTGTTCTACAGCGAAATCATACACGCAGCCGCACTGCTGTCGGAGATTTGTTGTTTTACCGTATACCTGATATTCACGACACACTCGTAAAATGGACGCGTGCGAAAATCCAAATTGCTTCGCCACCTCGGAGATGTCCCACCTCTTTTGCGCCGTTTATAAAGTCACGTTCATTTAAGCGCAAACTAATAGTTACTGAACTGTTGTTCTTATTTATTTATTAAGAGATATAAGTAATAAACCCCAGAATAGCATATATTAATACAGTTTCCAAAATAGCGATGATATTTAGTATGGTATTACACTTTCGGACCATAGTGGACTCCCCTAAAGACAGTTTTGTCTTATTAATGTGAGACTTATGATTGATGCTTAGAGCACAAATGTTTGATATCACGCCTAACAGTTTTGGGCACGTGAGAAACTAATTCACCCTCAGAAACGAGTGCATCGATCTGTGTGGCAATCTGTCGGGCTTGAGAGCAATTAATTGAACTTTATATTTATTTTAAGTATGCACTACTAATATTTTTTGTTTATCCCCCCAAAAAATTTCGTGGATGCCCTAGCCGATCTCACTCATCATAAAGTGCCGCGGCACACCGGTTGGAAATCACTTTTTTAAAAGTTGTACACCACACTTCCGAAAATATGTATCATTATTAGATTCCGTGTACATAAGGAGTAGAACTTTTTTTTTCCTTAATTTAATCCTCTAACAACCTATAGGATTTTCGAAACAAGTGAACATTTCGGAAATACATTTTATAATATTTCATAAAATTTACACCTATTTCTTGATTTTTATTTTAGTATCAACCCTTTTTACATTATATTAAACATATAATGAAAAAAGTGTTAAATTACATTATCTATATCTATAAAGGAAGAAGTCCTGACTTTATATACATATATACATACACGTATCAACGCCCAGCAAAAACTATTGGAGATACAGATATCAAATTTTAGGAGCTTATTACTTTGTGCTGAAGGCGTCATTTAAGAAGCAATTTTTCAAAATTCGCCCCCCAAGGGGGGAAGGGGGGCAAAACGTGTTTTTTACATATTCCTTCATATCTCAAAGAAGGATATTGATATCCATAACATTCTTGCTTTAAAATGTAAGTAACATGAATACCTAAAAACCAATTTCAGGATTTTTCAAAATTAGGCCCCCAAGGGGGGGAGGGGGGAAAAACGTGCTTTTACGTGTTTTATCACATTTTCCTTCATATCTCAAAGAAGAAAACAGATATCCATAAGATTCTTGCTTTAAAATGTAAGGAACATAAATACCTAAAAACCAATTTCAGGATTTTTCGAAATTCGGCCCCCATAGGGGGGGGGAGGGGGCAAAACGTATTTTCCCATATTCCCTCATATCTCAAAGAAGGAATTTGATATCCAAAAGATTCTTGCTTTAAAATGTAAGGAACTTGATTACCTAAAATCAGTTTCAGGATTTTTTCAAAATTCGGCCCCAAGGGGGGGAGGGGGGGCTAAACGTGATTTTACGTGTTTTTCACATGAAACGGATATCCATAAGATTCTTACCTTAAAATAAAAGGAATCCGAATACCTAAAAATCAGTTCCAGGATTTTTCAAAATTCGGCCCCCCCAAGGGGGGAGGGGGGGCAAAACGTGTTTTCCTTCATATCTCAAAGAAGGAAATTGATATGTTAAAGATTCTTGCTTTAAAATGTAAGGAACATGAATACCTAAAAACCAATTTCAGGATTTTTCAAAATTTGGCCCAAAAGGGGGAGAGGGGGCAAAACGCATTTTTCCCATATTCCCTCATATCTGAAAGAAAAAAAAACAGATATTCTTGCTTTAAAATGTAAGGAACTTGATTACCTAAAATCAGTTTCAGGATTTTTTCAAAATTCGCCCCCCCCCCCAAGGGTGAAGGGGGGTAAAAAGTGTTTTTTACATATTCCTTCATATGTAAAAACCGGATTAAATAATATACCCATACCTCGCTTTACGGCCTAGATACGTTCCGGAAAAGTTGGCCGTAAAGCGAAAAGCCGTATCTGGTACAACAAACTGTAATGCAGTTTGTTTCATAAGTTAACTAATGAAATGCAATGCATTTCATTAGTTAACTTATGAAATGCATTGCAATTATAAAATACTTGGTAAATGTCTAAATGTAAAAATATAAAGATAAAATATACATGTTATGTTATGTTGTTAGCGAAAGGAGTATAACTAATGTATTTAGTGGTTTGCATTCATGTAATGATGGTAATTTGAATTTTTTTTATTTTTAAGTATACTGTATGAAATTGCATTGCTATTGAAGTGTTGTACTGTATGAATTAATTTATTAGTAAGGTGTGCTGTAACAAAATTGAGATTAACAAAATTGACAATATTTTGACATTTTTACTTTTCAGCTTTTAGTCGAACAATTATGAAATGCTGAATTTACCAAAATTCTGAGGATGAGTGTAACATTTCATGTGTTTTTTTTTCTATGTTATTTATACTGTGTTTAGTTTTTAAATTGATTTTGATAACATACATACTTAAAATCCTGGGCAACGCCGGGTACTTCAGCTAGTCTATATATATAAAACAGTTCCGTAACTGACTCACTGACTGACATACAACGCACAGACCAAACCGCTGGACCTAAAGGGCTGAAATTTTGCATGGCGATTCTTCTTATAGTGTAGGGGTGCACTAAGAGAGATTTTTGAAAAATTCTTTTTAGATTTTTTAAAATTAAATTTTAAGCTGTTTTAGTAACTTTTTTAAGTTTGCATTTAAAATAATAATTTGAGGGTTATAAAATTTATATCAGGAGAAAGATCATAAAAATTACTTTGAAAGGAGATCTTTTTCGAATCTTTACCTCTATTTTCTGATTTTTGGTGAATTTTTAAAGATTAATTTTTAGAATTTAATTCATTAAATGCTGATCACGTGACCCTCTTTTTCTGGTACTTTAAATAAATTTATCGTCACGTGCATAACAACTAAATAGACAAAAAATATTTTTTTTTCTTGCTAATGCGACAGACGATTGGACATTATTTTGTCTATAAAAATATCCCTTACGATTTTTATAGGTATATATATTTTTTTCCTACATCAATTGTAGATATTGATCGTCGTATTTATTATAAATATATATATATTTATTTTTTTTTGGCATGAATTGCATACATTGACCGTTGTATTTAATTTGAATGTACTCCGTAGTGAAGTGCGGGTTTTAAGCTAGTATATTTAATATAATCTAAAAAATGTTCACTTTTATATTATATTAAATATATAATGTACAAATAAAAAAGGGCCCAGTTGGCAAAGGCAGCGAGCCAGTGATCTGAACGTCTCTGGTTCGATGCCGGTCGCTAACAATCCACCTCCATGTACGCTAATGGCGGCTGGTGCACAAAAATCTGTCGTGGCTGCAATGTACACCAAGTTCTCAAAATTTACCTCTGGAGGTGCGTGGTCAAGTGTACCGGTCTTATCACTTGACTTGGTTCAAAATTACGGAACCGGTTCTTTAGCCAAGTGGGACTTTAGAGCCAACTATCATATATAAAAAGTAATAGCCTTTTTACTTTCAAAAGTGTTTATTTCTGGGTTTTTAAAAAAATTTTCCTTAACACATTCGTATGCAATCCATCAAATTAAGTTATAAAATATATGATTTTGCCTTTTAAAATATTCATCTCTTAAAAACATTAACTGCTTTTAATATTCAAAGGTGTTATAGAATAACACCAGTGGTTATATGCAGCCTTTAATTCTACTATTTAATCAAAAATGTTCAGCGCAAATTATATAAAACATTTCTATAAAATATAATAAAAGATAAAAACTATTTTAGAGCCAACTATCCCATAAAAAAAGAAATAGCCTTTAACTTTCAAAAGTATTTATTTCTCGGTTTAAAAAAAATATTTTCCTTAACACATTCCTATGCAATCCATCAGCTAAAGTTGTTATAAAAATATATGATTTTGCCTTTTAAAATATTCATCTCTTAATTCTACGATTTAATCAAAAATGTCCAGCGCAAAGTATATAAAACATTCCTTTGAAAAATAAAAGATAAAAAGGTTTTTAGAGCAAACTAAATGTTGGTTTTTAAAAATATTTTTCGTAACACATTCGTATGCAATCTATGAATTTAAGTTGTTATAAAAATATATGATTTTACTTTTTAAAATATTCACCTCTTAAAAAAATTAAATTGCTTTTAATGTTCAAAGGTGTCATAGAATAACACCAGTGGTTATATTTAGCCTTTAATTCTGCTATCTAAGTAAAAATTTTCAACGAAAATTGAATAAAGATATTTCATTGAAAAAATAAAAGGTAAAAAGGTTTTCAGAGCTAACAAAATATATGATATTTTTAAATAGTTTTGTTAACACATTCATATGCAATCTATCAATTTAAGTTGTCTATAAAAATAAATTTTTTTAAACTTTTTCTCTTAAAATATTAAATTACTTTTAATATTTAAAAGAATCACAGTATAACAGCAATGGTTATATGCAGCCTTTAATTCCTTTATCTTATGAAAAATGTTCAGCGCAAATTATATAAAATTCTTTCTTTGTAAAGATAAAAGAAAAAAATGTTTTCAGAGCTACCTAAACATTTAACTTATAAAAATATTTTTGTTATTTCAATCGTATGCAATCTATCAACTTAAGTTGTTTATAAAATTATAAGATTTTATTTTTTAAATATTTATCTATTAAAATTAATTACTTTTCATATTAAAAGGTATCATAGAATATTACCAGTGGTTATATTCAGCCTTTAATTCCACTGTCCAATCAAAAATGTTCAGCGTAAATCATATAAAGATATTTCGTTGAAAACATAAAAGATAAAAGTTTCTCAGAGCGAACTATATATTGATTTTTCAAAAGTACTTATGTTAACACATTCGTATGCAATCTATCAACTTAAGTTGTTAATAAACATATATGATTTTACTTTATAACATTTCAGGTCTTAAAAAACATTAAATTTTATCACAGAATAACACCATTGGTTATATTCAGCCTTTGATTTATCCATCTAATCAAAAATGTTCAGAGAAAATTATATAAAAATATTTCTCTGAAAAAGTAGAAGAGGTTTTTAGAACTAACTAAATGTTCGATTTTCTTTTATATAGTTTTGTTAACACATTCGTATGCAATCTATCACTTAAGTTGTTGATAAACATATATGATTTTACTTTTATAACATTTTCAGGTCTTAAAAAACATTAAATTTTATCACAGAATAACACCATTGGTTATATTCAGCCTTTGATTATCCATCTAATCAAAATGTTCAGAGAAAAATTATATAAAAATATTTCTCTGAAAAAGTAGAAGAGGTTTTTAGAACTAACTAAATGTTCGATTTTCTTTTATATAGTTTTGTTAACACATTCGTATGCAATCTATCAACTTAAGTTGTTGATAAACATATATGATTTTAACTTTATAACATTTTCAGGTCTTAAAAAAACATTACGTTTTGTCACAGAATAACACCAGTGGTTATATTCAGCCTTTGATTTTTCCATATAATCAAAAAATGTTCAGAGCAAATTATATAAAAATATTTCTCTGAAAAAGTAGAAGATCAAGAGGTTTTAGAACTAACTAAATGTTCGATTTTCTTTGTATAGTTTTGTTAACACACTCGTATGTAATGGTATCAACCGAAGTTGTTATTTTCAGAACACAAATCAACTTTACACTCGGGAATTCAACTGAGTTTAAAACCAAGAAGATCAGGTTCCTGAAACATCGTATAAATATCTTTTTGGAAATCAACCCTTTACAACTCCTACTACTATTGTACTCGAAAACGTCATCGTGACGAAATTAACGACAATCGGCATCAAACTGCTGACAAAAGAAATGATCTCTACCTAATCGGCACATAAAAAAACCGCTGCCTTCCTCGCGCATGCGCCAGATCCACGCTGACTTCTTCCACTTCAGTTTTCCCGGTAGGTAAGCGCGTACAGGTGAGGCATTCGCACAGAAGATCAGCGCTACTCCCGCACGCCCCCTCAACATCCAGTTTCTGCCCGGATTTTCACAGTTCGCAACAGGTGACCGGGAATTTTTCCTGAATTTCCAGTGAAAGGACACCTACTGTGAGCTACAGGGGATTTTCTCAGGGAAATAAAAAGGTAAATTTTTTGTGCTTCATCGTTTTTATTACTTAGAGTAGCCTTGCACGCAGTGTTTTTGTATTTCGTTTTTATCTTATTCTTCTTTTCTGCGCAGTTTTCTTCGCTTAAGGTTATTTTACGGAATCAAACTGGAAAAGAAAGCCTTGAATTAAGAAAATTTAAGGCATTAATTTTAGATAAGAAATTGCGACTGAACAGTTTGAATGCAACTTAATAATTCGTTTGAATTTTTGGAACTCTTGAATCCAAGCCTTTCTTCTTTAAACATAACTGTATACAAATAGGAAATATGAAAAAACAAATATTTTATAAATTCCGCTGTTTAAAAGAATGAAAAAAAAATCTATCGAATCATTTTACAAACTTTATGCTTTTTTAATGCTAGCCGAAAATCACACTACTATTCTAAAATGCTCTGGTGAAAGTTAATACTGGAAGAAGGTAAGAATATCTGATATTATATACTATATTTAAATACTGTATAGTAAAAAAGCTTTAAATATTTTCTAATACTTCCAAGATTTTCGGGACCTACACAAAAGAACATTATGGTTCAAAATTATGCTGCTAAAAAACCGAAGTAATATATATTACTGAAACCAAATTATTATCAGACATCATCTGACGTGTTCTATATTTCAATGAAATTTTTCTATTTTTCTTAGGCATGTGCAAAAAATATCCTCTGGCAGTAAAAGATTACCAATAAATAATCCTTATTCATAAAATACGCCTAATATAATCACAAAGCAGACTTTCCTTATATTATGCGGTGTTTTTGCACCAGCAGCTAAAATAGCATAACCCTCCCATAGAATAGGAAGGGTACGTAGGTTTCGAGTTGAAACTGCGAACGCTCGTATTAAAATGTCCGTCTAAGAAATAGCTACATTATACAAAATAAAACATTGAAATTCATTCATATAGAAATACTAAAAACAGATCAAAGCATATCTTTTCAGGTCATGCAGGTTTCATATATGTTAGATTAAATACTACTTAACTACAAAGGAATTGTTTATTAGAAACGTTTAAAAGAGCCGCATGCCAATGTATAATAAAAAATAAACATAATTTCATCTGGCTTCCTAACTGTGAGTAAGAAAATGAAAGGCTCTTAAGAAACACTCGTAAGAAACAAAAGAAATTAAGGACATTAAAATTTCAAAGCCTTTCTTATTTTTCCACACTTTTTGCAAGTCTTACACCAGTTTTAGACATTAACACACGTTTTTCACCTTTACGTAGGTTAAACATATTATTCCAATATAATAAATTACTTTTTAACACTAAAATAGATTACTGTTTAGTAATGAATTTAGTTGAACTTAAAAAAAAATCACCAAATCTAGCTCCAGGAGAGATCATATAAAAATGTGTGATTTTACTGTATAAAATTTTCAACTGTTAAAGAAATATTAAATTACTTTTAATTTAAAAAAAAGTATCACAAAAAGACACCGGTGGTTGTATTCAGCATTTAAAACCCCTACCTAGTCTATTTAGAGCTGAACCCCTTCTCTAGATATTTACAGAAAATAATATTACATGCTTTTATTGTACTAAAATTCCTTTATATAATTTTCTAGATGTTCTATTAAAAACAGAAACTCTGTAAATTAAATTTAAAATCGAAAGCTATTAAGAACTGGACCGGTATTGTCTTACAATGTGATGCGAGGAATTCCGATCCTTATAAAGTTTGTATACAAACCGGATTAATCTGACATTTTATTGCCACGATACATGATCTCAAAAAATTACATGCTTTGCCCAGTAATATCTTACGATGAATTTCCGTAAAATTTGAAATCAGTGAGTTTAAAATTTTTACCCCAAAAACATCTTTTTATGATATGTCGACTAGATTCGCTGCTGATTTTTTTTAGTATTATAGGAATACAATTTAATATGAATTTGTGCATAAGTATTTATGTTTAGTTTTTTTTTAAAATTTGATTTACGATTAATTACTGCGATGAATAAAAAACCAATCGCAATTCTGTCTTGGCAAGGATTATTTTGCTATTTCAGTATGTTTCACAAGATCATGTTTCACCTTACAGTTTATTTATAGAATAGTTCAAGGCAGAAATAGATTGTAAAGTCAACCTTTAGTTAAGAACACAATATTGGTATTTTATATATAACGCAATCGATTTCCAATAAACCAGATTTCCGGCGGTAAACTTTGTTTTTTTTAAGCTGATTTTGTCGAGAGAGAATTTTTATTCTACTAAAAAAAATTGTATTTGTTTGGGATTTTTTAATTAAAGAGAAACATTTAACAGAATTTGATTACATACTAAATATTTTTTTTATAACTCAATGGGATTTCCGATAACCAGATTTCAGTCAAAAACCTTTATTTTACTTATGTGATTTTGTCGAGCGGGTAATATTTGATTCTATTTAAATATAGGTATTTGTATGAATCACTTTTAATAATAAGAAACGTGTATGAAGGTTGGTTTAATATGTTTTACGCTCTTCAAATCATCATCATTTAATGGATTTTCTTAAAAAATCAAAAACTTTTCATGTTTTTTAAACGTGTAATAAATAAATTTGCGTGTTATTACATTTGTGAAACTATACGCCTATCATTTAACTGAGAGGATCGAAGATTTGTTCAAAATGTGCAATCATCTTTATAAGAAAAATTCTTTTATAATTTTATCTTTATTATCTTTTCTTTTCATCTTTATCAGCTATGACACCCAATTTAATTAAAACCGCTCGTGAGTAACGCATAGTTACATGGTATACTATTTTGCAAACTTGAAAGCAATTTTTGGTCATTAATCTTGCTATTAAATCTTCCTTAATTGCATTAAACATTCACGACCCGTTAGCATATATAAAAAACAATTATCGAGAGCTTTAAAAATTAGACATACTCTTAATATACATATTGATTTTTTGAGGTGAAGAATCATACATGTATGAACTAGTGTTCAAAGGAATTATGCTGATTCTTTCATAAAACTCGATCCTATATATTTTAGCAATAGCTTGTAAAAGAATTTTAAAATAAAGTGAATAAAGGACACGTGATTTTAGGACAGTCATTACCATATAAGCTAAAATTAATGTTAGTTACTAAGTGACTGTACATATGCCTGCAATGAACTGTACAAATCTAGCCTAACGATAAGAAGTCTTTGTTACGACAGATGTGTATTTACTAGTTAGCACTCATGGGAACAGATTTATTCATTGCAATAAGTCTACGGATTCCCAGATATTTAGTAAAATGTCATGCTTAACGCGGAATTCAAAATTTTGCTCAATACAGAATATTTTTTGTTCACCAGGCCAGCACACCTATAAATGTGTACGAATCAATGTCAACTTGCAGGGAGAACAAGCATTTACATTTAAAGAACTAACAAACTGTATATAAATAAATAAATAAATATATATATATATATATATATATATACTCACTCTTTTCAACAACGTCATATCACAAAAACCGGCGATTTTTAGCTATGCCTGTTTTCAGTATGCTCTGAATGAGTAGTATAACCCTGCAAGATCGTCATATATCTCACCGCTCAATATTTAGCCGCTAGAGAGAAGAATTAATATTTATTTTAATACATTAATTCTACTTTTAAACTTTAAAATCACTCACCTTTTTTAGATATGACGTTATGAAAGAAGAGAGCGATATATTATCTACATTATATTTCCAAACATACCTTAATATTCTCGTTATAAAGATTTAAATTCTATTCATTTCAATTTTAAAACTCTTTATTCTGTTTGTAAAAAGATCATGCTACAAAGTCCTTTTCATCAGTTGTTTAGGCTTTATCAACACCTGAATCTCAAATAAGATATTTTATGTCAAACAAATACTGATATGCAAGAAAACAAATATTTAAGTACGCAGCCTACGGGCTGAAAAACTTCAATCAGCAGCATTTATGAGACATTCGTGTAAGCATTATGAACCGGTATTTTTTAATTCTATTGAGGTAAATCATGGAGAAATAATTTTTTTTTCTTGTGCAAATAGAAGTTTTTCTGTTATCTTCTCTTGAAAGCATACATGTAGGAAATTTGATTTAAACCGTATTATACATTTCTGGAATTTTTACGAAAATACGGCAATGGTTTGCGAAGAATACTAAGAAGAAACTTTTAAAATTTACTTTTTTAAAAATTAGGACAACATTGTAGTCCACATAAAATGAAAGCCTTGGGGAACAAGATTTAGCCCTGTGTGTTTAGCACAAGCAAGAAAGGATAAGAATTAGTTAACGAGTAGAGTAGGTTTTGCCTACGAAAATATGCTAATATTCCCAGCAAATACCCACCTGTTTAAAATACATAAAACAGAAAAAATAATTAAACTGAGAATCATTTAAAAAATTTAAACGAATTTAATTGTTTTTTGGCAAATTAAAGGTAGATAAATCCAAAAAATTTCAAAATTGAAGAATGTTGTGTAATGGAAATTAACTGAAATTGGGAAACTTAAAATCATGCATCAGATTGTATATATAGGATTAATTCACAAAATTAATGCCACCCAGTCGTGAGACCATTAACGAGTGAAACTGAAGGACCGGTTCCCTTCGTAGCAAAACCTGTATACGCAACCGAGGGTTGATTTCCCATGTTCGGTGAACAGTGTCATTATTGAGGACCTGGGAGCCAGACGGACAGCACATAACTGCCGACCAATTGGGGCAACCCGGGGCCATTAGCACTTAGGGTTAAAGCGGACTGTTAATATTCCTTCAGTGTTGTGGTAATCTTCCTGCTCTGAGTAGACCTAGTCCAAAATCCAATCGACCCTGTTTATTAAGTCGTAAAACTGACGGTAAATCCTGCTGTGTGTTCTAGCTTCCTAGTCTGAGTATAACTAGACACCAAACCCAGTGAACCCCGTCGAAGAAGTCGTAAAACTGACTGTTAATTCCTGCTGTGATGTTGCTAATCCTACTAAACTGAGTATAACCTAGACTAAACCAATTGACACTGTGAATAAGTCATGCGGCAACCAAACGCCTGTTCATCAGGAGCTAGGCCACAGAGACACTATACATTCAATAACGTGGGAAAGGAACCGCTGTAGATGAAGAGCAATGGCAGTCTGAAACGTTCTCAACTCCTCTCACAAAGGTCACATTGTCTTGTGCTCGCTTCTTGGTCTGCCAGAGAAGTCGTGGACCTCTAATATGTATTGACAGTCTGGGGTGCTTTGCAGAAAACCGAGGATGTCAGTGAGGGACATGCAGATACATCTTAATTCTACAATGTATTCGTGAATCGCTAGGACAAGAAAACTTTTCGTCAATATATTAAAGGTTAACCTCTAATATATCAATAACTATGCAACATCATATGACTCAGACACTTGAGAGCATTTAAATTTTCTTACAGTTACAGGTTTCGTTTTTGTTCTATGTTACCTTTTTCTAATGTTCAACAATGTTGATATTTTGTTTGTTACCATTCATGACCAAGTTGCAACAATATGGCACTCGAATAATGTCCTTGGAATTTCTGCCACAGCAATATTTTAGAGTTTAACGAACAGTCATTTCCTTTCCGTTATGACTGAAACCTGGGTAAATAACTTTTAGAATTCCTACCTCATATTTTTTGCACTACGTTTTATTGCTAGGGCTAAAGATTTCGCGATGCTAATGTCAGCAAAGCGTATGCTACCAGTTATCACGTCGATTGAATACTTTTTATTCTAAGTAACATCAGAGAAGGTGTGCTTACTCCCCGCAAACCCATTTTCCCAACCGATACCGAACATGATCTACTATGTTTCGAAGTTTTTTCTAAATGTGAGCTAGACATAGATTCTCAATGTGTCTGGATTAACTGAAAATTTTTCGATCTCTGTGACATGAAATAGTCGAAGTTATTTTTCAAACGTGACGGATTCCTCTACCTGAATTATTCATGATCGATCAAAATCTCTTCCACTAAATGCAACAAAATGATATTCTTGATATCTGTTACAAGCCTATGGCTTAAATTATATATGTAGTTTTAATGACGTATACATTAAGTAATGTCGTATAGCATTTCCTTCCCAATATACCTTTTCTAACTTATTAACTAATAAATTAATAAAGTGTTTATCAGTATACCATAACTGACAAATTAGTTATAAGGAAAATAATACAAAAAGTGGAAACTCAAATTTTTATACTGCTGGAATTGACAAACTTCAGACCAGCCAACAATAAACTCCTAAAGAGTCTGCCATGGTTTATTTACAAACTTTCGACACCCTGGAAGGTATGAATAAGCAATGCACATATACCAGTTAGGAGGTTTACATATACAAGCATATGATTAGGCTGATCGTTGCAAAACTGACCTCCGAGTGGCAGCTTTTCCAATTTCGCATCACATAATATATCTTGGAAGGCGCTCAGTTTACCAATCTGTCAGTCACCATTGAAAACTGAAAGAAATTCGGACATTGAACACTTTCCAGTTAGGAGGTCCACACATGCAAATACAGGCTAAAGCTAATCGTTGCAAAACTGACGTTTGAGTGATGGCTTTTCAAATTTTGCATCCCAGATTGTGGATGGTGCTTAGTTCTTTTCTTGTATAATACATTAGTGACAATTTGTTAGTCAGCATTAAAAGTTGAAAGTAATTCCCTTACAGAACACATCTCAGGAGGTTCACATATTCCAACATCCACTGAGGTTTGCCGCTGCAAAATCGACCTCTCAGTGACAGATTTTCAAATTTCTCATCACAGACCGCGGAGGTGCTATGATATTTTTGGTGTGTGTGTGTGTGCACAGTACTTGGTAATATACGTCCAGTCACCAGGAATTTAAAGTAATTCCACTTTTTTTAACCTAGCGTAACTTCTCTGCTGGGCCAAGTTAAACAACCCATAATAATTACGCATCTTTTGGTGGTAGAATAATTGGTACCTACTGGTCTTTACAAGCTAGACATCTAACAAGGGACTGTTCCATGCAATTTTTATCACCCACGTTCTAGCGTTCGGGATATCTCCCTCTATTTTAGCGTATTACGATCTTATTAAGCAGCATATTCGATCGGCTGTTATCTAATAACATTGCTCATCCTACTACAGACAAACAATTTCGATCCCGCTTATAGTGTATCACCATCAATCCAAAATCATTTACGCCCCTTGTTCATTATTCACATCCCTATGTCCACATATAAAGAGCAAAAGACTCCTCATTCCTTTTGGAAGAAGCATTAGATAACGGAATAAAGATTTTAAAGATTTTGTTTGAAAATATTTTTCTATGGCTCTCACTTAGGAAAGTCGTCCTTTCTCAAGCATAAAACCCTTGGATCATTAACGAGTTTCAATCTGAAAATTTTAAATCCATTTTTCCCACTATCTAAATATACTACAAGGAGGAAATTTGTGAAATATCTATTGTAATTTAAATACATGTTTTATCATTTATTTTATTTGCCACATATCTGCCTATCGACTAACTTCTTCTTGTACAGGTTTTGCTCTTTTACAAAGATTTTTTATACACAATAGTTTTATGTATCCTAATAGAATTATAGTTATAATGGTATTATATATTCTAGTGCAATATCTATTCTAAATATTCTTCCATACACTCCACTATGAAAAACATACTGCAAATTTAAAAATTTTAATATTTTCATGTATTTGAAATCAAATTTTCTACAAAAGTATTATACCACTATTACCTTGGCTAACACCAACAAATTTTCTTCTCGAAAAATTCGCAATGCGTAAATGTATACAGAAAATAAAACAGAAATCAGCTGTAAATGCTTTCTCTGCACTCTACCCGTAGTTCTATGAAAAATATACGGCAAGATGGAAATTTGGATTTTTCACATATTTGAAACACATTTTTTACAAATGTAGTTTATCACCATTTACCTGGCTCTCATCAACAAATTTTCTTCAAAAAAAAACACTCACAATGTGTAAAAGTATACGAAGATAACATAGAAATCTGGTCGAAAAGTTTCCTTTGACTGCTGTTTGGAGTGTTTTTTCCCCCTTAAATCCCATTCTCCTATATCAGTACTGAAACATCTGTAAAGTCCACACAGCATCAAAGTATAAATAACTTTTTTAACTAAAGACATACGGCGGCAGTTGAAATTTTAGAACATTTGGGAGCAATAGACAAGCCGACATGTAGCAAAACTTTTAACAATAAGGATTCGTAAACGAGTAAATTCGTTCGGTTGCTATCCAGTTTTGAGTGAGGCGAGCAAATAACTCATTCCAAGAGCAAACGTACGTTTGTGTTTGTCTTAACAAACGGACGAGATCCAATTGTTCAGAAATGTTAGTTCTGATCTCTTTGGAAATGGAACATTTTTTTTTTAGCTTTTCTTCCGAAGAA
>OU015490.1:46261715-46287891 GCA_907164885.2 Dolomedes plantarius
AATTCAGTAAAGTTTTGATTATTCTTTATTATTTTATGTTTATCTTATAAACACTAATTAATACAAACCAAGTGTCTCCACTGTATGCATCGATGAATGCAGACATTTGTGTTAAAAGTTCATTATACCCTTTGAAAATACAATTCGTCATTGGGTTTTAAAATGAAAATGTCAAAAATTATTTTACTCTACGGAGTCAGATGTCATGGAGATATCTAAGTCAGAGTTTCTCTCTCTCTCTTCCATATGTGAGGGCAAGCATTTTTTTGTAACAGCACGTGGCATTACCCGTTGCTATTGTCACCAAAAGAAAGCAACGCTGTTGCTATGATATACCAGCGAGACCCGGGGCTCTAAAGAAGTGAATGCTTTGGGGATGCCAAGTTGAGAATTAGTGACAAGAAGGACAATTAGCCTTGATGATAGTGCAAAAAAGAAACCCTGAGAACTAAACGAAAACAAAGAGTGAATAAAGACAGAGGAATGTGCACCCTTTACATTGTCAAGAAAAAGAGTGAAGATGTAAGTAGGTTTCAAGGCAAAAAGAATAAAAAAAGGAATCCGTACTCAAAGAATCTAAAGGAATGATCCCCCCCCGTGTTTAAGGGGAAAAGATGTATCAAGTTCATAAAATTGCTGACCCTTGGAAATCCATTGGACCTTTTTCTGTGCTCGTAAATGCAATAGGACTTATGTCTTCAAGCCCGCAAAATTTCAAAACACATCCCCGATGTTAAACTACATTAAAACATAATCTTCACCGCTTATTATATAACCCTGATTGTTAAAACAAGACAAAATCTAAACAGCGATTACTCAGTTATCTCGTCTGTTTCACGATTATCACATCTTATTCGTTAATCAATAGTTATTTTAGTCAAGTCTTAAAACAAAATAGCTGCACCTAAATACACATTGTCCCCTCGAGTTCTATTTTTTACGCAGATGATATATTTTTAGTGATCCTTTCGGATTCCATTCCTGCAATTCAGGTTGTTACTTCTCACAGTTATCCAGATTCTATAAGACTTGAGAACTGTATACGCAATCTTGAGCATTCAGAATCGAAGCATTAAGATATGGTGCCACAGTGGATTCCTCTCCACTGCGGTATATTTCGGAATGAGGTTTGCTTATTATTTTGCTAAGAAATGCACCAAATGTAATACAGTCTTCCAAGAATGCAGTATACTTTTCTTCTATAAAGACACGGGTTAGACAATTTGAACTAATGGACAAAAGCTGGAAGGATACTTTGGTTAAAATACCTATTCTCCAAGACGACAGGCTGTTGAATCCTTTGGTCTGTAAAACGGGCATGGCTGTTTGGCTAATCTCTTTTTCCGAATTGATGTTTATCCTATCTCACTCTGTATTTTGTGCAGATCTGGCAGTGTGATGGATGCTATACACATCAAGGAATGCCCAGCATTGTCAGGGAATATCCGTGACAGACATTGGCAACTCAGGGATTGATTCTGGGCAGTTCAGACTAGTTTATTCTTTTAGTTTGAATCTTTTAATTTGTGAATTGATTATTATTTTTATTTTATCCTTTGTGATCTCTACTGACAGTTTTAGACGTAGTATTTTTAATCTTTATGTTATTTTATTCTGTTATGCTGTAGGTACACACTGGCGAATCATTTTACATCAAATGCCACTGCCAGAAATGAAAAGAAAAAAAATTATACATTTTTTTATGTACGTTGGGAATAACAGATAAACCGCGAATAATAACATGGTAACACAAACACCTTTACTGAAACTTACATGATATCATGGAAAAAGTATAAATAAGCATGGAAAAATAATATTATCATAACTACCATCTGGAATAAAACAGTTTAATGGCAACACTATCCGAAAGCAGCAGTGCCATCTATTTGTGCATGAAATATTTAGTATTTATGTCTTGCGCTAATACTGTGCATTAAGGATTTTTTCCTGAATGTTAGGAATAAATGATAAACAACATTTAATAACACAAACACCATTACTGAATATTACACAATATCATGCAAACGCAGTATCAATACGCGCTGACAAATAGCATTTATCGTACCTAACTCTTAGTATAACACAGTTCAAATGACAACACTACCCCAAAACAGTAGCGCCATCTATTGCACATCAAGTGTATATCTAATCCCCAACTTACAGTTTCTATTTCCTTGACCCGCTTTTTTTTTGTATTTTTAGCCCTAAGATTCTATTGTTATCATTTTGACAGATTTGTCTTCATGCCTTTGACAAGTTCATCGAAATATCCAATAAAAAAAAGAATTACAGCAACGCCATGGCGACGTCTGATAGGGGAAGAAAAAACAATGAATTTAATCAATAGCATCTTGGTGCGTACTTATATATCTAGAACCGAGTGTTTTTATAATAATTTTTATTTATCAGAGGTCCAATATTATTTACCGGTCCCTATAAATGTATTCCTCGCCCTATAAATACGCACTGCAAAAATAGCATTTATCGTATCTAACTCTTAGTATAACACAGTCCAAATGACAACACTACTCTAAATCAGTAGCGCCATCTATTGAGCATCAAGTGTACTTCTAATCCCCACCTTATAGTTTCTATTTCCTTGACCCGCTATTTCTTTTATTTTTAGCCCTAAGATACTATTGTTATCATTTTGACAGATTTGTGTGTGTGTGTCGTCCTGCCTTTTATAAGTTCATCAAAATATCCAGTAAAAAAATAAAAGATTTACAGCAGCGCCTTGGCGACGTCTGACAGGGGAAGAAAAAAACAATGAAATGAATGAATAACATCGTGGTGCGTACTTAAGAATCTAGAACCGAGTTTTTTTTATAATTTTTTTATTTATCAGAAGTCCAATATTATTTATCGGTCCGTATAAATTCATTGCTCTGTCACATTTTTTCCCATCAACAACTTTGTAAAATTTATGTTAAGAAGTCTAGAGTTACAGAGTTTCTAGTGCACAAGTGAAATTGAATAATTGATTTAATTTTTTATTTCGACTTTATTTATGAATTAATCTTTATTATAGTCAATAAATAACGCACAAGAAATCACCATGCTGAACTTGTTGTACTGGATTGAGTTTAGACGGTTCCAGTCTCACCTAAAATTAATACACATTTTGAATCTTTTTAGCTTTTTCCTAGTGTTCTCCCAAATAAACTATGACTTCTGTGTGAGAAACTTGGGTTTGGATTCCATTCCTCACATGGTATCTGTGCATTAGAGCTTTGCTGTTTTACGAGTCTATTAATAAGAAGTCTTGTTAAATTTTTAGAAGAATGATTAAAGTGCATTAATGCACAGAGGTGCCTGAAGGAACTTGTTTTTTCACAGAACTGCATTATTTATCGATGTCAGCCATTGAACTGGATTCAGCGTTTTGCGTATTGTGACAACATATTCGCGAGAGTGGACCTCATATGTAAATCGGTCTGTTGGCATTTAGCTACTATGGGTATCCACTATGGTGTTGTACCCACACTATGTAATACACTTAATATTATATAGTCCATAGATCGCAGCACAAAAACCTCTACGATTCAAATAAATAGTCTGTATACTGTGGAACTAAAAGAACTTAAGAAATACTTGGCTTAAAACGTTATTATCTATCATGCCGATACAATATATATTAATGAAATTATTTTAAAGAGTAAAATAACTTCCCATATCAAATATATTTCTACGCTGCTTGAGTGACGGCCTAACTAAACAAGAATTTAGTCCAAATCTTTTGTAGTTCTGCCAAAATAAATGTTCTCTAGATTTTCCTAGACTATGTGTCACACTCCTGATTAGAACAATGAATGAGTCCAGGCATGCATGTTAAGGAGGTTGAGTTATTTTTCCCCTGTATTGATAGTCTACCATGTTAACCAAAAAATTTTAAAAAAAGTATATTTTCCATTTCAATTTTCGTTAGTCCAAAGACATAAAATAGATAATCTTCATTACTCTTATTCTAATAGGTACAATAATGGATTTTGAAAATATCAGGGGTTTCGCCCTAGGCTCGCTACGATCGCTCCTATGTTAGGGCTATAGCGAGATACATAGGGGTGATTCTCGGCAATGTAACAGTCTTCATCCATTTACTGTTGTCACCCTTATGCGAAGGTCTTTTCATCACTGTTGAGTTATCCGTTTTAAAATCAATTAAAATCGGAATCTTAAGATATAGACTTTGAATGAGGTTTATATGAGTAAGAAAGCTTTCAGCTTCCAGATGATGTAACTATTTTCTTTGCAAGATAAAAACTCGAGGAGCATCGATATACATCTACATATGGGACCATATTTCTTGAAAAATGTGCTTCATTTTTTGATGAACATATAGTCTGTTTAAAAATATTTTTAAACAGATAAGGTCTAGTTTGAAAGAGAAATGTCTGTAGTCTTAGGTTGTAAAATGATCAAAATTCTACGATCATTTTTTGGCGAGTTATCGTAATCTGAAGATGAAAAAGTCATATTTTCCCACAAGCATTAAAATAAAAAAAATTAAAGTCCGATGAAGATAAGACATGTCTCACTTTGGTCCCCCCATTTTTTCTGCATTCACTGGTATACGCTCTCGACCTCATATCCCCAGCGGTTTCGGAGGAGATAGCGTGGCATGCTTTTGACAGAGACGGCCAGCGGGAGTTACTTTTCTTTAGAATAGAGAGAAACAATCCTTATATCTGTTTATATTGAAGGAACATGTTGCATCATGCTCTATTCTTTTGACAGAAACAAATTATTTTTCATCATGTTTTAAACATTTTACAACAATTGTATATTTAAATTCTAATTTCCAGACTTGGTTAAAAATTGAAACAAATCGAAAGAAATTCTTTTGTTTGTTATGTGTTTTTTTTTTTTCACAAATGTCTTCATCGAGGTGTTTTTGATTTTGATTTTCGCCGGAGAAGAAATTGGTCTGAATTTTTAATTAATAATTTTGCAGAGGCAAATATTTCTCTTTAATCTCTATTATCAAAAAATAAATAAACAAAAGGATCAAATTTGTAGACAGTAGTTGATATTATCCTGATGAAAGAGGCTTCATGTAAGATTCTGTTTGTCGAATGATTCAACGATGTCTACATGAAATCCTTTTTTTGCTGAGTTGTGATTCTTATAAAATATTTATGGGAATGATGTTATGTTATTGCACTGTATTTATTTCATTGTTATACTTATAAATGCAAACTAAACACTAAAAAATGGCTTCACCAATTATCTAACTAGTATATTTTTTCTTGACTAGTATATTTTTCGGGGCGATAACCATCGGTTTATTCAATGAACTTTTCGATGTTTTTGTGTTGATGTTTCTTTGTTTAAACTTTTCTCTTTTCATATTCGTGAAACATGGCCCCAGCCCATTGGAAATAAAAAAATATTTTTCTGAATTCATTACACAACAATATCATTTTATGGTGCGACATTTATTTAGTTTACATAGACTGCATACCAGTCTCTAGTTTTTATCATAATAAAATACAGAACATTTTTCTAAGTTTAGTTAACCTTTGCCGTTCAAGAGAATTGGAGGAATAAAGCTTACCAATCTATCATTCCCATACAACATATATTAATGAATACTTTAAAGAATTCTAGTTCCTTCCCGTATTAGAAGTTTTTTACGCTGCTTGATGATGGTAACTTAAACAATATCTTCAAGTCGAAATCTTTGCTGTTCCAACCTAGAGAACTTTTCCCTTGATTTCCTAGACCATGTGTCACGCTTATGATACCAACCAATAATGAGTCCAAGCTCGCATGTTTATAAAGTGTTACCGAAATGTGGACATCACAATCAAGGGAAAATATAAGCAGTAGCGCCATCTATTGCGCATCACATGTACCTCTATTCCCCACCTTACAATTTCTATTTCCTTGACCCGTTATATCGGAAGTTTTACAGGTGTCTGTCAAGTCAGGAACGTTTTTCCAGTGTGACGAGCTTGCTACGAAAGTTAAGTTGTGATCTGTCAGAGAGCGTCACTTTTATGAACGTTAAGTGTCACATTTATGATCTCATATGTTTTGTGAGAATATAAACAGACTTTGAAAATGGCTGTTGAGACGTCTCTGTCTTTGAAAATGGTCTCCTTTATGAGAGGGAATGTCTTATTTTTGCTCATAAATTTTGTGCGAAAAGCGAGAAAACCAGGAGTCGCTATCACAAAGGAGTCACATTAGCGACCCCTCTTGCAACGACGGGTTGAACATACAAAGGAAAGTCACAAAAGAGAGGAAAAAATAACCTGGCCCTATCCCAAAAAAAATAAATAACTAACTAAATAAAATAAACTCTGAATTTGTGACCACATTCATTACTGATAATCCAAAGTGCGATCATTTGTAACGTTTCTGCTTGCAATAGATAAAAGTCACTGTTTCTAGCTGAGATATTTAGCCGAATTGACTAAATTATAATGAATAATACACGTTAAAACTAATTCCCGATTGCAATTAGCTTGAACAGACAGCAGGACAGATTTAATTCCACAGTAACTGGAGACGCTTCCAAATCTCAGGTAGTAGGAATTTTAATCCATACACCCTGCTTTTCTTTTTCTTTTTTTGAAATGCCTCGGGATTTACCCTTCTGCTGAAAAACCTTACAGGCCTTAATAAAGAATCGGGTGTTTAGAGTTGAAGAAAAAAAATTCCCTTGCCTACGGAACAATTCTTTTTGTGTGTTAAGTATTCTATTTTTGTTTTTTTGTTCAGTAAGCTTTTCTGTTTTGTCCTGCTGGGGATTAGCAGACGCTAATGGCGTTTGCTTCTAGCAGAGATTCGCGAATCCGTTTGCAATACCAATTAGTTAATTTGGAAAAGGTTTATTTCCTACGAATACTTAAATGCAAGAGTTAGAAAATTTCGTGGATTTGAAGCAGTTTTATGGAATGTTATGGAGAAATTAAATCAGGATGAAAACGGGTTATACAGGATGAAAAACGGGTCAAAGGGCAGTTAATTCTGATTACTTTGTCTATGTGCTTTGTTATACTTAGATACTTGTGTGTTACTTTGTGTTACGTTCGTATAAGGTGATTCTGTGCGCCTACATACACAGACACAAATATATATATTATATATATATATATATATATATATATATATATATAATATTATATAATATATATATATGTATATATATATATATATATATATATATATATATATATATATAGATATATATATGTATATATATATATATGTATATAATATATGTATATATATATGTATATAGTATATATATGTATATATATATGTATATATATAAGTATATATATATGTATATATATGTATATATGATATATATATGTATATATATGTATATATATGTATATATGTATATATATATATATTATATATATATTATATATTATATATATATATATATATTATATATATAATACATATATATACATATACATATATATACATATACAATATATACATATATATACATATACATATATATGCATATATATACATATACATATACATATATCTATATATATATATATATTATATATATATAATATATATTATATATATAATATATATATATATATAATGTAAACTCTGAAATACATTTGAATAATTTGATTTGACATCCAACATGTGCTAATATTTCAATATTGATTCATTCATTTCTTCAGTCTTTTATCAATATAACAGATTGTATATTATAATTTTGTACTCCTACTTTTTAGAAGATTAGATTATTAATATACAATTCTGATAAAGGCAGAACAAACAAAAGAAATTTTCGTATGCATTTCCCGAGTTCGCAAACAAAAAAATTTATGTATTAAAGTCATCCCGAAATGTAATATGCTGTCAAAGAATGGCTAAATACAAATTAAGTAACGCAGTGAGGAATTTTAAGAGAGATATAACAAATCTTTAATATTATTATATTTCTATGAGACGTTAATGAATGAAATTCCTAGGAACTCCGAAAGAAAATAGGTCCAGATTTTTTAATTTTTTTAAAACAATTTTGCTGTATAGATATATAGAGAGAACTTCAGAATGTGTGTAGTGACTATGTACGTTTACTTTGATCAGTATTTGGATAGCGTAACATAATTATTTTCAGTAAAATGTATTAGTATGTTTTTGATGCCGGTAATGTAATATTTTGATTAGGGTTTTGTCGAAAAGAAATATCATTTCTAGACTATATAATAAGTCTCATAACTTTTATTTTCAGATTTAAAACTGATAAAACAAAACTGTAATTAGATTTATGATAATATTTTAATTTCAAAGGAAAATGTACAGGAGGATTACAAACTATCTGGAAATTAAATTAGGGTTCTTTTTTCTACCGAAATGGGTTTTTTTTTTTTAAATTTCAGCAAAGCTGATGTTAGTAAGCTAGAAAGCAGAGTGTCTAACAAACTGCTGATTTCAATAATTTTAAAATTTAACGATGTCTGAGAAAATTTTGAACACATTAATTTGAACTTGTACGTGCTTTTATAAAACAAAAAATTATAAAAAGTGGTTAAAGTTTCCGATAACCAACAGGTTCCCAATGTTTATAATACACTACATAGGCTCCTACATAGCAACTAAGGCCTTTTCCACGATTGAACCCCTGCCGGGTGAATAGGCTACCACCACAATTTAAACTGAGCAGCCCCAGTGGTGACATCTGGGGGACGTACCTTTTCTCACCCTCTCTAACCCTCCCTAGAAGGTCTTTCCTGAATTATAGATTTAACGTACCCATATCCGGACATGATTATTATGACACCCATATTAGACATGAAGGTATTTATTGGCGTCGTCGGGATTCAAACCAAGCAACCTAATCTGAAGCCTAACGTGCTACTACTAGGCTACCTTGGGCCCTAGTCACCAGCAGGTTTATAGGTTATCAGGGATTCCGAAAAATATTTAAATTACCTCTAGGGAAGAAAATGGTAAAGCGGGGTTTAAATTTAGTTCCAGACTTGAAGAAATAGTCTCTCCCTCTCTCTCACCTATTATATATCTATATATATATATTAAAAACAATCTGTTATAGCTACAGCAATTTAGAGACCCAGTCCCTCGATTTGAAGGCATTTTTAAGCGCAAATGGCAGAAAACCTTAGAGCACTGACTCATGCACACAGTATAGTGAACAATTTAAGTAATATTTCAGTCAATTTTTCCATTTTTACAAAACAGCATAATGAGAATTTACTGATCCGAATTTTTGAGGAAATATGAATAAAGGACTAAAAAGCAGGAAATTCAAAAAGAAAGTTAAGAATGGCCTTTTTTGTTATAAAAGGACCATTTTTTAAAACTTTAACTTGCTTCGCAGGTCTATTTCTGACTGCCGAGCGTTATTAGAGAGAGAACAATGCTGTCACGAGTGCATCAAGCTTCTCAACTAATGCCTAACGAAGAAATCAATAATTTAGAGACTATATTAGAGACTAAGTTTCAACAAGAATCATTACAAGGATATTGCTAATTCTCACGATTATAAAATGATCACAAAATAAAGGCAAAAAAAAGGAAGAGGCCGGAGTGGCACGAGAATATACCATATCCCACAGCTTAAGATCAGTAAGTGAACTTTATTTGAAGGGAGAACACTGCTATCAGTGTATATCAAATCTTCACAACCAACGAAGGAATCAAAAAGATTATTAGATTAGAGACTATGTTTCAACAATAATGATTTCAAGGATATTGCTAATTTCTCTTGATTATAAAATGATCACAAAAAAAAACCCAAAAATGCAAGAGGTGAATTCGTTTCGTATGATAGATATCTAGCGTGTATGAAAACATAACTACATATGCCTGACATTCCATACAACAAAAAAGTTGTAAAACTGTAGTATTTACCCTTTAAAAAATTAAAATAAAATTATTTCTCTCTGTTTCAAGGCATTGTTAAAACAATCCTCATTTCAATAACTCTGAACAAATAACTATCGGGAGCTGTCTGGAAACAATGCTTTTTTCATTCCTTTTGAAGATCTCTGTGAGAAAAGAAACAATTAACAACATTTTAGTGAGCATATATAACCTTTTCTCTATCCGATATCCAAAGAAAATTCTAAACTTTACATGAAAAACTTTTCTCCTTGAGGCAGATCAAATATAATATTTTCTAACGGACATGGCTTTAAAATTCAAGGCCATACATTTGAAAACTATTTCACAAGAGATAACGTTTCAAATTCATAGACTTTCACTTGTTCCTTGAAGTTCTTTTTTACATTTGGGCCTGTAAAATAAGAAAGGAGACTGAACTCCGAAGTCTTGAGAAAATTCCTTTTACGTTTGTAAAACTGTTTTTCCTAGCTAGAGAGCATAAAATTTATGACTTGTGTGCCCTGGATATTCTCTTTTATTTATTCAGAAATTTTTAGAAAAATGTTTTTTTCCCTTTATCTCTTTGAAAACTGGAAGGGAAACCTTTCAAGTTTAATGTCGTGAACGCCAGAATAGCACCAAGGCTAAAATTCTAAACACTAGTTGTTTTAAACCCAAAGAAACAATGCAATTGTCTTTCACTTTCTGCCTTGGAAAAAAAAGTAAATGGTTTTATTGGAATTTGCACTACGACAAGATATAACTTATGATTAATTACTTCGCTATTACTGTTTTTAATGTTTTCTGGTGGAAAAGTGAATATGATGCACTAAAATGACGATGAATCTGAAAGATATTTTGCTCTGTCCTTAATACTTTGAAATTATATCACTATGTCAAACACCGGAAAATTACATTTGTTCACACAGTTTTACTACTTTGGCCCTCTATATAAAAAATGGTAACTTATTTTCGGAATATATATATATATATATATATATATATCTATATATATAATATATATATATATATATATATTGGCCAAAGTCTGACCAATTCACGAAATGGCTGGCCCATTCTAACAAGTGACTTCTTCCAAGTCACTTGGCCAAAGTCCGATCTTTGATTTTTAAGTGATCGTTTTCTACTTTGACTAAATTAAAGGGACTTTCACAGTGATAATATAACGAGTTAGAATTGGTTCGATCAATCCTCGTAACTGCATGATCCAGCCCCTCAAAACTTCTATCTTAGCCACTTTCACGTGGACAATTAGTCAATTGTCGGACGAATCGCGATTTAATCGATCAATGCCCAAAACAGTCGTCAATTCTCGATTATTTCGGGCTTTGGCCAAGTAACTTGGCCAATGCTAGATATGGCCTTTCATTCCGTGAATTAACTAGACTTTGGACACACACACACACACACCACACACACACACATATATATATATATATATATATATATATATATATATATATATATATATATATATATATACACACACATAATATATATATATATATAATATATATATATATATATACATACATACATATATGCTAAACAAATATATATATTCCTTATCTATGTCCGACACTTACCTTTACTCAGCGGTTTGGCCCCTAATATATCCTATTTAAATGACACCTGAAGCCAGTAACTCTTTCAAAGGGAGAGCTATTCATCACATATTGAAAGCAACATATTTCATTCAGTAAATAGCTTCAAATGTTTTCGAAGTACTAAAACCAAACATACAGTTTTGCTAATTAGTGAACTCCGTAAAATAGTTATTTAAACACAAACAGCGCGGACTGTAATTAATATTTATTCACCTTTGAATAGATAACCGGAACTGCATTCAAATAAAAAAACTGTTTTAATTATCGGAGCGGTTTTGTTTTATGGGAGATATTCGTATTGACATAGTTGACTTCTTCATGTTTGATTTCCCATATTTTCTCTCTCTAACTCTGTGCGTTCAAATGAAGGGAATTTTCGAAAACAGAGCTCTCTTTTGTTTGCTTTAGATGTCTTATCCTGAATTTTAAAAATGCACTACATTATAATAACGGTACAGTAAGAGTTCTGTTCAATGGATATTCGAAATGTATTACAAATGCAGATTTGTTTCAATATCTAACTTCGATGTAAATAATCTCATATCCAAACTTTAACTCTTAAATAAATGGTAAAATGGTGAAAAATTTTTGATTAACATTCTTGTAATTTATTAGGAATTTAAATAAACATATTCATCTTGGTGGTAGACTTTAATTTTATAGACTTAAGGAATGAATATATATATATATATATACAGGTGGTTATCACAATAATAGAAACATCCGGAAACATCATGAAAACCTTATTAATATGGGGCAGGATCACCCTTTGTGATGTAATACCACCTGATTCACATTGAAATTGGATTATACAAGTCATAAATAGTAGTTAAGAATATATTATACCATTCTTCAGGGAAAAATCATGAAAGTTCCTGTTAGAGATGCTGTGATGAATATCGTACCTTTATCTATCCGCTTATACAGATCACAGTGGTTGGATGATATATAGTCTGGGGGGATTGTACAGGGCAAGATAAGATATTGACTTATTTCATGCTCTTCAAACCAATATTTGATAGATTTAGCTGTATGTATACGGGGATTATCATACCGGAGAACGCCATCTCCTGTAAGAAACAATGTTTGCACCATAGGATGGACTGGTGAGCTAAAATTTCGGCATAGTCCTTCTCATTCAATCTCCCTTTTAGGGTTACCATAGGGCCTGAAGAAAACCATGTGATGTCATCCAAACCCTGATAGATTTACCTCCATGATTGACAGTTTAGATGAGACAGCCAGAATCTTACGCTTGTGTAGGTGTTCTCCAGACATACGCACGTCCTGTTGTGAGGAACAATGAGAACAATGATTCTTCGAACCAAATGTCGTTTTTCGACATATTACTGGACCAGGATTTGCTCTCGTGGCACCATTGTGGACGATATTTTGCACTGACATCTATTTCAAGTGGCTTGGGAATAAATACTTTTCCGTAAATGCTTTGTTTGTTACGTTCCCTTCTACCTCTAATGGTTGATACCTGAACATGCAGATGCCTATTGAGCTTTTTGGTCATTTTGGTTACAATTGTTTTCTTTCTTCGTGTCACAATCGGCTTCAATACCTCGTCCGTCTCTTTCACTCAGCTCGCCCTTTCGTCCCCTATTCTGTTTGGCAAAGGATGTTTTTCCAGGCACTCTGTATGCTATCATGACTTTCGATACCATAGCTCAAAAAACATCCATTAGCCTGGGGGTTGCAGTAACAGATATCCAATTAAAACGCGAACCAACAATTTGCCCTTTTCACAAGGTCTGACATTTTACGCTGTTCTCCCGAAAAGCACGATGTCCTTATCTTCATTACTGCTACCTGACGGTAGAATAATACTTACACTATATTATATGAAAAAATACCGGTGGCCAGACTTGTTTTTTAAGGAATACGAAGCAAATACCTAAACACCACTAATATTGGTAGGTGTTTCCATTATTTTAATAACCACCTATATATATATATATATATATATATATATATATATATATATATATGATAATGTCAAAAATGTATATGTAAAACCTACCAGAAAGATTTCCCTTACACTCAGCAGTAGGGAACCAAGTTAGAGGTTCGTTCATGGGTTAGTGACACAACCTTTAGGATATTGACAAACAAGTATACTTAAAATTTATTGGAAAGATGCAAAATCTTTTTGACCCACAATTTTGCATCTATGTGTTTGGTTTCTCAAAGATTTAAATCAAAACGATATTCATATTAGCAAAACGGAATAAAATTTATTGTCTAAATGTAATTAATAAATGTATGTAATATAAAATACATATTTCAAACACAATAATTTACACAAGAATTAGTATTCACCCTTAAATAATAACTTAAGAGTAGAGATAATAAATTTATTACATAAATGTAATTTGACTTCACGATTCCTAACCAGTAAAGTCAACCTAAAAGTTCAAAGTATCACAACTTTGACCTTTTTCTGTAAAGGTTCTATGGCTGAAATATTTTTCGCTTTAATTCTATGCAACGATTCTGGTAATTAATTCTCTCAGTGTAAAATTAATAAGCTGAACTTTTCCCTCGTGTCTTGATATCTTGTTATAAATAAAATATGAATATAATATATATATATATATATATATATATATATATATATATATATATAAAATTTCATTTAACCTAAATTTTACATTCAAAAATATTACAAGAAAATATCAAAGATATTTTGATATTTCAAAAACATTAAAGAAGTTCACAAAAAGTTCACAAATAAAATCTAAATATGGGAAAGTCATGCTCACAATATTAAATTTACTTCACTTCATTCTGGAATGTTTCTTTTCATGCACGTGTCTCTCGAAAACTGTCGAATAGAAAACACAAGCTAATGGTACAAATCATAGGAACACTTGCATAAGATTTATATTTTTGCTATAAAATGCCATATAAAAGAAGAAGATCATTATGTAGATTCCTCTGAAACACTCTCTTATAATTTCTTTTGAGAGAGAATGAAAATTTATTTTTAACTAGCGTTGCTTTTCAAACGTTATATAAAACATTTCACTTAATACCACATAAATTTCTTCAACTTAAATTGGCTCCAAATTTTGCTTTTGTGTTTGAATAATTTTATTCGCAAATTTTTCATACGTTTAATTATTATAGATATTTGTTTATGAGTATATATAATGATTTAGTGTATGAATTTATACAGAATTGTTTATATGTCTTTTCCAAACTTGTTTTGCTTTACATTTAGAGTAATTTATAACTCATTATTCAAGCTTCTGTATATGAATTTATTTAATTTAACCCTTTAAAATACAATAAAGGATTTACTATACGTATGAAATCGTATCCATATGTTGAATTTAAATTAAATATATTGTTTGATAGAATAAGTGATATCCATGTAGACAAAGAATCTAAAATTATGTGACGCTTTCGTAGTTTCTGCTACAGGCTGATTTTACCCGTTTTGTTATAATTGTTCCGACATTTAGACAGCATGATGATAAAATGTTTTAGTTATTCGAGTCAAATTTGGCATTTATGTTTGAAGTACCAGAAATTTTAAAAAAATTTGTTGCACCATAAATTACATGCTATCACAAACATGCTGATGTAACTATTTTCTAAATTTTCTTTTATTTTAGACAAAAATTATATCTTTGAAAATGAGGTCCAATTTTGCATTCAGAAATTAAATTCCTTATATAAATTAGAATTAATGAATCATTAAAAATTAGTACAATATGATAATAAATGATGGCCGCATTTTTTAATAATATAGCTAAATTTTCATCTCCAATGGACTGATTTTATAGTGTTTATTGGTGTCATTTGTTAGTTTGATATAATTGTTTGCTGATCATTGGTGAATTTCCTCATATTCCAAGAATAATCTAAATTTATTATAAAAATTATTACAGTATTAAATAAATGCTATTCACATTTTATATTAAAATCGCCCAAATTTACATTGCTAGAAGACAGATTTTACCGGTGTTGTTTTAATATATTTCTTTTGTATTCTTTCGGCAGTTGTCTTTGTAACTACCACAAGAAATAAAAGAAAAACCTCAAAATCTACAATACATGTACAGCGCTTGTTCAGTTGGATTCTACATATTATAAAATATTTATACAATATCGAGAAATTTACTTAAAAATTATCTTAAAGGAAACAAATGACTACTATCTCCATTAGATATTTACAACAATATATTTACAGCGTTTATTTAGATGTATTCTGCATATTATGCTTATAAAATATCGAGAAATTAAAAATTATCGTAATACTTTACTTTAAAAATTATCGTAAATGAAACAATTGACTACTCTCCATTAGAAGTTTACAATAATACATTATCAGAGTTTATTCAGATATATTCTGCCTATTATGCTTATAAAATATCGAGAAATTTACTTTAAAAATTATCGTAAAGGAAACAAATGATTACTATCAACAGGTTTTTGAAATTCATAGATAGCAAGTTTCGCGTATTATTCATGAGCAAATACGCTTATAACGAAATCACATTCATTACTTATAATGGACATTGCAAGTAATATTAATTTCGTTTTTCGTTGTAAGAAAGTACGCTTATAACGAAAAACACCTTATACGCTTATAACGGAATCACACTCCATTACTTATAATGGACATTGCAAGTAATATTTAATTTCGTTTCTCGTTGTAATATGTAATTTTGTTGTAATATTTAATTTCGTTTTTCGTTATAAGCGTACTTGCTTATAACGAAAAACACATTATAGTCTTATAACGAAATCACACTCCTTTAATTATAATGGACATTGCAAGTAATATTATCTGATGAACCAAAGGGAGAGTTTTAATGAGCTATCATCCGAAAGAATCCGAAGCAACCAACGACTTGTCTAAGCGTTGTCACTCATTAGCCCGTATTTTTAGATATAAAGCTGAAACACAATGCGCTATTCCGCGAAATTCCGTATAGGCTTTAAATTTAGAAGCGTAATGCACACTGCTGGAGCTAACGGCTTTAGGCTTTCCTAAAGAAAAGATCTAAAACGCCTCTCTAGGTCGATGAACAAAAATAAACACAATAAGTCACTGAGAGGATTGCTGGGTAGACCAAAATAAATAAAGTTTATACGTTTTTTTCTTCTCCTGACATCGTACGACTGCAGTGAGGAGATTCATTCAGCCTGTGAGAAAACAAGCGCATTTTTTTTAGCTTTTAATTTACGGATATAGGTATAAGGTATTTCACGAGTGCTTGTGCCTCGAGTATAGCTCGGATCCCTTATGCCTCTATGTTTGTATAAATGCCGCTAAACTGAGTAATGCAAACAGCTCCAGTATTTGATTACTGATGCGGTATTTGCTAAAAGATTAAGAACTTGCATCGTGGAGGGTAGATTCTTGAAGACTTGAGCATGGGCTATTGATATTTAAAACGGATTAATTTACCTATATCCGTAAAACTTTTAATTTACGGTTATAGGTATAAGGTATTTTACGAGTGCTTGTGCCTCGAGTATAGCTCGAATCCCTTATGCCCCTATGTTTTATATAAATGCCTTTAAACTGAGTAGTGCAAAACAGCCCCAGTATTTGATTACTGATGCGGTATTTGCTAAAGGATTAAGAACTTGTATCGTGGAGGGTAGATTCTTGAAGACTTGTGCATGGGCTATTGATATTTAAAACGGATTAATTTACCTATATCCGTAAAACTTTTAATTTACGGATATAGGTATAAAGTAATGCATTGGTGCTTGTGCCTCGAGTATAGCTCGAATCCCTTATGCCTCTATGTTTTATATATTTGCCGCTAAACTGAGTAGTGCAAAACAGCTCCAGTATTTGATTACTGATGCGGTATTTGCTAAAGGATTAAGAACTTGTATCGTGGAGGGTAGATTCTTGAAGACTTGTGCATGGGCTATTGATATTTAAAACGGATTAATTTACCAATATCCGTAAAACTTTTAATTTACGGATATAGGTATAAGGTATTTTACGAGTGCTTGTGCCTCGAGTATAGCTCGAATCCCTTATGCCTCTATGTTTTATATAAATGCCGCTAAACTGAGTAGTGCAAAACAGCCCCAGTATTTGTTTACTGATGCGGTATTTGCTAAAGGATTAAGAACTTGTATCGTGGAGGGTAGATTCTTGAAGTCTTGTGCATGGGCTATTGATATTTAAAACGGATTAATTTACCTATATCCGTAAAACTTTTAATTTACGGATATAGGTATAAAGTAATGCATTGGTGCTTGTGCCTCGAGTATAGCTCGAATCCCTTATGACTCTATGTTTTATATATTTGCCGCTAAACTGAGTGGTGCAAAACAGCTCCAGTATTTGATTACTGATGCGGTATTTGCTAAAGGATTAAGAACTTGTATCGTGGAGGGTAGATTCTTGAAGACTTGTGCATGGGCTATTGATATTTAAAACGGATTAATTTACCAATATCCGTAAAACTTTTAATTTACGGATATAGGTATAAGGTATTTTACGAGTGCTTGTGCCTCGAGTATAGCTCGAATCCCTTATGCCTCTATGTTTTATATAAATGCCGCTAAACTGAGTAGTGCAAAACAGCTCCAGTATTTGATTACTGATGCGGTATTTGCTAAAGGATTAAGAACTTGTATCGTGGAGGGTAGATTCTTGAAGACTTGTGCATGGGCTATTGATATTTAAAACGGATTAATTTACCAATATCCGTAAAACTTTTAATTTACGGATATAGGTATAAGGTATTTCACGAGTGCTTGTGCCTCGAGTATAGCTCGAATCCCTGATGCCTCTATGTTTTATATAAATGCCGCTAAACTGAGTAGTGCAAAACAGCTCCAGTATTTGATTACTGATGCGGTATTTGCTAAAGGATTAAGAACTTGTATCGTGGAGGGTAGATTCTTGAAGACTTGTGCATGGGCTATTGATATTTAAAACGGATTAATTTACCAATATCCGTAAAACTTTTAATTTACGGATATAGGTATAAGGTATTTCACGAGTGCTTGTGCCTCGAGTATAGCTCGAATCCCTGATGCCTCTATGTTTTATATAAATGCCGCTAAACTGAGTAGTGCAAAACAGCTCCAGTATTTCATTACTGATGCGGTATTTACTAAAAGATTAAGAACTTGTATCGTGGAGGGTAGATTCTTGAAGACTTGTGCAAGGGCTATTGATCTTTAAAACGGATTAATTTGCCTATATCCGTAAACTTTTAATTTATGGATATAGGTATAAAGTAATGCATTGGTTTTGGTTCCTTGAGGATAGCTCAAACCTCTATGTTTTGCCTCTATATTAATGTCTCTATGTTTTAAAATTATCGCTAAACTCAGAATTTAAGCAGCTCCAGTATTCTTTTACTGGTGATGTATTTGCTAAAAGGTTTATTTTTTCTTTTAAATGGATTATTTTACCTTATACCTTATATCCGTAAACTTTTAATTTACTGATAAAAAAAGTTTCAAAGAATCTACACTTCGTAATGCAAGTTCTTAAACCTGTAGCAAATACCTTCATCGGTAATAAAATAGTGGAGCTGTTTGCTTTCTTAGTTTAGCGGCATTTTTAAGACATAAAGGCTATCCACGGGATGCCAACACTCACAAATACCTTATACCTGTTTTCAATCGGAAGGGCGGCATATACAAAATGGCGTGGCTCTAGCAGTTAGTGCCGTAGAGGAGCCGCGAGCAGTCGTCAGAATTTTGTAGTTGGAGGCTGTTAAACCTCGTGAAAAATCAAAGAAGAATGCTTCAACGGTAAGGAGATGACTACATTGGTGAGGTGTGCGTGTGGGTAGTTACGGTTAAAAAATGGGCGAACATCAAACGGGGGCTCCGGCCGGTGGATGCCAAAAAACGGCGCATTGCTGACTGACAGCACAACGAAAATTTTTTTCCCCGCTGGAATAAAGAAGTTAGTGCAAAGGTGTTAGAAATGTATTGAAAAGAAGGGTTAGTATATGAAAAAATTACATATCACAGTTGCTTCTCTAATCTATATATATAAAACAGTTCCGTGACTGACTGACTGACAGATAACGCACAGACCAAACCGCTGGACCAAAAGGACTGAAATTTTGCATGGCGATTCTTCTTATAGTGTAGGGGTGCACAAAGAAATATTTTTGAAAAATTTTCTTTAGATTGTTTTAAAAATTAAATTTTTAAGCTGTTTTGTAACATTCTTTAATGTTTGCTTTTAAAATATTAATTTGAGGATTATAAAATTTATATCATGAGAAAGATCATAAAAAGTTCTTTAAAATTAAATCTTTTTCGAATCTTTACCTCCATTTTCTAATTTTGGGTAAATTTGTAAAGATTAATTTTTAGAATTTAATTTATTGAATGCTGATCACGTGGTTTCTTTTCTTTTTGTGATACTTTAAATTAATTTTGCGTCACGTGCACAACAACGAAAGAAATTGACAAAAAATATTAAAGACCGATAAAAGATAAAATTTAACCCCTAGACTAATTAAGATGGACGTTTTATAAAGAATTTAATTCAAATTAGTATGTTTTATGGATATTAAACATACAAATTAATTGCATACATTGATAGTTGTATTTAATTTGAATATTTTCTTCTACATTATTTTGTCTATAAAAATATCCGTTACTATTTTTTTATAATTATATTTTTTTTGGAATTAATTGCAGGGGTATTCAGATAGTTGAATTATATATCTCAAAATATCCGGTTTGCTGTTACTCTTTGATGTACCCTAGTACGACATGAAGTTTCCATGCCTTAAGCTAAATTTGGACTCAATCAATTTTATTAGTGATAAATTAGTGAGAGCTAAATTTTTAAGAGCTTAGGTTTCATATCTAGTTTCATAATTATCTAAAAATTCACAAAATGAAAATACAACCTATCTGTCATATATGTGAATATAAACTGGTTAATTTAAATTGCTAGCAAACCTTAATAATACCAATTAAGTTGTACAAAAAACTATCTCTTTAATTACTGATCTTCATTTATAGAGGCTAAACTTAATTAATGCCATGTCAGTGTTTTACAAAAACATACGTTTTTACTGACAAATGCATGAAAAACGATTCACATAATGAAAATATAATACCTCTGTCATACATGTGAATAAAAACTGGCTAATTTCAACGGCTAGTAAACCTTAATAATATCAGTTATCTATTTAATTACTGATCATCATTATAGATGCTAAATTAATTAAATGTGACAATGTGAGAATAATTAATTCGATGTACAAAAATATGCATTTTTATTGACAAACGCATGAAAAATTCTCACAAAATGAAAATAGAATCCTCGTGAAACAGATGTGAATATTTACTTTCTAATTTAAATGGCTAGCAAACCATAAGTTAAATTGTACAAAAATTATCTCTTAAATTACTGATCCTCATTTATATATGCTAGAATAATTAATGTGGAATAATTAATGTGCATTTCATTCATAGAAAAACAATTTCTCTGGAGATTTCTACACGTAAGTTTCAAGAAAGTTCCACTAAAAACCAACCTAATTAATATGAATAGAAATCATTAATAAATTCTAGAATAATTAGTATGCACGGAATTTAACTGCGGCGAAAAAAAAAAGCTTGTTCTTTTCACAGGAGATTTCCACGAGCGAGTTTTATCCGAAATAAACCCCTCTTACATAATTCTGGAACAATGCCTTACTCTCGCGTCAGATCTGTGAACAAACCAACTTAAACTTTCTCTCTCCTATTTTAAAGCAAAGGATTTCTTTCTTTTCTTTTTGCCTTTGAGAGGTGATTACTGCTCGCTAAATCTCTGGTCTCTGAGACGAAAATAAAATTTTAAATCCTTAATCCTAAAAGCTTAAAGGAAAAGAATACTTGATACTCCGAATACGAAAACAATAAATATTGACTTTCTGGGCGGTTGAAAAACTATTTTGTTTCATCTCGCCGAAGATGTGTGTTTCCCTCTGCATCAACCTTTCTATTGAAGCGTATCAGTGTTTTGTCAGGTTTTCGTTCTCTATAATTGCATTCGCCTTTAGTAGTTTCAGGTGAAAAAATTTAAATTATAAACGTCATCTCCATGCTTTAGTGCAAATGCAAATACTGGAGAGTATTGATCCAAAATTTCTTTTTTTAGAAAACCTACATTAATATGGTATTAATGTAGGTAAATTTGGAAAACCTACATTAACGTGTGTTTTTGTTTATAAAATAGATTACTGGTTTGTATTTTTCAAAAGTGAAATCCATGTCCAGTTTCGTAACAAAAATACAGTACATATATATATATATATATATATATATATATATATATATATATATATATATATATATATATATATATATATATATATATATATAAATATATACAGTGGAATCTCGATCGATCGTTTTCAGATCCATCGTTTTTTCATATGTGTTGTTCATTTTATCCAGTCCCAAAGATCATATTGCTTTGTTATGTTTCCGCATTTATCGTTCATTTCAGTCGGTCCCTTGAAAAATGATAGATCGAGATTCCACTGTATATATATATATGTGTGTGTGTGTGTGTGTATAAACAGAGAATTTATGCTTGGTACACTAATTGTACATTTGCAAAGAACATAAAAGGAAGTATATTTTGCTAAACACCAGTTAGAAATGCTTAATAGATTAATAGTTTATTGATAAATTTTCTTTCACTTATTATTATTACACCTGAGAAATTATAATTTTAGGCGGTTTCTAAATTTTTAGCTGGAGATAAAAATAGAAAAAAATCACACTTAAGCTAAGATGTGGCAACCGCAAATCACACTTGTGATCGAGATTAATAGTCACCAGTCGATGGAATTCAGAAATCTTCTCGATGCAGATAACAAATCCCGATTGTGATTTACAGTTATCACTTGGTTAAAAAACGTAATCTACTTGTGTAAAAATCCTAATTGTGATTGTGACTTATTGTAATATCACGTTACAAATTCTAATCTTAGAGCAAAAACAATATCTAACGGTTAAAGGCCTAATGTGGATCTTGTTTATCTTATAGTCGAGCCTAGCAGGCAGCTTTGTAAACTAGTATAAATACTGGCCTTATTTGAATAGTGGACCAATTCCATTCTTGTTCATTTTGAGATACAGAGCCGTAACGTCTAATGAGTGCTGAGAAATGACTGCTGAAGTCTGATTTGTAATGCCCTCCGTTGGTAGCAGAAATAAGCTGGAGATGTACCAGTTTTAAAATAAGATAGAAATGACTTGTATGAACGTGAAAGTGAGGCTAACTTCATTTTTTTAAAAATTGGAGTTGGACCACAATTCAAATAAAGCCTTTAAATATAAGAAATTTTTATTTTCAATTTATCATTTTGAAATCATCTAAAATGTGATAAAAAACGGAAGTAATAAAGAGAAAATTTCATCTTTAGCCTTTAGTTTGATACAAGTATCCTGTAAGTTCAAATTCCACCGAAAATAAGAAAATATTCAAATTCTGATTCCGGTTTCTAGGAAAATCATTAGAACTAGCATGGTTTAACGCAAAAAATAGCCTAATGTTAGCCAGTCGGAATATAAAATGCATTGCATTAGCTAATAGGAAATATATATTATATTAATTCCTCGTTTTAATTCCTCATTTTAACCTCATATTTTAGCATATGAGGCACTTTTAGAAAAAAAAAAATTTGAATTCAGTTGTTTTTCAATCAAGTGTTAAAACGTTTAATTTTTCCTTTTCTTACTTAGTGTCATTTTTCTACGTTACCTAAAAATCTGTATATTCAATATTACGTGCAAAAACATTAAAAAATAATTAGTATTAATTATTTTTTTTAACATTTTCTTGATAAGGAAGTTTCTCGTGCATTTAAAACATCACTAACAGAAAATCTACCCTGCCGTGTCTAGGAAAGATTGTATAAATATTTTATGGGGAAACCAGAGTAAAAAAATAACACTCATGTTGTGATTTAATAAGTTTTTTTATTTGCAACTGCGTAAACCGCATGTTCTAATCAATTTTAGATTGCATTTCTATACGCCAATATGTCCTTTAATAATCCCTCATACTTTGCGGAAAGAATGGTTTTGATATTGCATTATCTAAATATTACTAAAGAAACCTCATTATCCTAAATAAATTACTATTAAGGCGGGAAAAATGCTTAAATTACCATCTGATAAGAATCTTGAGCCAACTCGATAATAAATATTCAAAACAATTGCGTGTGTATTTAACAATTCAAAAGGAAAATCAGGTAAGAGGATCCTGTAACAGATCGTAAACACGCATCAAAGTGTTATTGATTAAATTAATTTTTACGATGTTTTTATTAACTCGCTTTCTTGTTTGTTTGTGTGTTTGCGTGTTTGTCCCGTACAATCTTTCAATCAATTTTTAACTAACTTCCGACTAGCTAGACATTTGAAACTTTTAGAATAGCTTTAGACACGATGACAATGCATTATTTAATACTTTTAGCCATCTTAAGCAGAATGAATTCATTTTCAGTTATTTTCAGTTAATTTTGTTTTGTAGACTGGTGCAGCCATCTATTGGACGGGACGGGAACAAAAAGTTAAACGCAACTTAACTTCCAATTAACTTCATTTTCTTTCAAGTTAATGGGATAATTCATCAAAAAAAATTTTAAAAAAGTATTTATTAATTTATAGAATTGTGAAGTTTATATGATTCAACAGAAAATTTAAAACATTGTATATAAAAGTGTCTTTTTTCTTGTAATTATTTTGCTTCCCTCTGCTTAAACTTCGTCAATGCATTGCTATATAACAATTCTTAATTTTAACTTTTCTGTTGAATATCGCCAAGGCTTTTCTGTATCAATTGACATTTGAAATTTCGGTGGACTTAAAAAAGACAGATCTGTCAAAGAGCTAACAGTAACACCTTACTGCTAAAAATATGTTGGTTTGAGAGTAGATCAGTCTGGTGATAAAGTGAACATCTACCACTGATGCAGTCTGTGGTTTATCACACCAATCCACTAGCTAAGCACTTTTCGTACACCATGGGCAGTGTTGTCGACAATTGACTGTTAAGGTGACACCAGTAGATTTCAGAGAAGCTAAAGATCTGATAGTTCATTGTCCCCCTTTTACATCAAAAGCCCTACTTCATTATGGAATTTAATTACATACAGATAAACAGGATGCTTTCTAAACAATTCAAAGCGCAGATAAACAGTTATTATTAATATTATGCATGCGAAAGTTATAGAGAATATATATTGGTAGATAAAAAATCAAAAGAGTGAAACGTTATTCAAATACAAGCAAACACTTCTAGCAAATACCCGTAAACATACAAACATTTCCGCTCATCCACTACTTGGCGAAATTTGCCGTTTCACCTGGCAGCGCGTACCATGAACTAGTACTTAGTCCTTATTTCTTTTAGGGAAATATTTCTGTCGGGGACGATTTATAAAACCTGTCTTTCCAAACAGGAGTACGTTAAAAAAGCTATGATGTTTATAGCATTAGAAAACATAATATTTAATTAAACGTTCATTATATGTTTCTAGTGAATACTAGTTCTTATTCTATCCCGAGAGATTTTGAATTTCTAAACTGAACGAATGGAATATGTACCTCAAATTTGTGCAACATTGTTATGTCGTGAATACTAACAAACACTGAGTGAACCAGTTACGTAATACACAGTGACTGATCAATAAAGTTGTTATTACACTATCACGCAAAATCTAATTATCCATTAGCTTATTTAGAGTTTCCTTTACGGAATCTAACAAAAAATAATCAGTAGCGATATTTCTTTACTTACTTTCTGCACGGAAATACAACTTATACAATCAAATTAGCAAAACCAGCGTATGTGTTTTCTGCTTTGATAATTCAGATGTAACTGATAATAAGTTTTTAATATAATTATATATATATATATAGTGTGTTGGGTTGTGTGTGTGTTGTTTGTGTTGTGTGTGTTTCAGTTGTAATATTTCCTGGGTAGCGGATTTATCTGTTTTCGTACCTCAGTTTTGTATCTTTTTTACCTTTCGCTCGTTATAATTCAATTTTTGTAATATGCTGTAACTATTCAAGCTCAAGTACATGCGGGTATTTATGAGGCAGGTACAATGTAACCATGAAATGCAGCTTTGGGTATATTAGAAAATGAAACTAGAAAAGTAAGATAATATGATTAGAATACAAAGTGGGATTCCCAAAACAACCCAGATATCTACTCAGAAACATTACACCAAAAGAAGATAATATGATTAAGATACAAAAGAGAGATACCCAAAATAACCCAGATATCTACTCAGAATCATTGTACCCAAAGAAAATAATATGATTGAGGTACAAAAGTTGGATATCCAAAACAACCCAGATATCTACTCTGAAACATTATACCCAAAGAAGATAATAGGATTCAGATACAAAAGTGGGATACCCAAAAACCCAGTATCTACTCAGATACATTACACCAAAAGAAGATAACATGATTAAGTTACAAAAGAGGGATACCCAAAATAACCCAGATATCTACTCAGACTCACTATACCCAAAGAAAATAATATGATTTCGGTACAAAAGTGGGATATCCAAAACAACCCAGACCTACTCAAACATTGCACCCTAAGAAGATAATATGATTAAGTTACAAAGTGGATACCCAAAACAACCCAGATACCTACCCAGAAAATATTACACCCTAAGAAGATATATGATTAAGACACAAAAGGGATACCAAAGCA
>OU015490.1:46288391-46395891 GCA_907164885.2 Dolomedes plantarius
AATAACCAATTCATTTAAAAAGCCTATAGCAAACCTATACCTATAGCAAAGAAGAATTAGGGTATTGTGAAAGGAATTCTCGCTTACACAGTTCATAAATTAATTTTTTTTTTAGTTTCGATTGACAAAATATGTCTTCTAACATGGAAAATCAAGATTCAACTCCTGATAATATCCCCGTAAGTATTCTCTGATTAATAATATTTTAAACTTTTTTATTTTTAGAAATATAGTGATATATTTTTAACTTTCATGAATAAGAACTTATTATATATTTTAAATGTTAACTTAGTATATTTTTTTAATAGATATAAACGAAACTTATAGTATACACTTAATGAATAACCAATTCATTTAAAAAGTTTATTTTATAATTGTTTTATTTATTTATTTTTTTTATTTATTTTCAAATGAATTAAAAAATAAAATAATAAAACAATTATAAAATAAACTTTTAAGTGAATTGGTTATTCATTAAGTGTATACTATAAGTTTCGTTTATTATCTATTAAAAAAATATACTAATTAACATTTAAAAATATAATAAGTTCCTATTCATGAAAGTTACAAAATATATCACTATATTTCTAAAAATAAAAAAGGTTAAAATATTATTAAGCAGAGAATACTTACGGGATATTATCAGGAGTTGAATCTTGATTTTCCATGTAGAAGACATATTTTGTCAATCGAAACTAAAAAAAAAATTATTTATGAACTGTGTAAAGCGAGAATTCCTTTCACATACCCTAATTCTTCTTTGCTATGTATAGGTTTGCTATAGGCTTTTAAATGAATTGGTTTATTCATTAAGTGTATACTATAAGTTTGCGTTTATATAGTCGTATATAAGTGTATACTATAAGTTGTCTTGCTATAGGTATTACAGCGTTAGCTCGTGAAAGTAGAAGTATTTTTTGTACCTTATTCTAAAATAGGGGGAAAATATTCATTGAGTTTTTAAAAGAATCACGAAACGATTCGAAAATTTCAGTTTTAAAGAATGGCATTGTGTACTTATCTGAATGAATTGCTTTAGAACACTTATCTTAAAAAGGGGATCTTTAAAAGCTATTACCTGCAAATATTTCCCTAAAATGTGCCAACTTTTGCGAGACTAAATTCGTATTATCAATTTTTATCTAGATGGCAGGGCGAGATGTTTCTCTTTAAGATGGATTTCAACCCACCCTATGCAATAGCAGAAGGGAGCGTTATCTCCCCTTTGCGGGGTGGGGAGCTAAAGATACATGTTGAAACAGCAACGCTCTATGTAGAATTTCACTTTCATTCAAAACGTTTAGTTGCTAGCAGTATAATCATCCTATTTTAGCAAATATTTTTAAAAATGAATATGCCAGAATTTAACGCTCCGTCCTTCGAAGACTCTTAAATGTTTTGTAGCTTGCGGGTCCTTCTACAATGAATCCCGTCAACCTCTACATCTGCATATTGGAATGTTTCTGCAGGCCCCTCAACTTCATCCACTGTTTCTACTGATGGAGATACCAGAAAACGGACTGGATGGAGAATTACTATAGAAATCGCAACAGCCCAGTATTAATTTCATCATGGAATATTGAATATAATGTCTTCGTTTTAATATATCAAGATCATAAAGGCCTAAGGGTACATATTCGTGAATTTAGTGAATATAACAGCAGTATACCGACTCAGAACGGTATAATGGCGACCATCTCAACATTTTGGGATTTTATGTGGGAAAATATCCCAAACTTCAATTAATTTACAATACAAAATCATTCGTTGCTAATAATCAATTAGTGGGGATTTACAACGCTGAACAGTGTGTGTTGCCAACAACTATTCAAAACGAGAACAATGTTTTCAGATTGAAAAACTCTTGTATAAAATTAAATCGGGAACAAATCAACAAACTGCAAGAAGATTCGTCAGATATTATAGACTGTGTAGAGAAGACATTGTTGACTCAAACCATCCCTAACATGTTACAATATAGGGTATAACAGAAAACGGACCTTGTGTGAAAGAGCCATTGTGATTCTCCCAAGCACGGATAAATTTCTTCAAAGTTATAAACAAAGTGTGATGATTACATCCAGTGAGTTGTATGAATGTCGAGGCTGTGAATTTGACCATCCTTCACAACGTCAACATAGCTGCTTAAGCACAAGTGATATTGAAAATATCAAGCTGTGGGAAAAGCAGCTATATTAATATAAATATTAAAAGGACTTTAAATGAAATGACCAACAATTATTGCATATGTCACTATAATAACACTAATTTTCTCGCTAGCGACAACATTAAAATATTTCATAAATATTTGACGAAGATATATTAGAAGATTAAATTGTAAGTACTTTTTCCCATGTTCTATATATAGTATTTAAAGATGAATTATTGCATTTATTATGTGTGTAATAAATTTTTAGAAATAATATTTTGAAAGTATTAATTTAAAACCTTTTTAGAAAATAATTTTTAAAGTATTATAAAAATGTGTTTTTCAAATATGTAGCCTAGTAGTAGATATGCATTATCTTATCTGATCAGACATATCTTGTGAGGTTGATTTTTTTGGGGGGAGAAAACTTAGTCGCTTGCTAGATTTCAAACGAATAGGTTGTTATTTTGTGCGAGTGGATAAGAATGGAATCGCCTTTAAAAAAATTTAAGGGAGAGCTTGTTGGTGTAAAGATTAGCAAGCAGTTGCGTGCAACATCGTAATTTCATATCATGGGATATATACGATGGTAAATGTATCAGTTTGCAGGACAACGAGGATGGATTAACATATATATTGGAGAATGTGGTGTTTCGAATCCTGCACAGCAGAGTGGTTAAATGGGTTGCGAGTACGTGGGAGTGAATTATTGTTCTAAAATTTAAGATCCGATGCTCTTTATGCGATAAGTCTTTTATTGTGAATCAGAAATTATGTGTTACCAACGATGGAGAAGACTATATGTTCAAGAGATGTTTATAAGGGAAACTGGTGAGTTTCAATTAAATCCGTTATTTATAAAATTGAACTTTAACAAAGAAAGGCTTTATAACACAAATGACAATTTGATGACTGTATTCAGGAACTTTACTATGTAAAAGTCTTCCTAGAATTCTTCGACGTGAGGTGATTAAAAAAAGGTTATGTTATAAAAGACATTGTGATATAAATCAAGCTCGTGAAAAATTATTTACATTGTATACGCGAAGAGTACTGTAGATGTATTAATCAAATTTATAAATGCTATGATTGTAAAATAGAGAAATCCCATAACCAAGACATTGCTGTGTATCACTTTCAATCTCTGAAAAGTATGAAAGTAGGGAAGACTTCATTGTATCATATCATTCTGGGAGACATCGTAAAAAATATATGCTTAAATGATTGTACGTGTCATTATAATTATGGAAACTTTTTTGATAATATTACTATAAAAACATGTAAGGATTATTTACATGAATTTTTTACGAATTTTAAATATTATATTGAAAGCAATGGAAAAATGTGAATGTGAATCTTCATTTGTTTTATGTAAATACTTTTTCATGTGTTAAATAAATGATAATTTAAAGAATAAATTTGTATATTTCATTATGCATATGTGTGAATTATTTAAAAAGCATGCATAGAAAAAAAAATGAAAACACTAATATATAGTTTTAAAACAGATTTTATTAAAGAGATAACTATTTTTTTCTTCTTGTTGCTGTACAGATAAATGCTTGTGTTTGTATGGAAATGTTGTGCGATATTTAATCGCTTTAACACTGATAAAAATCCAGCTTGGGTATTGACACTTTTCTCTTATTAGTTAAAATTGAATTGAATAAATCAATAATATTAGAACTTTCATAAGGTTTTCCTTGATATATCACTTAACCTTGTCATTCCATGATATTATGGTGGGCTATTGTTTCAAAATAGATATCAGATTAGAAGCACGTTTATTTCACAGTTTGTGGGATACTGTTAAAATGAAATCATCGTATATTGACTCTTTTTCTGCAGATTCTTGCTTGATCATTTTCTTTTCAGCGAATTCTTTAGTTATGTTAAAATCATCATACTTTTCAGATAATTTTTCTCTAGATGTATCAAAAGGAAATGTTACATTGATCCAGTTTCATTAAACTTTATATTTAAAGTCTTGTAAGCAATAATCGAACAACTTTGATATAAAAATTCTATTAGCTTATCCTACTTTTAAATAATTGAATATGTATTTTTAGCCAATTGTAGATTTTAAACCGTTAACTGATGAAAATGATAACTATGAGAGTTTGGTATATGCTTATATTAAAATATCCAGCAAAGTTTTATTCTTAACAAAACTAATTTTAATTTTAAAATATATAGTAACTATTTTCTTATATAAAGCAAAAATATTGTCTACGTATACACTACCGCTGTAAGATTTAAACCTGGTCATTTACTTCTAAAATGAACTCATGTAAATATCTTCTAAACATGATAAAGTCTGTATTATTTCTGTTGCTGTAAGGATAAAATATTTTGGTAATTGCACGTAGAAACTATCTTATACGCAAGTATATTAAAAATTTAATTGATAACATTTATGTATATATATTTATGTTATTAAAAAGGAAGTCTAAAGGTTGTATCGCAATTTAGGTAATCGTTGAAAGCATGTAAGGTTAAAAATCATATATTAATAGTCTACATTTCTGGATAAATATTATAATATTTAGGATTAAAACTTGTAAATTTTATCTTTCAAGTCTTTATCTCTATAAATATTTTTAATTTTAGTAAGCGTCTTAACTTACAATATATTTTCAAAGTTGTAAAAGTGCTTATGGTTTGAAATATATTCAAAACTGTACATAAACTATATAAAGATACTTAAATTGGTACATATATTTTTAAGTTTCAGGTTCTAGATGGTAATTGTATAATTTAAAGTCTTCATGTTTGCACATACCCCCTACTGTTGTAGGATTCAAACCATGATTCATTAATTCTAAAATGAACTCTTGTAAATATCTTCTAAACATGATAAAGTCTGTATTATTTCAGATAATGTAAGAATCTTCTCTATTAACATTGTGAGATAATTTGTTACCTTCTCTTGCAGATTTAATAGTATGGATTGGTATGGTATGTGTATTTAATTTAAATAATTATCTAGATTGAATCATATTTCAGTTTTTTATTTCTAATATTAAAAGGAAAAAATACTCTACTGGGGAATTCCCGCTTTGTTTAAATAATTTCATGTCTAAAAATATTCCTTGTTAGCTTTCATGGAATGTTTTTCAAGGTAAGATCAAATAATAATTTTTCTATACTAAATGATACAATGGTTTCAAAGCTCTATCTAAATTATATTATACTGTAAAGTAATATTCTTAAGAAAAATTATAGATATTTTAAAACTTAACGCTTGTTGTAAAATAATTTCATGTGTAAAAATATCAAGTAAAAGGAAAAAAAAATATTCGTTTTTAGACTATCTATGTAAAATTTCTTATTATTTTGTATTATTTTGCGAATGTATCTATGTAAAATTATATATCACGTTAAAAAACATAGCAAAACAATTTTAAAGTCCTGAAAATAAGCCCTTCAACTAAAAATATTTAAAGTTTGAAAATATACTCAAAACCATGTATTAAATTTTCTAAGTTTCATTTTTAATCAATAGATGACGTTATATTTATTTTTGATAATTAATTTTAGTAAATTCATAAAAATATTCTCTCTGTTATAGAATATAATTCAATGAACTTTTTGATAATAATGTAGACTATTGCAGTATGCATATGTCGACAATTAAAAAATTTTTTTTAGCGTAAATTTAATATCTTCTCTTGCAGATTTAATAGTATGGATTGGTATGTTATGGTGTATTTAATTTAAATAATTATCTAGATTGATCATATTTCAGTTTTTATTTCTAATATTAATAGGAAAAAATAACTCTACTGGGGAATTCCCGCTTTGTTTAAATAATTTTATGTCTAAAAATATCCCTTGTTAGCTGTCATGGAATGTTTTTCAAGGTAAGATCAAATAATAATTTTTTCTATACTAAATGATACAATGGTTTCAAAGCTCTATCTAAATTATATTATACTGTAAAGTAATATTCTTAAGAAAAATTATAGATATTTTAAACTTAACGCTTGTTGTAAAATAATTTCATGTGTAAAAATATCAAGTAAAAGGAAAAAAAATATTCGTTTTAGACTATCTATGTAAAAATTTCTTATTATTTTGTATTATTTTGCGAATGTATCTATGTAAAATTATATATCACGTTAAAAAACATAGCAAAACAATTTTAAAGTCCTGAAAATAAGCCCTTCAACTAAAAATATTTAAAGTTTTGAAAAATATACTCAAACCATGTATTAAATTTTCTAAGTTTCATTTTTAATCAATAGATGACGTTATATTTATTTTTGATAATTAATTCTAGTAAATTCATAAAAATATTCTCTCTGTTATAGAATATAATTCAATGAACTTTTTGATAATAATGTAGACTATTGCAGTATGCATATGTCGACAATTAAAAATTTTTTTTAGCGTAAATTTAATATCTTCTCTTGCAGATTTAATAGTATGGATTGGTATGTTATGTGTATTTAATTTAAATAATTATCTAGATTGAATCATATTTCAGTTTTTATTTCTAATATTAATAGGAAAAAATAACTCTACTGGGAATTCCCGCTTTGTTTAAATAATTTTATGTCTAAAAATATCCCTTGTTAGCTGTCATGGAATGTTTTTCAAGGTAAGATCAAATAATATTTCTCATTTTTTTTTCATGCTAGTATGTAATGTTCTGAAATAAATACTTTTTCCAAACTATTAAATTGATAATATGTTTTAAGTTTCAGGTTCTAGATGGTAATTGTATAATTTAATGTCTTCAAGTTATGTTTAAATGGGTTTAAAGATATATCTAAGTTATATTATACTTGAAATTGATATTAGCATGAAAATTAAAGATATTTTAAATTTAACATCTGTTTTCAATAATTTTATGCGTAAAAATATCCTTGTTAGCTTTCATGGAATGTTTTTTCAATGTTCAAATAATATTTCTCATTTTTTTCATACTAGTATGGAATGTTCTGTAATAAATACTTTTTCCAAACTATTAAATTGATAATATGTTTTAAGTTTAAAAACCTAATAAAAAAAATTTAAAGTAAAAGAAAAAAATATTCGTTTTAGTCTATCTATGTACAAATTTATTATATTTTGTATTATTTAGCGAATGTATCTATGTAAAATTATATATCACGTTAAAAAACATAGCAAAACAATTTTAATGTCCTGAAAATAAGCCCTTTTTTTTTCGAACTACTAAGTTGATAATATATATTTTAAGTTAGAATTCGACTAAAAACATTTAAAGTTTTGAAAAATATACTCAAAACCTTGTATTAAATTTTCTAAGTTTTATTTTTTAAACAATAGATGACGTTATATTTATTTTTGATAATTAATTCTAGTAAATTCATAAAAATATTCTCTCTGTTATAGAATATAATTCACTGAACTTCCGACGATTCATAGCGTAACGGTATTACGTCGCTAAAAGTAGTCAGGTAATATTTCCTTAACAGGTTCAATTCCCATGGAAAATACTTTTAAAAAATTTCTAAGTCCCAAAAATGTAGTTCCCTATTTAACCAGCAGATGGCAGCACTGAAAAAAATATGCCCTGACCTCCAATCCTTGTACGAAATTTAGTTCCCTATTTGACCTATAGGGGGCGTTCCGCAGAGCACATACTCTCTTCAAGATTCTGCTGAACTACAAGGTTCCAGGTTTTCCCGCTAGGGGGCGATAGCAGCGCTGCCCTCTCCTGATTGGTCCAAATCGACCGCTAGGTGGCCAGCTGCACTCTGATTGGTCCACGTCACTCAGTTAGCTCCGCCCACTTTAAGCCCCTCCCCCTTCTTGCTCCTGCTCCTGTTGCGGAACTCTCATTTTTATACTACTTACATGATGTAGTTTTCACAGTATGTAATTGGTTTTACAAAAAAAATGTGGTAGGAATTTACTTCTTGGAAGTAGTTATCAATAAAATAACAACAGATTTAAAACTGCACTCATGTGTTGGGTGCTGTTTTATATCAAGTATTTTTAAGCCCCTGTCTCAGAATTTATATTTCCTAATTGGATTTATTTAATTCTACTTTATCAAAAATGAATTTTTTCAACTACTTTCAACAATCAACTATTTTTACAACAATAAATTACCCTTTAATGTACAAAACTATGCAAAAAAATATTTTCTTATCTGCAGAGCATTTACGAACTCTACATCAAAAAATAATTTAAATAAATTCTTTTGATTCATAAATTATATCTGGGGATGGGAGTCATTTTCCTTTCACATAAATTTATGAACTGATTTTCTTTCTTTTTTCCCCTAGAGCTGTAAAGATGGAGCGAGAGGTACAGCGAAAGGATCCTGTTTTGTAGAAAATATAGAAAAAAATTGTGTAAATGTGCTATGTACTTTCTAAATAAACTATTTTTACTTTAAACCAGCTCTTTTCTGTATTTAAAAACATGTGTGTCTATAATTATTTCTCAAATTACAATAGAAGATATTACTATCATAGTACTATTTCTCAAAAATAGTACTATCAAGTGTGGATATTAAGTCCAATATAATATAAAAGAAAATATTTTTTTAAAATGACTTATAAGAATTTAATGAATTACTCTTTAATTCACAAAACTATGCAAAAAATAATTTCTTATCTGTAGAGCAGTTTATTAACTCTACACCAAAAATAATTTAAATAAATTCTTCTGAGCAAGTTTTCACAAGCTCACAAAGATGGGCTTCATCATACACACTACACATTACTCAGGTTTGAAAAATGAATGTATCAAATTTATGTTTATAAATTTATCAAATTATGTTAATAAATTTTATACTGGGGAAGTACAAATTTTTTGGGTTAATTATTAAAGTAGTACTGTTTTACATACTATAATCTCATTCTAAATTTAAAAAAAACAAACTGGAACCTTAGATCGAATGGAAAGATGATTTAGCTTTAATGGTTGGTATTAATGTTATCTTAACTTTCAAATTTGGGTAAATGTATCTTAATACAAAATGAGGTTTTGTTCTAACAAGTAAACTTGTGATTCATATGCAAATTTTTAGGTAATAACAAAGATCAGTATTTGGTAATACCTAAAAATACATAAGGCAAAACTGGAAAAAATGCTAGAAATATGAAGGCAAAAAAATAATAATAAAAGTGAAAGGGTTGATATCAGAGGTTAATCGTCAATGAAATAAATAAGCATATAAACGAAAGGGTCCTACGCAAAACTTTGAAAAACTGCCGGCGGTCCGATTCTGGTAGAATGCTGGCATGATGCCCGGACCTACGGCACATTGCTGTTTAAGAGATGGGTAGATGACGGTATGTCGACACCAATTATTGCTCCCGTAACCGGCCCGACAACCTCCGGTTACGCTCCGGCTATCTGTCCGCATCGATGGCTTAATCGCGGCTGCCTAACGGTTCGCAGTCGGATGAACGATGGCTCGAATCCTACCGGAAGCGGCCCGGTAGTCGCGGGCGAGAGGACACAGCCGTGACGGAAACGATACTGACCTAATGCGCCGGCCCGGCAGTGGTGAAATCGGCTGTCCGGAACCTTCCGACCCCGGCCCGATGCCTCTGTGTTTGCTGGGTATATATATATATATCTATATCTATCTATCTATCTATATATATATATATATATATATATATATATATATAACAAATTTTGATACGTGTGATGAAGCGCTTTCGATTTGAAAGAAAAATTAAAATTTTAGAGAGATAAAGTGATCGAAGGCTGTTTTCATCACATTTCGGTTAGAATGCTAGGAAGCCGCCTTGATTAGAGGACGGAACAGTAGTCTGTACGCTTAGCCAATTTAAAAGCGGCGGTGCGCGATAGGGGGTAGGTGATTCCAGACGCAGATAAGGAGATGGCACCAGGGTTTGACATTAAAGCAAAATACCCTATTGTAAAGAATTTATTGGACATGTAGACCGCAACACGTGGACTGGACTTTGGGTGGTCTCGGTATGACGTAATTAAGACGTGCATGGGTTATGGGATTATCCAATCCGAGAAATGAAAATGGAGGCTAAGTGGTGGATTTTTGAAAGCTTTCCTGAATGGATTAGGAGTCACGAGAAGGCGTGGACATTGTTATAAAAAAACAAATAAATAGAAGACTTAGAGTTTTTAAAAAAAGATTCTCTTCTGCGTGCGGGCCCGGTTGATTTTTCCCGGTGCTTTAGCATTGCAGGGGGATGAAGAGATTGGAATTTCAAAACGTCCTGAGACCGGTTGAGCATTCCCGGGAGTTGTCCGACAGTACGAGAAAGAGGTTTCGTTTTCCGGAAACCGGTTGATCTTTCCTAGTGCCTTAGCATCGAAAGTGATGAAAAGATTGGCAGTTTTAAATATTGGAGATCCGGACGAGTCTTCCCGGAGCTGAGAGTGATTTTGAGCAAGAGAATAGAAACGGGGTTATAGAGAGGATGCGCCTTAATGTTGGAGATCTGGTCGAGTGTTCCCGGAATTGAGCGTGAATTTGGATCAAGAGAAGTCGATGTCATCATTTTCCTGATGAGTGCCCCATCATTTTGAAAAGAGTAGAAGAATACCCACGACAGCCTAGAGACGCAGCGCACCCACTACCTAGAAGGAAGAAGTGATACCCCATGCCTAAGCAGAGCTTCGACGCCAGAGTCCCAGTGCTGTATCGTCAAACTGAGTGAGTGAAAGTTAAATTTTGTTTTGTTCAGATCCCACCGAGCTAAATGAAAGATTAGTGCGGGAACAGTGTTTTCGTAAAGATAATTTTGATGAATAGGAGTTCTTGGCTATGAGTTAGCTTAATAATTATATGCTCCCTGAATCCAAAAGGTGTAGATTTAATTAAATACATTGTCGTTTGATATGAATCGAGGAGAAAAGGCTAAAAGATTAGTAAAATGTGTAAACTGTGTACGAAGATTTGGTGATTCGGTTATTTTGAGTTAAATTGTAAATAGATAAGGTTGTAAATAAATCAATTTTATTTTGTTACATTGGAGTCCGTCATCTTTGTTTTGTGTAGTTGACCTAAAGGAAGGTTTTAGAAGCAAAGTTTATTTGGCCTGTTCGGTTGCAAACCTGTCTAGAGCCTTTTGGGTTGTATTCAAGAAAATAAATAAAAAAAACACAACGCACCCAAATACCTATAAATTATAAATAATTTGTACTAACCCAAATAATATACGAATCTCGCCCAAAGAAATAAATAATTTTAAGACAGGCAACACGACAAATGGTGACCGTGACTCAGTCTCATGGTGTGTTAGGGACTTTAGAGATAAAATTTTTTTGTTTTTCAAAGTGAAGGGAGCCGCGTATTAAAATTATTTTGAAAGCGCGCGATGTTTGAAATTTAAATGTGTATTTGCCATATTAATTTTGAAGGTATATGAATAAGTGTATGAAATTACAATAAATTTTTTGTTCGGTAAATGGTCCCGACCAGGATAATAAAAATAATTTGTGTTAGGCTAGAATCGTAAAAATTTTTTTTTGCTTTACAAAAAAACAGTTACAGTTTTTTTTTGTCTTTAAGAAAATTTTTTGGTCTTTACAAATTTTGTATAGAAGGGAGCAGCGCGTAAGAATTTTACAGCGGGAGTGTTTTGAAAATATGTTCGTATATTTGCCACAATTATTATTATTGAGTGTAATTTTGTTTTGAAGAGTGTGACAATATTGATTTTATGTTAAGATTGTTTGAAGTGTGAATATATGAATGCAAATATTTTAATTTTAACTAAGTGAATTAAAGAGTGTTTTTAGAAAGAGTTTGTTGAGTTGGTTAAAGATAGATAAGAAATACTTGTGTTATGATTTATATGAAGTGTTTAAAATTTATGTATATTGTAGATATTGTAGAGATGATAGATTGAATTGAGGTGTATTTTTGAAAAATATTTGGAATAAGTTAAAAGTAGTTGATGGCAGAAAATTTGTTTGATATCAGTTGTTAGATAATATTTAAGTGTGATTTTGAAAATTCTATTGAAATGAGAAAGTCAATAGATAGTTAAGATTTGAGTAACAGTTGAGAAATTATTGAATTGAGTACAAGTGTGTTGGTCGATATTAATTAGTGGTACTTGGTATAGATATGAATTTTTTGAAAAGAAACGTGTGTCAATTTAAGTATAGAATTTGTCATATAATATTTTGCAATTACATTGAGAATAGAATTGTGTTTTGCTTTGATTTTGTGCATATATGTGTATTTTGGGGGAAATTAGCGTTTTTTTAGTTTGGGATTGTGAGTCATAGTTTAATTACGTATAAAGAATTTGAATGCATAATGTTAGGAGAAGTAATATTATAATGAGAGAATTCTTGCATATTGAGTAATGATAGGTAAACGAATGATCGGTAATGTGAGGTGTAAAATTTAAAAATTGGAGTTATTTGAGTTAGATCAAGAAGGTTGTATCGCGAATGTGTTGCAAAGCCATCGTCAGTTGGGTTAAATTGAAATAGGAAGTTTAGATAAAAAGCTAGAGTAGAGGTGATTTTGAATGAAAGATGGTTAACGGTAAGCAAAAGCGCAAATCATAGTCAGATTTGTTTCAGTCTATAAACGATAAATAATGTGAGGTGGATTATATTGCATTTAATCTGCCAAAAAGGTTATAGCTGAAGGAATGCTGAGTTAAGGATGTAAAATAAGAGTTTTCGATACATTGTTGGAGTAGAGGTCTTTATAACGAAAAGAGGGTTAGTTATAGGCATAAATGTTCAGAATTGCCACAGTATAAAAAAACTAAACTTTTGGATGGATGGATTGCATTAGTTGTTAGGTGCTATGAAAATAAAATTTACGATTGTTTACCCTGGGTTGAATAATAAGGCATAGTAGTGAAATTTTAGTATGAATTTAATGAAACAAGGGTACAGAATAGAAATATGTGGTATTAGAGGTATGGCAGTGTTTTTAGAATGAATGAGTTACGCAAAATAAAAGGTTGTCGTAGTATAGTGCTTTGTGTGAGGAGTGATAGGAAGTGCTGTGTTAGCTTTTGTTTACGGAAATAGTATGTTGGGGGAATTGTGGTCGGAGAAAGGAGATGTTTTTCGTTTCCTCCCCCCCCCCTCAGGAGAGGTGCACGGGGAAAGAACTGTTTTGTGTGCAGGCTGGCTATGTTGTGCCGGGGAGGAATTTTAACAATTTGAACAAAGGAGGTTTTTTTGAAAGTCAAACCGTTTGGTTTTGGTTTAGGGATTCCTCATAACTTGGAAGTTGTTCAGGGCTGCAGAGCTGAATGACCCCAAGGACAATGGGGATTTAGAAAGTAAATTTGATCGATAGGTAGGTGTTGAAGGGTTGTTTACGATAAGGTATGCGAGGTAACTATAAAAATTGGTAAGGATGTTTGAATTTAAAATGTCGCAAATTGTTTAAAACAGCCTTTTTGGAGAATAAATGAAAATTTTTGGCCAGAATTTCATTTATTTACCTAAAATGCTGGGGGAACGAAATAGGTTAATGACTAACTAAAATAAGAAGTTTAAATATGCGGCTTAGGAGACAAAGGCAAATAATAGAGTGGTTGTTTTAATGGTTTTAGATGTTTGGAAAATGAAAAGAATTATGGGTTTTGGTGTTATCAAGTGTTAGTGGTTGAGTTTTGTGGGAATCCTTGGTGCTAAGGGGGAAAAAAAAATTTATGTTTCGCAAATCTAGTATGTAGTAGGGGAATTGTTAATTGAATGAGTTCAGGTTTGTCGTGCGCTTTTGAATAAGGGAGCTTAGTTGGTTTTCGTGAGTGAAGGGCGGTGTTTGAAAAAGTTTTGGGCGTCTTTAGCATCGGTTCTTTTGACGATAATGAGGAAATGGGTTTGAATTATGATTTAAAAAAAAAAAAAAATATGAGTCTTAGGAAGGTTTCGTAGGAAGGTCATTTGTGAATACTCAATTTATACATAAATATGAATTTAAGTTAATGAATTTGTTTTGAAAGGTACAAAAATATTGTGAGAAGTGTGTTGAAAATGTAACAAAATTTTATATGCTTGGTATTTAGTTGTGAATGTGGCAAATATACTGTGAGATATATTTTAATGTGTTAATTATTTTTGTTTATAAGTAAATTTTGTGAATAATGAGGAATAGTGTTAGAATAGAGTTTAATTGCGTGCAAAATGATATATAGAGAGATGAAGAATTTATGCTTTGTGATAGTGTTTTGGGTCTGAACTCTGCAAATCATGATTTTGTATGGTGATTAGTTATGTCGACATGGTTCATATAGATCTTCGATGTTTTCACTCAGAACATTTGATTAAAAGAATGAACTTTTGAATTCAGAACTCTAATAAGTGCATAGGTTGGTGGTCTTCTCTTACCTAAATTAAAGGTATAGATCACATGATCAAAGAAGGTCAATGGAGTCAGGAGTAAGTGTTTTGATGTTTTGTTTTAGTGTTTCTAAATAGTGTATGAGGACTTATGATGCGAACAAGTTTTTTTTTTCAGACATGGATGGTAAGAAGTTTTGTAATTGATGTGATTATGTTTTATTGAGTGTCATGAATTATATAAGTAGTACATGAGAATTTTGTAAACTTTTCGAGGAAGGGAGCATATTTTTACGTGTTTGGTGTTTGGTTAGTTATTTTTTCGGAGGAGGGAGCGTATGTGATGAAGCGCTTTCGATTTGAAAGAAAAATTAAAATTTTTAGAGAGATAAAGTGATCGAAGGCTGTTTTCATCACATTTCGGTTAGAATGCTAGGAAGCCGCCTTTGATTAGAGGACGGAACAGTAGTCTGTACGCTTAGCCAATTTAAAAGCGGCGGTGCGCGATAGGGGGTAGGTGATTCCAGACGCAGATAAGGAGATGGCACCAGGGTTTGACATTAAAGCAAAATACCCTATTGTAAAGAATTTATTGGACATGTAGACCGCAACACGTGGACTGGACTTTGGGTGGTCTCGGTATGACGTAATTAAGACGTGCATGGGTTATGGGATTATCCAATCCGAGAAATGAAAATGGAGGCTAAGTGGTGGATTTTTGAAAGCTTTCCTGAATGGATTAGGAGTCACGAGAAGGCGTGGACATTGTTATAAAAAACAAATAAATAGAAGACTTAGAGTTTTTAAAAAAGATTCTCTTCTGCGTGCGGGCCCGGTTGATTTTTCCCGGTGCTTTAGCATTGCAGGGGGATGAAGAGATTGGAATTTCAAAACGTCTGAGACCGGTTGAGCATTCCCGGGAGTTGTCCGACAGTACGAGAAAGAGGTTTCGTTTTCCGGAAACCGGTTGATCTTTCCTAGTGCCTTAGCATCGAAAGTGATGAAAAGATTGGCAGTTTTAAATATTGGAGATCCGGACGAGTCTTCCCGGAGCTGAGAGTGATTTTGAGCAAGAGAATAGAAACGGGGTTATAGAGAGGATGCGCCTTAATGTTGGAGATCTGGTCGAGTGTTCCCGGAATTGAGCGTGAATTTGGATCAAGAGAAGTCGATGTCATCATTTTCCTGATGAGTGCCCCATCATTTTGAAAAGAGTAGAAGAATACCCACGACAGCCTAGAGACGCAGCGCACCCACTACCTAGAAGGAAGAAGTGATACCCCATGCCTAAGCAGAGCTTCGACGCCAGAGTCCCAGTGCTGTATCGTCAAACTGAGTGAGTGAAAGTTAAATTTTGTTTTGTTCAGACCCCACCGAGCTAAATGAAAGATTAGTGCGGGAACAGTGTTTTCGTAAAGATAATTTTGATGAATAGGAGTTCTTGGCTATGAGTTAGCTTAATAATTATATGCTCCCTGAATCCAAAAGGTGTAGATTTAATTAAATACATTGTCGTTTGATATGAATCGAGGAGAAAAGGCTAAAAGATTAGTAAAATGTGTAAACTGTGTACGAAGATTTGGTGATTCGGTTATTTTGAGTTAAATTGTAAATAGATAAGGTTGTAAATAAATCAATTTTATTTTGTTACATTGGAGTCCGTCATCTTTGTTTTGTGTAGTTGACCTAAAGGAAGGTTTTAGAAGCAAAGTTTATTTGGCCTGTTCGGTTGCAAACCTGTCTAGAGCCTTTTGGGTTGTATTCAAGAAAATAAATAAAAAAAACACAACGCACCCAAATACCTATAAATTATAAATAATTTGTACTAACCCAAATAATATACGAATCTCGCCCAAAGAAATAAATAATTTTAAGACAGGCAACACGACAAAGGCATTGTACAAAAAAATTTGCTTCGGAATGGAAAAACGTTGTAACATTAAATTTTGTTACAAATTAGGTAAATCTGCTACCGAAACTTTAGAGAGGCATCGAACCGTATATAGTGATGCATCGTTATCAAGAACACAAGTGTATGAGTGGTACAACCGCTTTAAAAGTGGGCGAGAAAGCATTGAAAATGAACCAAAGACAGGACGCCCTTCAACTTCAAAGAATGAGGAAATTTGTGGAGAAAATTCGTTCTTAAAATCAAAGACTAAGGTGATGCTGATTGCGTTTTTTTGGTTACAAAGGACTTATTTACCACGAATTTGTTCCTGAAAATCAAACAATTAATCAGTATTTTTACAAGGAGGTTCTTTTTTGATTAAGAAACGGGATAAGGCGAGTTAGGAAGGAACTGTTTGATTCTGGGCAATGGTTTCTTTTACACGATAATGCTAGGCCTCGTACAGCAATTTCTGTACAACAATATCTTGCTAAGTATTCAATTACAGTGATAAATCACCCACCATATTCTCCCGACTTATCGCCAGCTGATTTTTTTTCCTTTTTCCGAAGCCGAAGATGACCATAAAAGGAAAGAGAGAGATTTGAAAACGTCTCGGACATTAAATCAAATGTTACGCGTATTTTGCGAACGGTTAGTTTCAACGCCTATAAACAGTGTTCGATGACAGTGTTTCGATGAGAAACGTTGGAAAAATTGTACAGACTCCTTTGGTCATTATTTTGAAGGAGATAAAATTATTTGAAGGTGAGTAATTATTTTCTTATTTATAAAAAATTGTCCGGTTACTTTATGGGCGCACCTTGTATATATATATATATATATATATATATAACACATACATACATGTATACATACAAAAGAGGTAAGCAACGATAAATAATCCTACTTTCATAACCCGCGGTAGTTTCGTTAGAAGAGACGACCCGAAATTTTCTTCTGAATTTCCTTCAGTTATCAATTATAGATCATCATTTTTCAAAATAATGATATTTGGAACATATAAGGTTGACCGAAATGAACGGGAGACTTTGTTTTAGCGGCCGCAGTTAAATGCTCAAATCTTTGCACCAGTAGATGACGTCATGTGTTCTGCAACAAAGATGCTATCGCCAGGAAGTGCCAGTATGCTTCCGAACATATTTCAGAAAGGTTACACTGGGTAGTGACATGAATTCTCCCAAACAGGCTCAGGGAGTGGTTACTCGGTTTTCGACGCCAGAGGGTCTTAGTGAAGCCGACATTTATCGTCGTATGAGGGATGTGTATACATATGTATATACATATGAGGGATGTCTATACATATGTGTATACATATGTATATACATATGAGTGATGTGTATACATATGTGTATACATATGAGGAATGTGTATACATATGTGTATACATATGAGTCACAGTGTTTAGTAATTAGATACAGAGGCTGTTCACACATTTTTTAGACGATGTATATTGTATTCACAAAACTAAATTACATAAAATTCTTGTGTTTTAAATGTTCTATTTAACATTCCTTATACTGAACTATCACCGCAATTTCCAGGATAATAATGCCTTTTGAAGTGTCAGAAGAGGTATTCTATCCCATTCCTCCTGAACAGCTTTCCAGAGTCCTGTAAGGGTTTTGGGACGACGTTTGGATAATGCAGATTTTAAAAGTCCGAAAGCACAAAAATCCATAGGTGATACATCGGGAGATTTAGTAGGGATATCAGTGAAGGGTATGGCCTTGATACCAGTTTTTTGTTCCATTTCTTTTAGGAAATTTACAGTGGATTTTGATGTGTGACTGCTAGCTTTGTCCTTATGGAGTCTCACAGATTGATGGCACTGTGGGTAAAGCGATAGTATTTCATTCAGAAAAATTGGCGATAAAATATGTTCCTGATAGTATTTGGAGTTAATCTTGACATTTTTTTCCACTCTCTTTATTTTTAACTTGCCATTATAAGAAAAACCAGCAACAATCATGAATCCCTTAGAAAAACTTTCTTTCGATTCTTTGAACCATGTACTTAAATTTTTTTCTCCCCTTTTATGATAATAAATGGCTCTTTTTTTGTTGCAATCATTTAAATACACCCATGATTCATCTATTGTGACAATTGTTTCCAGTTTTCTTTGTATAAGTATTTCTCATATAGAATTCTGCAGCGTGTCCTGCGTTCAGCGATATGATTTGGAAGAAGACGATGCACATTGCGTTTTTTCGCTTTCTTAAGATTTAAATCAACGTTTATCATTTTGTTTACAGTGGACACCGAGCATTTTAATGATTTTGCAACTGTCCTTTGACTAGGGGGATTTCTTTTAACATTAAACAACGTACGTTTGCAATAGTCGAAGATGTCCGTTTTTTCCTTGGATACTTGTTTGTAATTTTTGTCCCACTTGAGGCTCGAATTTGATGTTTTTTTCCTTTCTTGTTGACGATATTACCCATCGACGCTTTAGATATCACAAAACCATGACTCTCACATCGTTTTTGGATAATGGAGTATGCATATTTCTCTTCGGAAAGAGCATAAATGTAGCCTTCGAACCACTGCTTTGTTAAAAACGCCATTTTGAATAAAAACAAAACCGCAGACCATAATTTTGACTTTTAAAAACATAGTACAATTGCAATTATTTCTTTTGCAGCAAACGATTTTTTATTACCGCTTACCAAAATCGTCTAAAAAATGTGCGAACAGCCTCTGTAGTATAGGGAATTTCTTAAAGAACGTGTGAGCACAGGAAATGCCGAAACCTGCTCAATCTTTATCGTTGTATGAGGTATGGTTATAGGAATGTGCGTATGTCCCAGTGCACACTAATTAGACGGTCTAGGGCAGTGATTCCCAACCTTTTTTATACTTGAGTACCACTTGAGAACTTTGTAAGGTCGTGGCGTACCACTAGTTATCTTATAACTTTTTGAGGGTGGTCAAATGTATTCCATACACATGTGAATAACTTTACAAAATGTATTTAAGTATGAATAAAACAAACTACAGAAAATATATCTATAAAATTAGAGAAAGCCGTTTATACGTAATTGTTATCAACAAACGGTAAATGCAATTTTCCAACACTGAAATGTCTTTATCACGACGCTTAATGAGAAACTTGCCGTTGCTTATGCTTATTTCTTATTAGAATTTGCACTTATTGAACCCATTGTACTTATTATTATTGAACCCATTGTATTTATTATTACTGAATCTATTGTACTTATTATTGAACCTATTGTAGTTATTATTACTGAACCCATTCTACTTATTATTACTGAACCCATTCAACTTATTATTACTGAACCCATTGTACTTATTATTGAATCCATTGTATTTATTATTTATGAACCCACTGTACTTATTAATATTGAACCCATTGTATTTATTATTGCTGAACCCTTCTGCGTACCATCTTATGACGGTACAAAAGTTGATAAATGTGCTACTGCAAGTGAAGAAGAAAACAATATGATTTACATAAGCATACAAATTGAAATTGAATTCTGGGTATAAAAAAGATGAGATCGATTGAGTATCATTCTTTCAGTTACGATATAAATTAAATTACAAGAACATGCGTTAATCGTAAAACGTTTTATCAAAACCAGGAAAATGCTGTTGCAGCTCTTCGCGAATTTCGACGTCAAAAGAAATTGCGTCGGGACTCAATGTCTCCACAAGGTGTGAGAGACAAGATATCTCGATTTGAAAACTCTAGGTGTAAGCGTTCAACGTGGCAGAGTTGCGAAAGCCTATCAGCGAAGAAGTATTTCAGAAGTAGCAAAGGCCATTGTGGAGCAATCACTCACAAATGATCAGGGAGACAGCAGTGCACGTGCAGTATCACGACAATTAGACGCACCGTATAGCACAGTGCAGAAGATTCTGATAAAAATAGTGAAATTTTTTTTCTGAACGGAACAGTGAACACCCAGAATTGTCGAATTTGAGCCTTGGAAAATCTACGTGCCTTCTACACAATTCCGCAACACTCGCCTAAAGTTACTGTTTGGTGTGGATTCACTTCCCAATTTATCCTTGGACCATTCTTCTTCAAAGAACTTAAAGATAATGGTCCTGTCACATGTTCTGTAACAGCCCTCAGATATCGTGACATGCTCAGCAGTTTCGTTTTACCTCAATTCCAGCAGCGACAATGCCTTTAGTCTTATTACTTTTATGCAGGATGGTGCCCCTCCACATAATGGACTCTGTCTGCGGAGGTTTTTGCTACAACATTTTACGGATGACAGGGTGATTAGCCGATCGTTTCCTACTCCTTGGCCGGCCCGTTCTCCCTATTTCACTCCGTGTGATTTTTGGTTATGGGGCCATTTAAAGAACGTTGTTTACAGGGGGAATGTTATAACTTTGGCTGACCTGAAGGACCGCATAACATTGTATGTTCGACAAATTACTGGCGACCAGCTGCGGTTCCCTGTTAAACACGCTGTTCATCGCCTGCACATTTTACATACTAATGAGGGAGCCGACATGAAAAATTTTCTTTACATCGCTAGGCAGTAAAACAAAGTCAATAAATAATGTAACAAAAAGTCAAAAGTTAATAAATTATATAACAAAAAGTCAAAAGTTAATAAATAATGTAACAAACAACATTTATTTGTTACATTATTTGTGTATCAAATAAATTATGCTTGGAATTGTATATCAAATAAATTATGCTTGGAATATTAATTGGAATTTGTAGCTTGTTTAAATTATTTCCATGTAATGCGCCCCCTAGAGGACATTTTTTGATTTTTTTTTCTTTTTTGCTCGGAATCTTTCAGCGCATCCTTTGAATTGTCTATCTGCAAAATTTCAGCTCAATCCGCCTTTTAGTTACAGCTACAGAGGGCTCTGAATAGGCCAATTTTAATTATGATCACCTGGTATATGTATATACCTATATATATATATATACAGAGGCTGTTCGCACATTTTTTAGACGATTTTGGTAAGCGGTAATAAAAAATCGTTTGTTGCAAAAGAAATAATTGCAATTGTACTATGTTTTTAAAAGTCAAAATTATCGTCTACGGCTTGAAAGTTTTGTTTTTATTCAAAATGGCGTTTTTAACAGAGCAGTGGTTCGAAGGCTACATTTATGCTCTTTCCGAAGAGAAATATGCATACTCCGTTATCCAAAAACGATGTGAGAGTCATGGTTTTGTGATATCTAAAGCGTCGATAGGTAATATCGTCAACAAGAAAGGAAAAAAACGTCAAATTGGAGCCTCAAGTGGGAAAAAAATTCCAAACAAGTATCCAAGGAAAAAACGGACATCTTCGACTATTGCAAAGGTACGTTGTTTAATGTTAAAAGAAAATCCCCCTAGTCAAAGGACAGTTGCAAAATCATTAAAATGCTCGGTGTCCACTGTAAACAAAATGATAAACGTTGATTTAAATTTTAAGAAAGCGAAAAAACGCAATGTGCATCGTCTTCTTCCAAATCTTATCGCTGAACGTAGGACACGCTGCAGAATTCTATATGAGAAACACTTATCCAAAGAAAAATGGAAAACAATTGTCACAATAGATGAATCATGGGTGTATTTAAATGATTGCAACAAAAAAAGAGCCATTTATTATCATAAAAGGGGAGAAAAAAATTTAAGTACATGGTTCAAAGAATCGAAAGAAAGTTTTTCTAAGGGATTCATGATTTTTGCTGGTTTTTCTTATAATGGCAAGTTAAAAATAAAAAGAGTGGAAAAAAATGTCAAGATTAACTCCAAATACTATCAGGAACATATTTTATCGCCAATTTTTCTGAATGAAATACCATCGCTTTACCCACAGTGCCATCAATCTGTGAGACTCCATCAGGACAAAGCTAGCAGTCACACATCAAAATCCACTGTAAATTTCCTAAACGAAATGGAACAAAAACTGGTATCAAGGCCATACCCTTCACTGATATCCCTACTAAATCTCCCGATGTATCACCTATGGATTTTTGTGATTTCGGACTTTTAAAATCTGCATTATCCAAACGTCGTCCCAAAACCCTTACAGGACTCTGGAAATCTGTTCAGGAGGAATGGGATAGAATACCTCTTCTGACACTTCAAAAGGCATTATTATCCTGAAAATTGCGGTGTAGAAAGATAGTTCAGAACAAGGGATGTCAAATAGAACATTTAAAACACAAGAATTTTATGTAATTTAGTTTTGTGAATACAATATACATCGTCTAAAAAATGTGTGAACAGCCTCTGTATATATATATATATATATATATATATATATATATATATATATATATATATATATATATGGCATTCAAATAATGTGATTCACTTTTGGATTCTTTTGTGACTGCTGTCGTCATGATTCATTTATCCCCCTTGAACATTATCCTACTAAATTCTATCTATAAGCAAATTTTTTAAGTTTTGATGTACTGTCTTTCGTACGTTCGCACTAGAGAGTTCAAAACCTTAACTGCGTATTTGGTACTAATACTATTTGAATGTTTTTATTTGTATTTTTAACGTATAAAAATATGGTATGGTTTTTTGCACATCTTTTGCTGACAAAGATTTGATATTTCTTTTCCTTTCTGCAATTTGAAATATTTAAATAAATACCCAGTAAAAAGCGTTTCCGGGAATTTTTTTATTTTCAAGTACAGCAAAGTGCACAATATGTTTTCCACATGGATAAAAACACTGCTAAAATATGAACAAACATTTTCATAAATATTAAAAATGAAATTGACGTTCCCGGCGAAAAGTTTTTTAACGATACGTTCTTACAGCATGATATTAAGAACTTGTTTTTTAACTTGTTACAGTTTTTAAACATAATTTTATGCGCAAAAACATAAAATCAGTTTTTCTTTCAGATATTTTTCAATCTTTTAGACGTTCTTGTTGTGTTTTAAAGCTTCTATATTGCAATATTTTTTTTTAATTTACAAATACGTTTGTGCTACATTTTTATGTTTTAAAATTCACTGAAAAATTTCATAGTTTACTTACAATTATACTACTCCTAAAGTGTGGAGAAGTTTTCCTCAGACTCCATTTGATGTAAACGCTATTTATATACAGGGTAGTTATAATTAAAGTTCCACTTTGAAATGGTCATAAAAGGAAAACTACTGAACCAAATGTTATCAAACTTGGTAATAGTTAAAAGAGGTGATAGGAATTTCTTTTTCGCCCCCCCCCAAAAAAAAGAAGTTAAAAAAACTCAGCACGAGGAGGAAACGGCACTGCATGCAAGATTATTAAACGAAATAAGGGTCGGAATCTAACTTAACCTTTTGTTACACGGGTTTAACACTTTATACACACACATTTATATGTATGTATGTGTTAAGTATATATGTATCTATATATATGTATATATGTATCTATATATTTGTATATATGTATATATATGCATATATGTATGTCAAAATTTTGACGCATTTTGGTACTTTTCTGTTTAACTGTTTACTGCTTGTCCAAGCGACACAGACTGGATTTGGTACACTGCCAAAATTATAACTTGCGAGGTACGGACGGACGGCTTTAGCATCTGAAATTTTCCTTTCCGGAGGACCGTTGTGGAGGAACGTAATCTTAAATTAAAAAAAATTAAGATATTTTATACCACTTTTTTAAATTAATTTTTTAGTCATTTCATTTTTTTATGGCGTGCACAGCTCTTATATGCTACTAAGGTTATTATTATCTTATCAGCATATAACTTACTGTATTTTAGAACTTCTGTTCTAAACTTTGTATACCCTTAAGAAACATTTATCTAAACAAAATTACCATTTAAAGAGCTACTGCTGAGACTGCAGTAATGCGATTTAACTTGCTTTCGGAAAATGGTGGACGCCACATTGAACATGCTTTGTAACACGTTTCAGAAACGATTAAACACATTTTAAACCGATGTCTTCATGTCTTATTTCGTTTAACAATATTGCATACAGCGCCATTTACCCCCTGGTGGTGAGTTTTTTAACTTTCTTTTTTTTATGGAGGTAAAGAAATTCCCATGACTTCCTTTAAACTATTACCAAGTTTGATATCATTTGGTCCAGAAGTTTTATTTTTAGGACCATTTCAAAGTGGAACTTTAATTATAACCACCCTGTATATTCCCCTTTCACCATTGCACTAACTTATTTTTTAAAGATATTGTTTACACAATTTTCGGTATTCAAGTTTTTAGTCTTTGATTTTACGTAGCTTGCATAACTTTTGCGTACTACTAGGGTTTTTCTAAACTTATCAGCATACATCTCATTGTATTTGAGAATACTGTTATTCTAAACTTATCAGTAACTAATTGTTATTCCACGAATCCTTAATTAGTACATTCTTTAAAATTTATATGGAACTAATTCAAAATCTCCTTAATTTTTTTAATAAAAACGCTATTAAAAGACATTCCTCCCTCACACATGAAAAAAAAAATCAGGTATTCTCTTCTAACTACCGCGGGTTATTAACGTAGGATTACTTATCGTTGCTTACCTCTTTTGTATGTATATATGTATGTATGTGTTATGTATATATGTATCTATATATATATGTATATATGTATATATATGCATATATGTATGTCAAAATTTTGACGCATTTTGGTACTTTTCTATTTAACTGTTTACTGCTTGTCCAAGCGACACAGACTGGATTTGGCGCGCTGCCAAAATTATAACTCGCGGGGTACGGACGGACGGTTTTAGTATCTGAAATTTTCCTTTCCGGAGGACCGTTATGGAGGAATGTAATCTTACTTTAAAAAAATTTAAGATATTTTATGATACCACTTTTTTAAATTAATTTTTCAGTCATTTGATTTTTTATGGCGTACACAGCTTATATGCTACTAAGGTTATTATTATCTTATCAGTATATAACTTACTGTATTTCAGTAAACTTCTATTCTAAACTTATCACCATAGAACTTACTGTATTTTCGAAAACTGTTATTCTATACTTATAAGCATATAACTTACTGTAGTTTAGAAAACTGTTATTTTAAACTTATCAGCATATAACTTACTATATTTTAGAATATTTTTATTATAAACTTATCAGCTTATAACAATAATTTATATACTGAGAGTGTAATAGAACAATTTAAATTTTAAAAATTATTTGCATTTAAAAAAAACGAAAATGCGCCAAAGTGTAAAATTTCTTTCTCTATTACGAAGTAGAATTAAAAAAAAAATCTTTCAAGCCAAGAGGGCAAACCTTGGACACATTTTCTTAATAGGTTAACACTACTTGAAAATCCGCACTTCGCTACAGAATACATTGAAATTAAATACAACGGCCATTGTATGCAATTAATGCCAAAAATATATTTATAATAAATACAACGAATAATGTATGTAATTGATGTAAAGAAATATTTATAAAAAAATCGTAAGGGGTATTTTTAGAGACAAAATAATGTAGAAGAAAATATTAAAATTAAATCTAAGAGAACATACTAAAAAATACAGTATAGTTAATATAGTACAGTTTGAGGAACATTTCTTTTACTGTATTTTAATATTTTTTTTTGGATAATGTCCAATCGTCTGCCAAATTAGCAAGAAAAAAATATTCTTTTGTCTATTTCGTTGTTATGCACGTGACGCAAAATTAGATTAAAGTATCACAAAAATAAAAGAAACCTCGTGATCAGCATTTAATAAATTAAATTCGAAAAATTAATCTTTAAAATTTAACCAAAAATCAGAAAATGTAGGTTAAGATTCGAAAAAGATTTCATTTTTAAAGGAATTTTTATGATCTTTCTCGTGACATAAATTCTATAACCCTCAAATTATTATTTTAAATGCAAACTTAAAAAAAGTTACAAAAACAGCTTAAAAACTTAATTTTAACAAATCTAAGAAGAATTTTTCAAAAATCTTTCTGAGTGCACCCCTACACTATAAGAAGAATCGCCATGCCAAATTTCAACCCTTTAGGTCCAGCGATTTGGTCTGTGCGTTATATGTCAGTCAGTCAGTCAGTTACGGAACTGTTTTATATATAGAGATTGAGGAGAGCGAATCCAATAGGGTTAGTATACAGCAGCCTTAACTTATCAGCATATAATTTATTGTTATCAATTTATTCAAAAAAAAATGTTCGTCTATGTAACAAGAAAATTCCTAAAATAAATTTCAGCAATGTATTTTTTGTGTTTGATAATCTAGGTATAATTATTCCTTAACGAACTCACTTGCATTCAAAACAGAATATTTTTAATATTTAATGTTGAGTTCAGGAGTCTAGGAGGGGAGCACTTTTTCGAGCATTTACTTCCATTTAAAATAAAGCTTTTAAAATGCAAATATAAATGTACACAGTTTTGATAACGATACGCGATGAGTTTCTGTTTAGATGAAAGCTGAAATTATTCATACGAGCAAAAAAAATAAATAAATAAATGACGGTAATATGTAGAATTATTTATATTTCCGACAAATATTCTAATTTTGGAATATGCGCTGTTGCTGGAGAACAAAGGCAGTGTTTATATATTAACAAAGGGATAAATATCATAGTTTCTATTTTTTCGGAGAACGACGTACATGTTTAAGACTTAAAGAATAATGGGTTTTGAAACAAGTCTTATATAAGGTGAGAAATTCGAAATGCGTATTATTTCATCTCTTTTCAGCATCCGTAGCTATTAGTTTTAATCAACACAGCAGAAAAGCTACGTTAAAGTGTCAGTTTACGGGATAAAAGAAATTATTATGATGCAATGTGATCAGTTCTATTGCATCATGTACTATATATACAGTTATATCTAATTGAATTAAGTGTATTGGATGATATTTAAGCTTAAAATACATTGTCTGACTCTGAAACCCTTGTTTGGAACAACTGTATAAATCCGAATTCCGAAAACAGTTCATTCACAGTTCAGGTCCCCGTGCTATGTGAACTCGTACGATCGAAATATTTGGCTCATTCCCAATACACGGTGCCGCAGCTTGGCGATAAGTTTTTTAGATTTTTTAGATTTTTGCCAATTTGGCGATGAACGCCAAATGTGGTTTGTGTTTGTTAAATGCTTTTAAGGTAACCATTTATTGCTCTCGATTTCAATAAGATGGCGATATTTTTTTGATTTTTTCCAAGTTGACGATAAAATGCCAAATGTGGTTTGTGTTGTTAAATACTTTTAAGTTAAAGCTTCCGATAGTATAGTTCCGTTTCGTATAGCTTCCGATTTGAATAATTAGCAGCCAATCAGAGCTTGTGATTTACTTGTAAACGAGGGTTATCTGGATTTTATATAACGCGCCTGTTTCAAAAAATTAAACCGTTCTTTTCGGGATTGCAGTTCCAGCGTTCGGATGTACATTTATTTGCGAGGTATGGCTTCTTTTACGAATGGGAGGGTTGATTTGGGTTTTTTTCGAGATTTACAAAATGCGGGTAAGAGAACTATTATAGATTATTGTATTTATGTTGAGTTAATAGCTAATATTTATTATTGTCTTAATTGTAATTTGCAAATGAGTATAACTGAGAGGAAAGATCTGAACATTGCGTTAAAAGATCCATTAGATGTGGTTCCCGGTTCGAAGCGAGTAAATTAGATTTAATTATGGTTTTAAAATTAACTTATTTATGGGTAAAAAAAACACCGTGTTCTTGGATTACAGACGAATTGGGTGTATCGAAAAACACCGAAAAATCAACAAAACGTAAAAGAAGCTATACCGAAAGTGAATAACCGGTAAGTGGTTTTTTTTAAAATTTTAACATGAAATAATATAAATGACAACAAGCAGAACTTTCATTTTTTTACTTGCTGATATATTTAACAAAGATGTATTTTATATTTGTTTAAATGAATTATTTGCAATATACTGACTTTTTTAGCGGGGGGTTGGGGGGGGCGGCAGCCCCCCCACACATAACAAATTTCTCATCATTTTTTGTATTTGTGTATTTTTGTGCTTTTTCTGTGGTTGTATAGTTTTAAAAATGCGTAATTTTGGGACTTTTCGGACTTTCCCGTTCCAAAAACACGCGTTCTGCTCGGGCGACAAAAATTTAAAAAAATAAAATCGACTATTTAAATGAATTATTTGTAATATACCGACTTTTTTTTAAGCGGGGGGTTGGGGGGGCGGCAGCCCCCCCACACACAATAAATTTCTCATTATTTATCAGCTTTCATTTTTTGTATTTGTGTGTTTTTGTGCTTTATTGTGGTCGTACAGTTTAAAAAATGTATATTTTTGGGACTTTTCGGACTTTCCCGTTCCAAAAATACGCGTTCGGCTTGGGCGACAAAAAATTTAAAAAAATAAAATCGACTGCCCTTATTTAACTTCATTTTTTCATTTTCTGTATAAATTTTCAATGAAAGTTCTGCATGTTGTCATTTATATTATTTCACTGCATTGGAACCGCCATCTTGGTTCCGTCTCCCATCGCCAAATTGGCGACGGGAGACGGAACCAAGATGGCGGTTCCAATGCAGTGAAATACAAGGGGCACCGTATATTGGGAATTAACCATTTCTGTATATTTGTTCCGTACATTTGGTTTTGTAAATAAATGTGTTTAGTGTCTAACTTAGTCTATACTCGGGGAATACCTACCCGGAATACAGGCAAAACGCTAGAGCAGTATGATTCCGCCATTGCGATATAGTTCGCACTTTTTACTATTAACAGAGTTGATAAAAGGTACATTTCAGACATAAATAGTTAAAATAATGATTTAACTGATAAAGCGTAGACATATTTGAGCAACAAATATGTGGTGTTTCATGCATTTAGTAAATAATGCGCAATACAGCATGCGAGAGAGAATGTAACGTCATAGAATAATCTGACGATTCACAAGGCTTCGTTTCCTTGGCGGGAGTAGCTGGCGTTCAATGTGGATGTGAATTTTTGGTAACCCCAAAGTCCAAGGAGAAAATCTCTCGAGGAGAAAATCTATGTATATATCTATGTATATATCTATATATCTATCTATATATATATATATATATATATATATATATATATATATATGTGTGTGTGTGTGTATATATATATATGTCTATATATATATCTATATATATGTATGTATGTATGTATATATGTGTATAAATATATGTATGTATGTATGTATATATGTGTATATATATATGTATGTATGTATGTATGTATATATGTGTATATATATATATATATATATATATATATATATTTCCAGCCAAATTTCCAGCCAAATGTGTTCCCCAACTCAGTTGGGGCCGGGGGGGGGGGGGGGGGTTAGACGATGGGAGCTCTTGTTCACCTCCGCTCCGAGCGAAGCGAATTCAGAGGGCGGGAAGCTCCGGTTCGTACTCGGGTTCGAACTCGGGTTTGTGTGAAAGAGGTATCAGAAAGTGGCCACTCGGGGGGAGCAGTTCTTTTTTCACGAGGGTTGGAAAGTGAGGAGGAGATTGTCACCAAACATCCCCCACTTTTCACCAAATAACGGTATTGTCATCAAGGAAGAGTCGAACAGGTGTTACTTCTGCCGATGGGTAATGGTTTACCTTAAGAAAAGGCAGTGTTTACATGAGACAAGTGGGGAAGAAAACACATCTGCAGTTAACAATTGAAAGAAAATTTTCGAGTCTATACCTATTGGAATATTAACTGCCGTGATTTGCTGTACAATCTGAAATGTTTAAACGCTGATTTCTTATGTCTATTTTCCAAGTTTTAAACTTGCAACCAAGCAAAAAAGCTTACACGTTTTCACGTAATTTTTAAACTGGGCAAAAATATGGCTAAAAAAAAACAAGTTATGAGAAGATATTTCACAAAAGATGAAATTAGAGTTTGACGAAATATTCCCCTAGTTAAATTGCGAAAAATGGGAAAAGTGTTGAAAAAATTAAATGCATGTGATTTTTCATTGGAAGAGGTCATTAGTGTAGTCATCATAACACTTTAAATTGCAGGACCGGCTTTAAGCCGATTTGACCTATTAGATTAGGAAATTTACAAACCCGTCCGACGGGTTTGCAACCAGTTGCGCCGTGTGCGTGGCTCCATTCAATTACATAGGTTGCGACTCATCACGGACTGGTTTGTGATTTGAGTCAGTTATCAGTTTCTTTTGAGTTGCTTCGTGTGCAGACGGGCTAATAGAAACGTAGGTTTATTTACCTAATTACAGTAGTATATTCAACATAAATATATGCATTTTGTTTAATAATAGCAAAAAAAGAGTATCATTAAAAAAACATTTAGCGAATTCTTCCTATCTTGTTATAATTATGTGTCGGTTATTTTATTATATATTATTGTGTGCAAATATATTGGCCGGGCCGCAAAAATGTTCGTTGCGGGCCGCGAGTTTGACACTCCTGGTTTACAAGAATACATAGTCATACATAAACATTTGTCTTTTGAAAATCTTTTTTCGTAAAACAAGAAAGGTTTTTGTAAATGAAAGAATTACAAGATAAAAAGAATTTTTTATATACCATGTTTTAAAATTTTTTGTTGAATCCTATAAACTTCACAATTCTATGTATTAATAAATACTTTTTTAAAAAAAATTTCATGAATTATCCCATAAACTTGAAAGAAAATTAAGTTAATTGGAAGTTAACTTACGTTTAAATTTTCATTCCCGTCCCGGTCGATAGATGGCTGCACCAGTCTACAAAACAAAATTAACTGAAAATGAATTCAATGCTGCTGAAAGATGGCTAATGGTACTAAAATAATGCATTGTCATCGTGTTCTGAGCTATTCTAAAAGTTTCAAATGCCTAGCTAGTCTGGAAGTTAGTTAAAAATCGATTGCAAGATTTGTACTGGACAAACACACACACAAACAAGAAAGCGAGTTAATAAAAACATTTCCAAAAAAGGGAAAGATTAAGGAGCAAAAGGCCCTTAGATAAATAAATAAAAGGCATCAAATCAATGGTTATTGATAAAACATATTTTTAAACATATTGTAAACCCTCACCGTCTTGAAATCCCTAAACATCTCAAAAGGGAAGCTTGAACGGGAAAAACAGGGCGAAAGGAAATTTCGTGTCGGCGAAATGGCGAAAAAAAGGGGGGGGGGAGGAAATTTAGTGTAAGGGGAAACGGCGGGGACACACTTAAGGGGAATCTCCATTTTATAAACCATGAAAAAAGTTTTTTTTTCCTTTTTAGAATATTTGTAAAATTCTGAATCCTTTAAAACAAACCGAGTTAAAATATTTCAATTAGAACGTTCAACACTATGGCGTGAAAGATGTACTTCCGATGGAAACATTACCAGTGTGAGACATTTAAAAGGCTTTTTCTCGCAGTGATGATTTTCATGCTAGCGCGCACTGTATGAAACATACTACTACAGACATTGCTTTCAAATTTCAAAGGTAAGTGTACAAGGAGGCTATCAATAATATGCATCTAATTGGGTTTTTAACATTTTTTATTAACTCGCTTTCTTGTTTGTTTGTTTGTGTGTGTGTTTGTCCAGTACAAATCTTGCAATCGATTTTTAACTAACTTCCCGACTAGCTAGACATTTGAAACTTTTACAATAGCTCAGAACACGATGACAATGCATTCTTTTAATACTTTTAGCCATATTTAAGCAGATTTTGAATTCGTTTTCAGTTAATTTTGTTCTGTAGAAGGGTGCAGCCATCTATCGCCGGGACGGGAACGAAAAGTTAAACGCAATTCCCGAGCTAAACGATTGATTACGCATTTGATCATTTTCTTTGAAGTTGATGGGATAATTCATCAAAAAAAATTTTTAAAAAGTACTTATTAATACATAGAATTGTCAAGTTTATATGATTCAACAGAAAATTTAAAAACATCGTATATAAAAAGTTCTTTTTATCTTGTAATTATTTAAATTATTTTAGTAAGAATTTAAAGGATTTGACATGAAACTTTAATGTGCTTTCTCAGTTTTTTTTAATCTGAATATCCCAGAGTAAATATTCTTTCGTGTTTTAAAATCTAACTAGAAGTAGAATTATACCTAATCATTTTACATCACAAAAAGTGTAAAAATTATTATTCGAATTAGTGTTTATTAGTGTTGTTGTAAGTCTGCGCACAGTGTATCAGCATCAGTTTGAAATTTTCAGAAAATGAACAAATTTCTTACTACATAAATAAAATTTTCATTCACTTGTAAAATTAATTCAGGGATCATACCCATATATTTAAGTTGCTAAGCCGACTTTTTGGGCAGTCCGTGAGAGAAAACTACTGCATCAATTTACTTCATTTTGTTCTTAAACGAAGACTGTAATCTGTAGATTTGTCAAATTTAGTTTTTATAACTGCAATTTTTATTAATGAGCTATAATTTACAATTAAAATTTGATTTCTGTGCTCAGTGGCATGTTTAAATCTGGCTTTAGAAACCCTCTGTTTCTGCGCATGCTCAGTGACATGTTTTTATGATAAACACGTTTATTCCGAAGAGTCTTTCTAGATCTCTGTCTGCCATTTTTATTTTTATGATAATTTTGTTTGTGGAATATAAAATTAAACTTGATGGAAATTGTTTATTTCGCGCTGTTGAATTAACGAAAATTAATTTAAAAGAACTGCTTTCTGCGCATGTCCAGTGACATTTTTAATTCTTGCTTTGGATACTCACTAAGCACGAGGCCGCTTAAACACATTAATTTGTTTCTGCGCATTATTATGATTTTCAACATTTGGCAATGATGTGTTGAGTATAATTTGCGCATTAGTGCATTTATTTACTATCTAGCCGTCATGTTTTGACGGGTACAAACTAGTATATGTTTAAGTTGCTAGTCCGATTCTTTGGGCAGTCCATGAGAGAAAACTACTGCATCAATTTACATCATGTTGGTCTTCAACGAAAGATCTTAAACTATAGATGTGTCAAATTTGGTATTTGTAACCGCAATTTCTATTAATTAGCGTTTATTTACAATTCAAAAAGTTGCTTTCTGCGCATGCTCAGTGACATGTTTAAATCTGGCTTTAGATACTTACTGAGCTCGAGACCGCATAAGCACATTAATTTGTCTCTGCGCATGCTCAGTGACATGTTAAAATCTGGCTTTAGATATTTACTAAGCTCCAGGCCGCAAAAACACGTTAATTTGTTTATTCCGAGGAATCTTTCTAGCACTCTCACTGCCATTTTTATACCATGTTTTTATTAACTTGCTTTCTTGTGTGTTTGTGTGTGTGTTTGTCTAGGTCAAATCTTGCAATCGATTTTTAACTAACTTCCCGACTAGCTAGACATTTGAAACTTTTAGAATAGCTCAGAACACGATGACAAATACTTTTTAGCCATCTTTAAGGAGAATTAAATTAATTTTCAGTTATTTTCAGTTAATTTTGTTTTGTAGACTGGTGCAGCAATCTATTGGCCTGAAAGGGAACCCTTCAAATGCAACAAGTCAAACAAGTCAAATGCAAGTTAACTTCCAATTAACTTAATTTTCTTTCAAGTTGATGGGATAATTCATCAAAAAAATTTTAAAAAAGTATGTATTAATACATAGATTTGTCAAGTTTATATGACTTAACAGAAAATTTAAAAACATGGTATAGAAAAAGTCTTTTTATCTTGTAATTATTATTTTTGATTATGTTTGTGAGATGTAGAATTAAACCTGACAGAAATTGTTTATTTTGCGCTGTTGAGTGAACCTATTTCTTTTTGCTGGGTTCAACAGTAATTTTTTAAAGTGTAATTCTCTATTCTTAATATTATGATTTTCAACATTTGTCGATGATGTGTTGAGTATAATTTGTGTATTAGTACATTTATTTAACATCTAGCCGTCTTGTTTTGACATGTAGCGACTAGTAATCTATAAAGTTTGGAGAAGTATTACTGTCAATTTCATGTACAATGGATAAAAACAAAAAAATTGTGAAGTTCGAACAAACAGCAAAAATTCTGTCTTTTCCACTTGTGTGTAGGTGATGACCTCCACCCCACCCCTTCAGAAACTCAAAACTAACAAATGACGCCTGATATAACAATGCATTATCAATACTCTAAATTTGACAACAATGTCAGTGGAATGAATTATCTCTCTAGTCTAAAAAAAAGTAATTCCCGCTGCCGCTGTCAAAAGCTTGTCACGCTATCTCCTCCGAAACCTCTGGGTGTATGGGGTCGAAAGCGATACCAATGGATGCAGAAAAACGGGGGACCAAAGTAAGACATGTCTCATCTTCGTCGGACTTTAAGTTTTTTTAAATTTTATGTTTTGTGGGAAAAGGAATTTTTCATCTTCAGATTACGATAACTCGCCAAAAAATGATCGTAAATTTTTGATCTTTTTACAGTCTAAGACTACAGACATTTCTCTTTTAAACTAGACCTCATTTGTTTAAAAATATTTTAAAACAGACTAATATTTTCATCAAAAAATGAAACACAGTTTTTCAAGAAATATCGTCCCATATGTGGATGTGATATCCATGCTCCTCGAGTTTTTATCTTACAAAGAAAATATTTACAGCATCTGGAAGCTGAAAGCTTTCTTATTCATATAAAACTCATTTCAACTCTCTATCTTAAAATTTCGATTTTTAATTGAGTTTTAAAGCTGATAATTCAACAGTGATGAAAAGCCCTTCGCATAAGAGTGACAACAGTAAATGGGTGGAAGCTGTTACATTGCCCGAGAATCACCCCTATGTATTTCGCTATTAGCCCTATCAGAGGAAAGATATAAAAATAATTTAAAACGATCTTTGTTGTCATTTTCATTTTAGAAGTTCATTTTTTCAGTTTATTATTTTTTTTTCAAAGGGAAAATGTATCTTTATCAAAATCAATACTTCATGCGCGAGCGTTATTTTTATACTGAATTCTTGAAATTTTTTTGACTCTAGAGAGAAGCAGAGAGTGGTAACAAAGGTTAAACTCTCAAACATTGTTTTGCTGTTCTTGAAATTTACCCGACTTCAAGAAACGTTTGAAATTTATATTATATTTATAATGCATATCTTTATATTATTTAATTTATTTATTGATTTATATATTGATATTTAATTTATTTACTACAGCTTAGCAAAGGTTAAAACTCTCAAACATTGTTTTGCTGTTCTTGAAAGAACTGAAAGCTTTCTTATTCATATAAACCTCATTTCAAGTCTCTATCTTAAAATTTCGATTTTTTAATTGAATTTTAAAGCTGATAATTCAACAGTGAGGAAAAGCCCTTCGCATAAGGGTGACAACAGTAAATGGATGGAAGCTGTTACATTGCCCGAGAATCACCACTATGTATCTCGCTATTAGCCCTAATAGAGGATCGAGCGTAGCGAGCATAAGGGCAATGCCACTAGTATTATAAACAAAGAATTGTATTTCTTAAATCTCATCAGTATGGAAACTTCAAGTTTTTTTTAAAAATCAAAAACACCTTTCCTCAGAAAGAACGCACAGGGAAAGTTCACGAAATAATGAAATTAAACGATCTCAAAAAAAAAAAGGGTTCAAAGAAATTCCTCTGTCTTTTTGCGAGTATATTTCCGAGTCACGGTTTTGTTCTTTTGTGTAAATCAAGCCTTTTTGAAAATTCTCCTGCTTTTTTGAATTACATTTAAATCTGGAACTTAAACATTACTTTTGATTTAAATTCTTAAAGAAAGTGCTTATTTCTTTGAATAAGATCTTCATAAAATATTTAAAGGAAAAAAAAGTTGGGAATGATACGCGTTGTTTTTTTTTAATCTCATTTTTCTTCCGTTTTAGATAACAAAGGAGGAAGAATGCAGAAAATTTAATGCTTTCGAACGCCTATCTTAGTTTTATAATAAAATTGAAAGCCCGCCTTTAATTCTCAGTAAATATTATAATTAAAAAGGGTTAAAAGAGATGTCATAGTAAATAGGCTTTTGCGAGATTTAGCGATCATGTTTTTGCGCATAGATTTCGCCTTTACAGGAACATTCTGGAAATAATTTTTAATTTATAATATGTAAAAAGTGTTAATAATACTGCAAGTAGTTGTATATACGTCTTAACATTTGCAAATATGCTTTATTTTCTGTAATCAATACTTATATTCTCTTAAATACTGTTTATTTAATGTCACTGAGTGTCAGATTGCAACATGTGAACCTTTTGGCGATATTTTCGATAATTTTGGCAAGATTGGCGGCAAATTAAGTGACTTTTGGTGTTAGGACAACCAATCAGATTTGATCTAGGTAGCGTGGTTATCGAGTTCTGGAATTTTCCATTTCTAAATAGAACAATCGAGATTGTCGGCAAGGGTATATAAGCATGACGAAGTTTTGTCGTGATGTTTTACTTGATTTGCTTATTTTACTTAATTTATTTTGCGTGACTTAATTTTTCCAAAACCCCTTTCTCGCTATTTTTAGCGTCTCCCCATTATCTCAATACGAATTTATTTTATTAAATTAAAAGTTTTTCCTTCTTAAGCACGTCCCATCTCAAATTTTTATCATTAAATTTCTTAATTTTTTAAATTTCTGAATAGGGCCTTATTCTTTTATTTTTAAATTTAAATTTTGTTATTTTTAAAATTATTAATTTAAATTTTCTTGTTTTTAAACTATCAATTTTACTTTTCTTTATTTTTAAGAAATTATTATTATTTTATTATTTTTAAAGTTTTTTCCTCAATTTTATATTTTGATTATTGAGTACTTGTGTTTTGATAACTAATCACTAGGGTTACGTAAATTTCGCATAAAAAATATTGAAATTACGCAGAAAAAATCACAATATATAACATTTCTCATTTATTCGCATATATATATATATATATATATATATATATATATATAAGAAATTTTAAAAATTTCTTAATTTTTTAAATTTCTGAACAGGGTCTTATTCTTTTATTTTTAAATTTTAATTTTGTTATTTCTTAAATTATTAATTTAAATTTTCTTGTTTTTAAACTATCAATTTTACTTTTCTTTATTTTTAAGTAATTATTATCATTTTTATTATTTTTAAAGTTTTTTCATCAATTTTATATTTTTATTATTGAGTACTTGTGTTTTGATAACTAATCACTAGGGTTACGTAAATTTCGCATAAAAAATATTGAAATTTCGCAGAAAAAATCACAATATATAACATTTCTCATTTATTCGCATATATATATATATATATATACATATACATTATATATATATATATATATATATACATATACATTATATATATATATATATATATATATTATATACATATATATGTATATATATATATATACATATATATATACATATATATGTATATATATATATATATATATATATATATATATATATATATATATATATATATATATATACATATATATATATATATATATATATATATATATATATATATATATATATATATATATATATATATATATATATATATTCAAAAGTTTCGCATTTATTAAAAAAAATTCCAATTTTAATTTCTTGGTTAGGTAAGTATCAAAATTCTTAGTTTTGAGCGTGAAATCTCTCAGTTAAAGACCGTGGATGTTCTTCGGTTGGCCCTTAGGTTAATAAATTATTACTATTATTAACTAATACCGCTTAAAAAGCCGTTTATCACACAGTTTTCACCGAAAAGTAGTTAACGACGATAATTAGTGGATATGGGGTAATTAAATCGATTTAATATTTATAATTAAAGTAGGGAATAAATCTTAGCCATCATTTACATTTGAATTACATTTAGTGCAAATGCAATTAATGTTCATTTACATTTTTTATCTTATCATTAGAAATTGTGGTTAGAACATTTTAAAGACATGTGTTGTGTTTAGCAATAACCCAAAATTAATTATTAAAACTGATTCAATTCACTGTTGCATCACTGTGGTGATTATGAGTCTTGAGGAAAAATGCAATTAAACAAAAGAAAATTACTTCCCTATTATTGAAGCACACCGAAAAATAAAAATTATTTCTCCTAAAAGAATTCTTAAAGAAATCAATTCTGCTGAAATAAAAAAAACTAAAGCTGAAAATTAGAAAATGAACTCAAAAGCAAAGACCGACATGACACAACGTTACAGAATAAAAAATAAAAAAAAATTTTATTACACTGGAGACTAGTTTTAGATTCTACATGACTCTCCACCAATCAACAATTACAAGATATTAAAAATAATAGAGCCTTCACAACATTAATTATTTTTCTCGAACAATTTCAGAGAAGTCGCAATAAAATCAAATAACAAAAAAAATGGTGGCTGGTGAGAAAAAAACTCGTTTAAATGAAAAGTGATTAAAAGAAAAAAATCAAAAGAAAAAATACAGAAAAATTCAATAAACAAAAAAAAGGAAATTAAAATTATATTATCAAATTAAAATGCTGCAGCACTCTAACTAAAAGAAAATAATAATTTTACTAAATCATGAGGATAGGGCCCGATTTAGAAAATTCTTGACTATAGGCAAAACTTGGGATGAGGGCCCCCTAACACTGATATGGGCGTAACATTTCCAAAATCGACACACACACACAAAATAAAAATAAAAAATCATGAATCATTGTGAAAATACCATTTTACCAACAATAGGCTATTTGAAGCACAGAAGCCTAGAACATTATCAAATAAAAAAAGTAATACAACATATTAAATTCATCACTGAAACACCAATACAATGCAACCAGAAAAACTTATTAATCTCTTATATACACTATAACATACATATGATGAACTATACATATAACAATACATATGATGAACCAATGAATCAAATTTGAAAGGATATATAAAATATTGCTATTAAAAAAGGTAAAAAAAAATGAATTGGGAAATTTTTTTTTTTAGTAAAATTTTTTTAAGGGCCCACAATATTCCGGGGCCCCTAGGCCCGGACCTACCGGGCTTAATGGAAAATCAGGGCCTGCATGAGGGGAGCCTAAACGTCATTTCTAAAGCGTGCAGGACTCCAAGTCATGAACTCCGCCAACCATCTCTCTCCATCTAGGGTCTAGGGTCAGCCCCAGCTTCTTGGCTCGCCTCTGTCCGTCTTCAATTTTTTCGCACCTTCCGCCCCCTCGACGCTACGTTTCTTCACCTTGGGCTCCGCGCGGAAGTAAGAAGTTTCAATGCGAGCCGTCAATCTCGGACGAGGTTAACGTCGAAATTCTGAAATCGCCGAAGGAATCTTCTCTTCGGCTCACCGTTGATGTTTTTATCTTCTTAATTCATACCATCATTGTTGGTTCCTTATTTCATTATTTCCTCCTTGAAAACGCCGCCATCTACGAATCACTGTATTCAGCCTCGCAGGGAGCGCCCTCGTATTATGCTAACCCCATCAACATTCCACATTCGGGGATAGTGTCCGCGACCTGTCGCCACCGGATGTCTCGGTTTACAATCAACTGACAAAAAGGGCGATTATCTCAAAAGGAAAGACTAACTTTAAAAGAAAAAGACACACATTTTAATTTTGCATTCATTCATTAAATAAAACAACCAAAAAATTCACCAGCCAAAAATACGTACCAACCACCTCACAATTATTTCAAAATACGGCTTATTAATTTATCAAGTTTTTAACAATAAGGTATAACATGTGATTATCTCCGTCAATTTGATTCTTCATAATGTCAAAACATTTCGAGAAACTTGCGCACGTTTCCACAAATGCGATGACATTAATCAAATAAATGAATATTTGAGCACCACAAGTTTTGCCTGAAAAAATATTTTTATGTGAAATATGGTAATTATTTTAGGTGTAGATTAAAATATAACCCATGGATAGAATATATACAAATAATTTAATATATACCTGGTCGGCCATAAAGTTCTTGTAATGTGCGGTTCTGACGTTATAGAACGCATATATCCCAGAGTGGTTCGAGGACTTTTGAGATATTTTACACTATAGTGACATTTAGATTCCCCTAAACTTCGAACACTTCCCAGCACTTCAAACACCAGAGAAACACTTTTGAAGTCGCCGACAGTATAAAAGAAGACCCCAATAGTCCTCGAGAAGTGATCTGTTTTTGAGTACCAGAGAGATGGAGTTCTTATGGTCAGAAAGACCGATAGGCTCTTATAGTTTAAAAAGAAAATTTTTGCGCGCAATGCATTGACCTAAGATTCATTTTTCGTAAAACATTAACTATTTTTTTTACATAAAATGATTTCTAATAATCTCCTGACAATTCTGCTTTTGTTTTCTAATAGATAGAGCTTTATACAACTCACCCTTAAAAAATGGTTTAAATCAATAACGAATTTAATGTTTAACAACACATTAAGCCTGGTAGTAAAATCAGTGTATTTTGGGGAGTGCAAAGGTGATCTCCCCACTTAAAGCAGAATATCTTGCACTACAATGCTAGAACTCAGTGATTGTTTTACTGTTATTGAAGGAACTCAAACAGACGAAAAATAAAAAAAATCCAGCTCACTTCCATCTGACAGGATGAACCGGCGTGTCTGGTACATCAGCAACGGAATATACCCATACTGTTTTTCATGTCATCCTTCAGTCTTGTTCGACGCCCTTTTCTATTCCTAGAACAATCGAGAATGCCGTCAATTGTATATAAGCATGACAATCTCGTTCTATACATGAGGTATACATTTTAGTGTATGCATGAGGAAAAGAGTTAGAAAGAAACATCTGATATCTTTCATATTGCAATATGTTTTTCGTTGAAACATAATCTGTAACGATTCATGTCGTCTTCCCATTGGTGGTACTTTTGACAGCTCAAATATCACCACCACGGACAGAATTTTGTAATTGGTTATAAATTAATCCCGTGGTCTCTGAAGTTACGGTTTCTCTTTGATTGCATGTGATGGTGTAATATAGTCACGCGTACGTTCCGCTTCCTGTTATTGAATAGGAATTTGCAAATAGGCCTTATTTATAATATTCAGACTTAGTGAGAATCATATATGGTAATGTCATGAAATTTTAGCATCGATTGCGAGTTTAGAATAGTTCTAATGCTAGGGAAAGATGTAGCGGTCCATGCATTAAGGGCAAATTTAAATTATCAGTTGTGTTTATCATAGATAGGATTTTGAAAGATAGGTAATGCTTTATGAAAAAGATAATTTGGGATATGCGGTAGGTTATAGATAAGAGCAGACATTTTTTCGTTATTTACACATACACACACACACACATATACACATAAATATATATATATATATATATATATATATATATATATATATACACACACATATATATATATATATATATAGATATATATATATACATATATATATATATATATATATATATATATATATATATATATATATATATATATATATATATATATATATATATATATATATAATCATAAAATGAAGCAGAAGATATGCAGTATAAAGTAAACTTTTATTACAAATATGAATTACACTTTGGGGAAAAACTGTAAAATAGATGTTTGGTTCTGTTTATGATGCCTACATTGTAAGTAGAGAAAAGCCCTTGCAGTTTCCTACCGAAATTAGTACATACGTCTTCGTTTACATCAGAGCTTTGGCCACATACAGTTTGATAAGAAATATTGTGCCTTGACTTAAATCGAGAAAGCCATCCATCACTGCATTTAAAATCTTCAATACCCATTCGACTTGTCAATTCATCAGCCTTCGTCAGCACTAGGGGTCCATTTATCGGAAAATTTCGAGATCTAACATCGTGGAACCATAGTAGAGCTTTTTCTAGAACTTCTTGGGACGCATTTCCCATGCGTTTCCTTCCTCTAGCAAATTTTGATTTTTCCCATGAATCTAAAATTGGCTCCTTGTTTTTCAAATTAGTTGACAAGGCATTTTTTTAAATTCTATAGTCAGCTGCTAACTTTGTTTTTCATTCGCCATTCTCTACTTTCTTTAAAATTTTTACCTTTGCCTCCAAAGTTAGGGTTTTGTACTTTCCACGTGTAGACATCCTGAATTTTTACACATTCACACCACACAATGAGGAAGAAAAACTAGAACACATTAACTTGTCTGCACTGCAGTTATAACTGACGCAGCTCCCTAGAAGCTGTAGTAAAGACTAGTTTTTCTGAAATTCTAAGAAAATCGATCCAAATAAAGGAAAATTGCTTTTTCCGTTTAGCACTAATAAGAAGGACAGTAGCTACTAACGTTTAGCGGACATGCAATAGGAAGGTCTAGGAATGTAGGATGTGTCTAGGAATGCAGGCATGTGCCTCTTTACTCTGAAAAGAAATTTTGACACACAAAATAATAAATACAGTGTGTATTTTCTCCATTAAATGAGGAACAAGAATATTTTTTTTTGTCAAATTTTTAGTTCGAATTTACCGAAGTGATAAAAATTTAGTTCGAATTAATGAGATATTTTTAACATTAACTCCAATACAGGTTTTTTGGGGCCTTTGGATTAGTTCGAATTAACCGAGTTCGAATTAACGAGCGTCCACTGTATATATATGTATATATATATATTACAATTCCTATTTTCTGTCGTAGCAGAGCCACGTATCGATATTGCAGGATTTTTAAGTGTCGATTTCATAGAAAACTTTTTCCAGTTCTTAAGGTTAAAACTTTTTATTTTTAGCACATGCTTACAAACGAGACTATGGAAATTAATACATTTTATAAGTTGTTTTTCTTGAAGCCTTACAAATCAAATTTTGCAAGGCTGCCTTAATTATTTGCTATTTTTCAACTGAGGCAAGTTTTGAAAAAAAAAAAAATAAAAACTTCACGTCTTGTTTTGACTGAGCTGTATTTAAATATGTTATTAAATCTACCACTTTGTTTCGGAGAAAAACGACCTACTTTAAACTTTTAAAATTAATGAAAAAATTTTCTTTCCGCTAACATAATGACGTAAGGGACGGTTCAAGTATTACGTAAGCCTTTTGGTTTTTATTTTGGTTATAGAAGTGTTCAAAAGTACATATTTTTGCATCGGGAATCAGAGCAGTGCGTACATAAGACAGAAAACATGCATGCAATTAACACCCTTGCTGTCTCTACTTATGTATTTATGTATTTTTGAATTATATTATGTACGTTCAAAGAATTAATAAAATATTCAAATCGTTGATGTAATTCTGACTGTTTCTGTTTATCGATCTATGCATTTACAGTTAAGGTTTCGCTATCTGCACAACTTTGCTAAGAAGTGGGCAATGAGTTAAATGACTGTAAATAACAGTTTGTCTTACGAAATAGCGATACCATATTTGCCAAATCTTACGTATATCTACACACACACACACACACACACACACACACACACACACATATATATATATATATATATATATATATATATATATATATATATATACATATACATATATATATACATATATATATATATATATATACATAAATAAGAATAAGATGAAAGAGAAAACCAGTAATAGCTCTAAAGCTACTTGAAGCCAGGAACATCCAACATGTAAAGAAAAGTATGAATAAGGTTTTTGACAGCATTTTTTCATCAGCGGTGTCAATACTGTCTAAAAACCAATGGATTGTTTCTGATGAGTATGATCAATCAAAATATATATAAATATATATATATATATATATATATATATATATAAACATATATATATATATATAAATATATATATATATATATATATATATATATATATTTATATATACATATATGTATATATGTATATATATATATATATATATATATATATATATATATATATATATATATATATATATATATATATACATATATATACAGACTGCTAGCCATTCATTTAAGGGAGCACCATATAGGTGGCTAGCATTACCTTCTACAAGCCGATCCTTTAATTTAGGCCAGGGGATGGCCGAATGGCTAGGAAGCTGGCTTTTGGTTAAGATCCTGTGGGTTTGAGTCCCACTGTTGGCATGGATGTTTGTAGTCGTTCAGAATCAGCTTTAAACTGTAGATCCCGGTCTACTTAGCCCTCGTGTAGCAAAAAGTTGACCATAGCGCTCCAAATCAAACCTTTAATTTAGAACCGACTCACGTGACGAGACCGGTATTTTTCGCGTAAAAACAAAGACATTAATAATTCAGACTACTGTATGGCATTTTTTAAAATCATCAACCATAGTTTATTTTTAATATCTTGTACATATGTATAATAATACATATGTGTAATAGAATATTTAAATTTTAATACAATATTTTTCCTTTAAACTGTGGTTTTTATTATTTCTTGGTACCAATTAGAAAAAATGTATATGTATATATGCCCAAAGTAACTTCGGGGTATTACTAGCAGTAAAATGGCTGCGACGTTGTGATTGCTCGACACGCAAAATATATCAGGGATTTATTTCCGTACTTGAAACGTCATAGAACGAAAAAAATACGTGATTTTTTTAAAAATTGAACAAAAAAATTGAGGAATATTTTTTTTGTACCCGATTTTATAAAAATGTTTAAACTCAAGGTCGTATGAATACGATTAAACAGATTTCTTTTATCACTGATCACTTATCGGGCCACTTCTTGGGTTCTTCCAGACTACCTGCGGTCTGCCGACCACCGGTAAGAATCAGTGATATACGAGGGATGGAACTTTAACCCTCTCCAAACACAACAAACCACCGTTTGCACGGTGCAGATTTTTTCCCCGCTTTTTTTAACCCAAAGAATCCTGAAATTGTTTCCCATTAAAGGTTTCCCATTAAAGGTCACATTAAAGATAAATGTTTTTACTTCTTTAAACTGATAACACATGGCAGTACTAACCATTTTTAAGCTCATTTAACTGGAATTGATTGAAAGCAAATGAAAAAAGACTAGATTTAAGCATTTCTACTGTGCAAACGTCTTCTCTGAAAGGGTTTTAATATTGGCAACACTGTTGTAGATCCCCTACGCAGCAGAACCCAGAAAAGTAGCTTTCACCACACGTACGTCACGTACCTGCCTTACCTAAAAGGGAATGCGCTCTTCCCACAAACATCACACGCTTGCACAGTGACAGGATGACCACAACCATGTTTTAGTTACCGATCTATCGTACGAAATAATTTGTTGCATCGTACTGATGGAAGGAAAATGCTTGTGCGTACAGTGTGGTCATGTGTTTTCTCTCTGGGGCTGGGAATTGCTTTACTATCCCCCATATTCCCCGGACCCTTTTAGAGAAAATTTATACGTATTGATATGCAAAGTTGCACCCCGACTTACGTGAATTCGACTTACGCTATCTTTCGTCGGTCCCACCTATCGCGTAACTTCGGGTTATTACTGTGTATACAGACTTACATACATATATATATATATATATATATATATATATATATATATATACCGTGGTACCTCCGTAAAGCGGACAGTCACAGGACCAAAAGTTTTGTCCGTTATTAGGAGGTATCCGCTATTGGGGTTAACAACATTTTTATAAAAAGTTTTTGCGTTTTTGTTTGGCATTTGATTGAAAATTACGGCTGCAATTTTAATTAAAAAGGAAAAATTAATTAGGCAAGAAAAGAATAACTATTTAATACTATTAATTTTAATTATGTGCTAATCCTTTTATCTTGCATTAAATAATCCCAAAATTCAATGTATATTAGCTAAATTATTTTAATTACTGCTGAAAAATCTCTTAACAAAGTTTGATTTCTCTTTTTTACACAACAAACCCGTTTTTGATGAATCGTCATCGGATTTAGCTATGCTAGTCCCTGCGAATCTTCGTTGTTCAGAAAGAAATGTTTGAATTGTTCGCTGTATTTCAGTGCTTCCGAATAATCTTTGATTTTGCAGTCTTCCATTGGCGATTCCCCATTATCATCCTCAGAAAGGACCAGTGCTTCAGTGGTGGCCCGATGACTGAAATTGGAAACACGCAGGTTTTCTTCCTCAATGGATAAATCGTCTTCTATCTTTACTTCCTCTTCAACGCTGACATTTGAATCCAAATTGGCTACTAGATCCGCAAGTTCATTTTTGCTTTTTTCAGTAGTGCTGTCAGTTGCCACTTCGCTTGTACTCAAAAATCCCGTCTTCTTAAAACATTTTAGAACGCACCCAGGTTCAACCTTTTTAAGGGCTGACGTAGTCCAGAAAATTGCATCCAAAACAGATACCGATTTTGACAACTCTTCGCTGGATTTGCAGGAGATAATCTGTGTCAGAAGCATATTTCTGTATCGTACTTTAAAGCTGCGAATAATTCCCTGAAATTGGCTGTAGGATTGTCCATGAACAGAATGATTTTTCTCTTTTGTTTTTTAATTTTGTTGTCTAACTCCACCAACCAATCGCTCATTATCTCAGTGGTTATCCACGCTTTCTTATTTGACTTCCATGAAATACTAAATTTTCGCACATCAATGTTCTTGAAACATCTAGGCTTCTTAGCTTTTCCAATAACAATTGGAGTTTCGAAGTCTCCCAGCATGTTGCAACGCAGCAAAAGAGTGAGTCACTCTTTTGAAATTTCCCGCCACTACATTTTCCACCCTTAAAACATAAGGTCTTGTCTGGAAGGACACGGCAAAAGAGGCCAGACTCATCGGCATCGAAAATGTCTCTGCCACCATATCCTTTGCACAAATATTTAAGCTTTCCAATCCAATCTGTTACTTCATTTGAATTTACAGATTTTTCTTCAACACAAATTTGTTTAAAAAATATGTTGTGACATGTCCGGAATTTTTCCATCCATCCATTTGAGGCGTTAAAAGTTTCTAATTTTGAAATGTTTGCCAAAATAATTGAAAGTTTTTCAAAATACCTGTCCGCTATTCGGAGTGTCCGTTAAGGGAGGTTCCACAGTATATATATATATATATATATATATATATATATATGTATGTATGTGTGTGTGTGTATGTGTGTGTAAATTGGACCAAATTTATATGCATACATGTTTCGAAGGAAAATGCAAAATTTTAAAGTTTAGCGGCCAATGAATGAACATGTGACGATGCAGCACATCTTAACTGCGGAACTGGCAGAATGTTAAAAAGGAGAAATTTTGAATCCAAGTCGTAAATTCTTTGCGAATTTCAGTCCGTGTACTCAGGTAGACAGTACCTATGCCTCGCATACAGGTGCGCGAACAATATGCGCAGATGTCAGCATTTGAGAGAGGACGTGTGGTTGATATCGAAGAAGCCGGTTGGTCTAATCGGCGATTCTCTCGACATTTGGAAAGGAGCGATTCACTATTAGACGTTGTTGGCAGGAAAGGGTGAACCATGGCTGAACACAGCGTCAAGAAGGAAGCAGTCGGCCTACAGAAACGACAGGACGTGAGCAACAAGCAATCATCACAGCGGCACTCATAGCTCTAGATTTATCGATCGCACGTGCAACTGGTACTTCAGTGACCGCAAAGACCATTCATACGCGGCTCAGAGAAAGGGGGTGGGCTCACGGTGCCTCTTGCGCCGACTACCATTAACCTCCGTTCACCGACTAGCTCGTTTGCAGTGGTCTCGTGCACATTCGACCTGGAATGTCACTGACTGGAGTAGAATTGTCTTCAGTGATGAGTCCCGCTTCGAATTGAGCCCCGATGACCAGCGAATACGAGTGTGGAGACGCCCCGGACAGCGGTGGGATATCAACCTGACTGTCTTCCGCCATACGGACCGACAACCAACAGTAATAGTCTGGGGTACCATTTCATTTCATAGCAGGACCCCTTTGGTTGTCATTCGCGGCCCCCTTACAGCACAGCGGTGCGTAAACGATATTCAAAGCCCTGCTGAGTTGCCCTTCATATCACGCCATCTTGGGCTCACATTTCAGCAAGATTGTAATAAGCGGGTTGTGAATGTGCGGTGATCTAAATTGATAGGAGACCACCCAGCTTAAGGTGACAGCCGGATTTATGGATACGACACTTTAAAGCGTCAATGAATGAGGCTTGGCCCCGCGTTGAACAACGCGGGCCATAAAACTTCAAAATTAAGAAACAGCAATAATAAATTTAATGTCAAGGATCAAGAGGCACGTGGTTGTCCGGCAGAAGTTTCCCAGACAAGGAGAGATGTCCAAAATAATTAGAATGCAAGATACATTTAAGAAGCAGTCAATGCGAGTAAAAACATACAACATGAACCAACCTATGAACAAGATGGCTCGTTCCCCAGCCCAAGTAAGGGGTGGGGCGAGCGAATAGGAAGCCAAGAAGGCAAGAACAAATCACAAAAAGAAGAGAAATATATATACCTAGTGAGAAGCATTTTCGAGGGAACCCCTTTACTAAAAATTGAAAGAAATATAATCTACGCTACTACAGGGCTGACGACCATCCTAAAAAAAAATACGAAAAGATTCAATGCCCAGCGGAAGCTCGCTAATCACGTTGAAGTCGACTTGATGCCAAAGAAATGGAAACGATTGAATGAAATTACCTCCGCATAGCCACTCCATGAACGAGCGAATATTGAGTCTCCGAAGTGCTAATCGATGAAAGAATCTACAAGTGTGGAGCCAATTGACCGAGTGACGTAACGTAACTTACTTCGAGGTGCCGAGAGGAACGTGATGACGATCGAGGACCAATGCTGACGAACCGTATATCTACATAGTGTATCCGAATACTACAGAAGGATCATCGACTTTTGATTTCCAGAACTCTTTTTAGTATGAGATTCAGAACGTCGCCATATCGAAATATAGGACTCTGTTGATGAACTTAGTGTGCAAGGACTAACTAACATATCACGAATTTGTGCGGCACCAGTGATGGAAAGATAGTAAACGACAGTACCGGCAGCCATGGGTGAGCATTGATGTTAAATATATTCATATCACATCCCTTTGCTTATTACATACTCGCCACTTACCCCCCAAGGGTCGGCATTACCTAAGTTGTGAAGATTAATATGTTTTATAATTATAATTGAATATTCATATATACCGGGTGCGTCATAAATTCGTACAAAGTTCAAAAATTCATAATAAAAGAAGCAATGCTCGGAAATTTTTTCTGTTTGCGCCAATAAGATCAGAGGGACTTTGAATTTTTTTTAATGTAAAAAAAAGTTTCCAAAAGTAACCGAAAGAGCGCGCTCACACGCCATACTGAGACGTTTAATGCAAATCAGGCAAACGCAAACAAAAAATCAAACAGATCACAATAACATGAGACTGTGCATTTATTTTAAAGTAACAGATGTTCAACATTACTACCAACACAAGGAAATATGCAAGTGAGGCGCGTCACTAAGCCCATTACAGCGGATTCTAGCATCGATGGCAGCGACTGTCTGCCGAATGGCATTTTTCAGTTCCACCAAAGTGGTTGGGGAGCCCCGGTACACACGAGACTTCAAGTATCCCCCCCAACTAAAAATTTTACCGCCGTCAAGTCTAGGGATCATGAAAACCACTGAACCTTACAACCGCGACTTATAGACTAGGTCTTCAGTGAAAGATTACAACAGGAACGTGTTCATATCAAGTGAAATGTGGGGCGGGGCACCATCCTGCATGAAGGTGACATCAGGTAACGCATGTCTTTCCTGCAATGCAGGCTTAACGTGGTCAAGCAAAAGCGCCCTCTTTCGGTTACTTTTGGAAACTTTTTTTTAAGTGGAAAAAAAATCCAATGTCCCTCTGATCCTATTCGCGCAAACAGAAAATTTTCCCAAGTATTATTTCTTTTATTACGAATTTTTAAACTTAGAACGAACTAATGACGATCCCGGTATATATTGGTTGATTCTGTGTTTGGACAGAGTTGAGAATTTAGCATGATGCTATTTAATGAATCTTTAAATACATGTGTGTAAATAAATTGTATATATGTAATAAGTGTGTCTTTCCTGAGAGTTGTAACCCTTTACTTAGTTGTGTGCTGAAACTGATTTGGTCGCAACGCGACATTAATTACTAGACATACGATCACTGCCTAATAATCCCAGTTGGGTTATTGCAAAGATAATGTCCACCCGCACACGGCGAGAGTTTCTACTGTTTGTCTTCGTGCTTGCCTAAAGTTACCTTGGCCAGCAAGGTCGCCGGATCTCTCCCCCATTGAGCACGTTTGGAGCATTATGGGCGGGGCCCTCCAACCAGCTCGGGGTTTTGACGATCTAACGCAGGCCTGGCCAACACGCGGCCCGCCACGTTAAATTGTGCGGCCCGCCGGGCAATTTTATATTTCTATTGAAACTTTTGTTTTTCGTTGCATGTATACATGAAATATTAAATAAATGAAAATTCGAAATAACGATAAAAAATTAAATTTTAAATTAACGATAGAAATACCATGTAAAAAAATTAATATAAATTGCCCTAGAAAGGGATAATTTCGCCAAGGGGTAATCTTGGATGTGTATGGAAACCAGCAGTCAAGACTGACTCGAGACACTAGTCTACACACATTAGTGTACCATAGCGTGGCCAATAAAACAAAACTTTCACATTGAGAAAGACATGAGGTAGCGTTTTTCTTCGTTTATTTACTGCACAGGAGACCCACATACAAGAACAGAAGACAACACAAAAATTTCGCTCGTAATCCGAGCGTCCCCTCTCGCGGGTCAACGACCTCCCTCACCACTGGAAAACTTTTCCCCTCAAAAATAACTTTCTTCGGGACGCATGCGCCTAGTGTTCTGAGAAATATCTGGGGACTTGACAGACTCCCACGCATGGACTTCGGGATGAGATAGTACGACACAGCACGCTTGGGTCCGTCATCGTTCTGTTATCCACAGCACGAACGAAGTTATTATTAGATTTGTTTTTGACTTACTGGCTTGTTTACTAATATTTTGTGTGTGGTGCTGATAGTTGAATGAAAGTAACATCTGAAGACATCCAAAGAAAGTTTGAAATTTATTCAAGTGAGTATATTTTTACTAATGCAAGTAAATTTAAAAATTATTAAGAATTTAATAAAATGTTAAATTGATAAAAGTTATTAAAAATTTTCAAGTGTCAAGTGATCCCTATTTGAATTAAGTTTAAAGAAGTTACTAAGCACCGTCAACAGGGGTTACTTTGCCCATTCTTAAAAGAAAAGTTTGCGCACCAAACAGCGGTTACTGAAATGGCATTGAGTTATCTGCAAGTAATCAGCGCTGTTGGTTGTAATGTTGGCAGGAGTGAGTTTTTCCATTTAGTGATAGCTTATCAGTGTGAAACAAATTAATTTGTAAAGTGACTGTGAGCAAGCAATTTGAGTACCTTAGCAACTTTGATCCGTGAAGCCCATAGGGATAGCTGATAAGTTTCTATTCTAGTCCTATTCCTAAGCCAAACAATGATGGTCCCTCCACTTCTGGTCACAGTGTCAAAACGAAAATGCGAAACTGACTCGAGCAGTGAGTAGGATGCTGACATTTCTACTCATGACTCAACCAGTTCTGATGAAGAAAGAACGATGGAAACAGAACAGAGTTCTGAGGAAGAAAGAACGATGGAAACAGAACAGAGTTCTGAGGAAGAAAGAACGATGGAAACAGAACAGAGTTCTGAGGAAGAAAGAACGATTGAAACAGAACAAATCATTCAAATTGAAAGTCCCCTGAACTTGCAAGCAGGAGACTCTGTGATTGTGAAATTGCTCGGGAAAAAACTTTTGATGCATTTCCTGGCAAAGATTTTAAACATTTGTGACGATGGTGACTGGAATTTTCCTATCTGAGAACCAAAAACAAAGGGATGTCGTTCACATTTCCTGAAAAAGTGGATGTATCCAGCATTTCTCTGACCGACGTTGTTTTCAGAACTCCATCTCCAAGAGAACGACGAAGCAAATTCTTTTTTGAAGAAGATTTCTCAAGATTTTTCCAAACAGTATGAGTCATATTACCTACATATGTTCCCTTTTTACTCATTAGTATACTAACAGTTATCTACTAAAATTTTATAACGAAAATCTAATAATTCAACGAGTGTCTAGTATAAATACGATTTATAAAAACAATAAATAATAAATTAAAAAGTTTTAACTGTTCTTATGTTTATTTTGGTTCATTTTACCCCCGGTAAAGGTAACATTGCCCAGATGTGACTTTAGAGGCAGTTTTTAATAGAAAGCATCTGGTGTACCCCTGTTGTCTAGGTAACTGTACCCACTGGGTTTTTGAATTATTACTGAAAGAGAAAGCAATGAGAATATATTTAAACCCCATAAATCAACTCTATAAGCCCTCCACCAAGCCTAGAAAAAATTTCCCCTCTCCAACTGATAGAGAAGTACACAGATTTTTTACTAGAAATTTAAAATTGGCCAAAGGGTTGACGGTATTGTTATTTTTACCAGGACTTCGAACCAGAACTGAACCGAAAAAAATTGAAAAAATACGGTTCTTTAAACGTAAACCGAACCCCAAAAATAAGCCACCCCTGAACCCGAATCGAAATCGAAAACGTTATTTATTTTTTTTTGTACCGGTATTCAGTTAATTTATACTTATTTCGGTTCAGACACAAATTTTTAACTTAAAGACTCTAAGATAAATTCTCATTTTTATCTGCTGCTCAAATATAGCAAAGAGTAGCTGACTGCGTGCGCTTTCAAGTACTATTTATTGCATTGTAAGCAAAATTCCTCTGAATTCTCTAACTGGCCTGACAAAACATTGACAGTTCTTTCTTTCAACACGTTCCCTGCGAAAATTCAAAAAGGATTATCAACTTTATAGTCAATAATAATTTATAACAAAAGTATTACATACTTTATCATTTACATAAAGTGATTATCAGGTTAAGTGCAAGTATTTTCCGCTATAGGTTGAATGCTTGGTAAGTAAATCAAAGGTACAAGTGATTTTTATAAATTTAATTCATGATAATTTATTTCACAAATTAAAATTTTATGAACATTTTAAAAACATCTCTTTAAGAGACTACATTTTAATGTGAATCGAATTCAATCGGAGAGAAAAAAAAGCCAGGTAGTCTCTTCTAACGAAACTTCCGCAGGTTATTAACGAAGGATTACTTATCGTTGCTTACCACTTTTATATGTGTATAGGTATGTATGTGTTATGTATATATGTATCTAGTATATATATGTACGTATGTATAGATATACGTATATGTATGTCAAAATTTTAACGCATTTTGGTGCTTTTCTGTTTAACTGTTTACTGTTTGTCGAAGCGATACAGACTGGGTTTGGCACGCTGCCAGAATTATAACCCGCGAGAACGGATGGACGGACGGGTCTGAAGTTTTGCTTTCCGAAGGACCGTTATGGAGGAACGTAATTCTACTTTGAAACTGTTCGAATATACTTAAACCGGTTTACGCACTATTGATGACGCGAACAGGAACAGAACCGAATTTTTAAAAATTTAGTTAATAGAACGAAAACTGGAATGGAAAAAATTACGGTTCGAAGCCCTGATTTTTACATAATTTTAATGCATAAATAGAAAAAAAAATACTAAATTTACTTAAAAACGTAATTTTTTTTTGCTTTGTGGAATATACCAATATTCTCCAACGAACATTTATTTGATTTTTTTTTTTTTTTTTTTTTTTTTTTTTAAGGGGGGGGGGGTCTATAACAAGGATGTATTCAAAGAAAAGAAAAGTTGTTGATGAAAACAGGAAATTTAATGATCGTTGGGAAAAAGATTATTTTTTCACAATGCAGAATTAAAAAATTAATGTGTTTAATTTGTAGAGAGACGGTTGCTGTATTAAAGGAACATAACGTTAAAAGGCATCATGAGACAAAACATATTGAATATGTAAAGTTCAGTGATGAAATAAAAAGTTTTAAGTTAACTGCGCTTAAATCGCAACTGAAAGCTCAGCAAACGATGTTTGATTCATTATTACAACAACCATCTACCATTGTGAAAGCAAGTTATTCTGTTGCCATGTTGATTGCAAAGAAAATGAAACCATTTTCGGATGGTGAACTGGTAAAGGACTGTTTGGAAGCAGTTATAAAAGATGTTTTGCCCGATAAAAGCAAATTATTTTCAAGCATCAGTCTTTCACGTCAAACTATATGTCTTCGCATTGATGAGATTTCAGCTGAAATAGTAGTAACTTTGCGAGATAAAATCAACCAATTCAAAGCATATAAGGCGAAGCGTCGCAACGTCACTAGCTACGCCAGTTTTCGTCTGCTATAGATGACGTCATTATCAGGTAGCAGAAAACAGAAGCAGTTCCTATGCGTTTGCATGTGTTTTTGGACGATACCTTCATTTTGAGTTAAATAATTTAAGTTTATTTATAAAATTCCTCATATTAGTTGTATGTAACAGGTATTTTAACACTTTTTTTCAATATTTCGCAAGGTTTAACAAAATATAATCATTGTTTCGTTTAAAATGATTATTATTATGTTGAGATATGTATAGAAATCAGGATAAGTTACTTCAGGCCAGCGTCTTGTATCGTAACTCCAGTCTTCCTCTGTCAATAAATACGGGTCACATACTGAATAAACCTTTCCGGACTGTACCTGAATGTTTAATTTAGAGATATACCTTTGTTTAGATACCGTATCCAAAGACTTTGCATAATCAGAGAGCATTTTATTCAACAAGCTGTAAGAATGCTCCTTGAGAGCCATGTTAAATTATGCAGTGATTTGCCATTCCTTGCCAAACAAGAAGTAAAATCTGCAAAAGTTGAGATGTGACATGCTGCGAGACATTGTCCTATTCTTTGGCATTTGATGAAAGTACAGATATCTCGGACACATCTCAACTTGTGATATTTATTCGCGGTGTGAATGATTTATTCCAAGTGACAGAAGAAATGTTAAATCTTTTAAATTTAAAAGGCACAACTAGAGTAGAAGATGTTTTCCAGGCGATTGAAAAATGTTTAGCTGAAAATAGCTTAAATTTTACGGATCTTTCCGGATTAACAACAGATGGAGCACTTGCTTTGGTAGGTAAAAATAAGGGAGCGATAAAATTAGTTATGGATAAACTAGATTGCAGAGGCATTAAAACCAATGATATTTTTATTATTCACTGTTTGATACATCAACAAAATTTATGTGCTCGAGTATTATCCATGAATCACGTTATGAAAGTAGTTATAAAAATAGTAAATTACATTCGTTCACATGCTCTTCAGCATCGACAATTCAAAGAATTCCTTAGCGAATTATCTTATGAATATGGTGATATCGTATATTTTACCAATGTTATATGGCTAAGTCGTGGAAAATGTTTAAAAAGATTTTTTAATTTACGAGAGGAAATAGATGTGTTTATGAACGAGAAACAAGAATCTGTTCCTGAATTAAGTGATGATGATTAGTTGTTAGACCTATGTTTTTTAGTAGATATAACGGAAAAACTTAATCATCTAAATAAGGACTTGCAAGGTCAAGATAATTTAATAATCTATGCTTGTAATTTCATCAAAGCTTTTAATGAGAAATTATTGTTATTTGAGAGCCAACTTAGAAATAATAATGCTCAACATTTTCCTTTGTTAAATTACTTCCCAAAAAGTCAACCTAAGAATTTCTCGAAATATTATAATGAAATAAAAAAACTTATAACTGCATTCGATAATCGTTTTTCAGAATTAGCAAAATATTATAAAATGTTTGAAATATTTTCATGCCCATTTCATGTTGACGTAAATAGTGTGGATGCATATCTGCAAATGGAGTTAATTGAGTTACAGTGCAACAATGAAATGAAACAAATTTTTGCGTCCACGTCAAAAATTAAATTCTACAATACTTATATTACATCCGAGAGATATTCTAACTTAAGATATTTTGCACAACGAGTTGTAAGTGCTTTTTGGATCCACATATGTTTGTGAAACATTTTTTTCGAAGATGAAATTTACAAAGAGTTCATCACGGGCTTCATTAACTGATGCCAATTTAGAAAACCAGCTAAGATGTGCAACGTCGAACATAAAAATAGATTTACAAAAATTAAGTGAAGGAAAATATAATCAATTATCTCATTAATTAATACTCGAGAGTTCATTATGGTAGAATCATAGTATAACAATAAAGTTTTATTCATTTTGTATTTGTATTATATTTTTTAAAAGCATGTTTACATTAAATGCGGACCTCGTAGCGTCACTCATCATCAAAGTGGCTCGTGAAAACATTTGGGTTGGCCAGGCCTGATCTAACGCACCAGTTGGACAGAATTTGTCACTATATCCCGCAGGAGGATATCACCTCTATCAATCAATGCTAAGCTGCATAACTACTTGCATAAGGGCCAGAGGTGGACCGACGCGTTATTGACTTTCTCACTTTGTGAAGTTCTTGAATAAATCATCCAATTTGTCTCAAATTGTAAACATTTGTTTTTCTGTACATGTACATCAAATCTACCGATTTTCGTCTCATTCGGGTAACTCCTTCCTGTGCGTCGTTTTTTTCTAAGAGTGTATATATATATATATATATATATATAAGAATAGCAAGGGGAAGGTGAAGGTCTAAAATGACTATAAATGAGCGTAGGTAATACTTGAACGGCCCCTATCAGGTGCAATTAACACTTTAATGACCTAACACGAACAACTTTTAATTTTTAGTTGGTCCCTATGAAACTTATCCAATCTTTTTAGGCTTTTGCAAATGATGTGCCCACGAGCGTTAGAACAAACATTTTTGCATAACCATAACATGCCTGCGGGTGGCCTTTGAAATGACTCCTATCAGCTAAAAGGGTACTTAACACGCCTGGACAAAAACTTGAGAGAAAGACGACACGATATATAATCATGTTTGTGCGAGCATGATCATATAGATGTCTGTTTTTTTGCAGATTTCAATTATTTTGGGAGTATTAAATATGCATGGGTTGGCTTTAAAAAGCTACTAGTTTCCTCACTTTTTTCTTCTTAAAAAAAAAATCTAAATTTACGAGAACTGATCCTACAGTCTTACACTGGGGAATTATACTGGCCCGCATTGGAATTCTTAATCCCATATTTACTTTAGTCTAAGACTAAGTAAAAAAATAAGTCACAAAAGTATTGAAAAAAAATCTCTGACGAATCTTTTTTCATTGTTATTCTTATCCTTTGTTCGTGAAAAATACACGTGTTTTTTCAATGTTGTTTCATCGCAAAGTAAAATTAATTAAGCAGTTACAGTCTAATTGCCGCAGGAGTAAGTACTTATAAATTACACAGGCGAACGAAAAATGACTTTTTGAAAACTTTTTTAACGTTAATAGCTGATTCTTATGTAATTTTTGGTGCTGAATCCGTATTTAACATCAGTTTTTTTTTTTATCACCCACAGTTTCGTCACAATGTGACTTCGTCGGAAACTAGAAAATTAGCCGAACATGCATAGAAAATAAAAATAAATAAATGTTACAATACGAACAAAATTTTATTAAAGCATGAAAATACCTTTTTATTGCATAGATTTTAAGTGTGCTTTGGCTTATATTTCCTTTCTCTTTTCTCCTTAGAACTCCTGAAATTGTTTTTTAGCCTGTGAATCGTTTGCTCAACTTCTCGGGGAAATGACCAACAATAGTCTCCCATCATATTGGTATTTCATCGGCCCTGATACCGTCTTTCTATCAATTTAATATCTTTATGAAACCGCCCACCTTGCACCTCACTGACATCACCCAAATTATCTGGGAAAAAATCAAGGTGACTGTTCAAAAAGTGAATCTTGAAGCTCATCAAACAGCCGAACTTTTTGAACTTTTCCAGCATGTTGGCTACAATCTATATGTATAAAACAGTTCCGTAACTGACTCACTGACTGACATACAACGCACAGACCAAACCGCTGGACCTAAAGGGCTGAAATTTTGCGTGGCGATTCTTCTTATAGTGTAGGGGTGCACTAAGAGCGAATTTTGAAAAATTCTTCTTAGATTTTTTAAAATTAAATTTTTAAGCCGTTTTAGTAACTTTTTTTAAGTTTGCATTTAAAATAATAATTTGAGTGTTATAAAATTTATATCATTAGAAAGGTCGTAAAAATTCCTTTAAAATGAAATCTTTTCCGAATATTTACCTCTATTTTCTGATTTTCGGTGAATTTTTAAAGATTAATTTTTAGAATTTAATTTATTAAATGCTGATCACGTGATTTCTTTTTCTGGTACTTTAAATAAATTTATCGTCACGTGCATAACAACTAAAGAGACAAAAAAATATTTTTTTTTGCTAATGCGGCAGACGATTAGACATTATTTTGTCTATAAAAATATCCCTTACGATTTTTTTATAAATATATACATTATTTTCTACATCAATTGTATATCTTGATCGTCGTATTTATTATAAATATATATATATATATATATATATATATATATATATATATTTTTGGCATTAATTCATACATTGACCGTTGTATTTAATTTGAATGTACTCCGTAGCGAAGTGCGGGTTTTCAGCTAGTAGAATTATAATGTGGGTCCTTTTTGTTGCTCAAGAACTTGCTCACAATCTGCTTGAATGATACACAAGCCTACCTCTCTTTTAAAGTCATTTTTGATTCAAGTTGGGATCGAACATCATTTTTCGGTTGTCAGGTCCAACAAACACGCCTTCTTCCAATTTTGCTTCTGATAGATGAGAAAACTTCTCGTAGAGCTACTGGAAACATTCTCCATCTTCGGTTAAAGCTTTCACAAACTGTTTCATTAAGCCTAATTTTATGTGTAGAGGTGGTAGCAGAATGTTTTCCGGGTCCACGGGGTTCTTGCGCAGAATGTTCTTCTCTCCAGGTTTTAAAGATTTTCTTTCGGGCCAGATTTTTCTGGACCAATGTTGATCCCTTGCCCTACCGTCCCATCCACATAAGAAACATGGGGATTTGGTAAAGCCACATTGCTGGCGGTTAGCTTATGGCGTTGAATTCGCCAAAAATGGCATTTCTTTAAATATTGAGTGCTGAAATGTGAAAAAAATGGTGGGTGACACGGCTTTTTTATTGTCATACTAGCCGGGCTTCGCCTAGCTACGCTCAAGCCATCCGTGTAACATATTTATGTACTTCGGGCCCCACAAAAGAAAAAAAAGCCTACAAATGTATTAAATTAAAGTGAATAAATTCCTTTCAATTTTCATTCCCGTCGCTGCCGACAGATGGCAGCACCACTGCACCACATGATTTGGTTTCTCAGCAGTGAGTGATTTTAGAATGAAAATATCTCTAAAACTATTGAATTAACAGAATAAGTGTACGCAGAAAAAATTATCAGTTTTCGAAGCTCTTTCCAAATTTGTAACATTTATGTACTTTCATGAGAAAAAAAATTACACCGTTTCCTGTATATTTGTCGGCCATTTTTTTTCGAGGAGTGGCCCACCCGGATGAGTTACGGTCACGTGATCTCTCGACATCCACTTGTCCCTTTATTAGTATAGATTCGGTTTCAGCACACTAAGAACCACAAGAATAAGGCAAATTTATTCAAAAAGTTTTTTCATCGTCGGCCTGTGTTATTAAACAACTATTTTAATTGTTTTTCTGTAGTACAAAAATAATTTGAAGACTGAATTGGATGTTGTCAATTTATTTTCACTTCGCCAAATCGGTTAAGGCTGCTTTGTACCAACTCTATTGTATTTGCCAACCTCAATGTTAACCTATGGAGAAAATGTGTCTAAAGATTGCCGACTTGGATTGAAAGATTTTTTTAACAATTGTACTCCATAATAGAGAAAGAAATTTTATTCCTTGGGGTATATTTCGTTTTTTTAATTCAAATAATATTTTTAAATATAAATTATTTGGGTAAAAATCTGCTATAGTGTGTTTAAACGCTCCTAATATCCTTCGGTAGACGAATTTTATAAAATGAATCCTATTGCAAGGTGCAGAAAAGTTCAGGCTATCTAAAAATACCATTTTTATTGGATTATCATCATTAATGTAGCTATAAATAGTAGACAAATTTTATCCATAGGTTAACATTAAGGTAGGCGAATCTAATAGGGTTATTACAGACCAACCTTAAGGGGGTCCAGGACACAAAATTGTTCGAATTTTCGAAAAAAAATTATTCCATTAAAAAATTTTTTGTTCTTTTACGCTTAAAATGACGTTTAAATCATGTTTATATCTTAATTAGAACAGGGTAATTTTTTTTTTTTGCAACATTCTAATAGTAGCCAATCGTTAAACCTGTAAGTGCGTTTTTCTGCATGATGTGTTTTTTCCCCATTTCTCGTCTTTAAATTGTTATAAGTCAAGAACCGTTAAAGATAAATGGTTGAAACTTGGAACATGTCTTTTTCATCTACTTTACTTTAACTTTGATTCAGCAAATTTCAAAAAAATATTTACTTTTGAAAATGCGATTTTTTAAAAATAAGTTACATAATTTCTTTTGTAATTTTTAATCTAAATATTTTTAATTTCTTTAAAAATTAATATTTCAAAAAATGCTGAATAAAAATTAAAACTGATATATTTCTGTTTAATTAAATGAAAAAATTTTGAAATTCGACAAATAATATTTCGAGTCATAAAGATTTTAAATTACCCCACTTTTATTAGCAATTTTAAATTTTTAAACTTTTAAAAAACTTTTTGAGAAATTTTATAATGTGATTTTGTTTAGAAATTATATGGTTGACCATTACAAAAAAATTCAAAATTTTAACTCAATAAATAAAAAATTTTTTTAAATATGTCCCGGAACCCCTTAAGTCCCTTAGTCACCCCAAAACTGTAATAATAACAACGGTGACTCTAAAGATATTCTATCTTCTAGATTTTATATGTCGTCAGATAAAAACTACATCTGCAATGATGCATTCAACAATGTTTACTTGAATTTATATTTTAAGAGGGATTTAAAAAGACAATGGTCACTTTCTTTTCCGATTTGGCAATTAAGCGGATCGCATTATAACAAATGGGTATGCAAAAAGTTACTTTGCAAATGCAAAAAGGCGGTATGTGAGAAGGTTACTTAGCAGATGTGTATACTAATAGCACATCTACTGAATAACCTTTCGCGAGTGACCTACTTTTAAACCCTTTTTACATAGGATGGAACTTTAATAGTGGAAACTAGGTATGTAAAAAGTATACAGAATAGACACTGGGGGGGGGGAAACTTTTATAGCCCTTTAAAAGTAGTAACCAGCATTGCTTAGCACCCGTTCTGGAAGCTGCAGGATACCGTTGGCAGCACCTGATCTGTTGATCCATCGAATGGAGCGGTCTACAGCCTGAAGAATCTCTGGAACTGTATGGAAGCGAATGCCACAGATCGGTTTCTACATCTTGGGGATCAGATCAAAGTCACAGGGACTTAAGTCCCGGGGAATAGGGGCGGAGGGGGGGGGGTAAAGCACTTCCCATTCCGAGTGAGCAAAAACATCATCCACTGTTTGCGCTCTATAGAAGCATTTTTCTTTAATCACTACGATGCAACAAAATATTTCGTACGATAGACCGGTAACGAGAACATGGCTGTGTTCATCCTGACACTCTGCAGGTGTGTGATGTTTGTGAGGAGAGCACAGTCACTTTAAGGTAAGAAAGGTGTGTGACGTACGAGTGGTGTAAGCTGCTTTATATTATATATATATATATATATATATATATATATAACTAAAATATTTAAAGCATGTGTTGTACCAATACTATTTCATTATTAAATACAGGCATTAATATGTATATTGTCAATATGCGCTAAGCTGCAATTATTAGACAATACTATATAAGATATAATTAAAACAATGATATAATGATACACCAAGATAAGTTAAAAAAGGATAGTGAATATCTGAAGCAAAAAGGAAATTTTGAAACAAAAACAAAAATTGATATATTTGAAAAGACGTGAGGGGGATTAAGACCCCTCTATCCTGGTTAAAAGATCTTTTTACATAGCTAAAACTTTCCCAGCATTTGTCATACATCAATTAGAAAATTTAAAACTTTCAAAAAGTTTAAAACAAGAAATAGAAAAAGTGAGACATAAAAGTTGAAGTTTTATACTATAATAAAATAGAGTGACATAATGACATAATAAGATGATCTCTAAAAACTACCTTACTAAAAACAGTAATTAAAATGTATTAGAAAAAGCATAGAAAAAGTTATACTACAATTAAAAATACCACAATTTATAAACTGTTAAAAAAAAATTAAAAAAAACTTATTAAAAATTTAAAAATGTATACTATACTATCAAGTCAAAGTGTTCAAGTATATCTATACGTCCGAAATAATGCCATATTATATCCACCAGAAAGCCAGCTGGATATTCCGCTTGTATAGCTCGTTCAATGAAGTTCTTAACTTTATTTATCATCTCAGTCCTAGGTTCACATACTCTATCACAACGAATTAAGTACTTGTTTACTATATTACGCTTTACATTTGAATGTAAGGCTGTATTCCAATTGCATAGACGGTTTATTTCAAAGTCGTACATATCTCGTTTACCGAAAATGCAAAAAGACAGAGTGCCATTTGATAAAGTAATGGTAACATCTAAAAAGTTTATTTCATTCTTGGAGTTTTGTTCGGTCTTAGTGAGTTTTATATTATCTGGATAAAAAGTAGGAACAAAGTTACAGTTAACCTCGTGAGCTATGAAAATGTCGTCTACGTATCTAAAGAAAGCTATTTTTGGTAAAATTGAGGATTTAGATTCAAAATAATATAAATATATATCTGCCAAATAGGTCGATGATCCACCACCCCATTGGCAGCCCAAATATCTGAATGTAGTTTGTAGTACCATTAAATAGATAATTTTCAAACAATATAATTTTGAAGTAGTATTTTTAAAGAGTATTTTTAAAAAGAGTAAAAGTCCGGGGTAAAAGTAATAGTAAGTTAAGTCCGGGGAATAGGGGCGGGGGGGGGGGGGTTAAACAACTTCCCATTCCGAGTGAGCAAAAACATCATTCACTGTTTGCGCTCTATAGAAGCATTTTTCTTCAATCACTACGATGCAACAAAAAATTTCGTACGATAGACCAGTAACGAGAACATGGCTGTGTTCATCCTGACAATCTGCAGGCGTGTGATCTTTGTGAGGAGAGCACAGTCGCTTTAAGGTAAGAAAGGTGTGTGACGTACGAGTGGTATATATATATATATATATATATATATATATATATATATATATATATATATATATATATATATATATATATATATATATATATATATATATATATATATATATATATATATATATATATATATATATATATATATATATATGTGACATTATAAGTTGAATCTCGTCTATCTCTATAATTCGGGTCCCACATCTGTTAAGAGAGGACCCTTTCTCTCAGGAATAGCCCACCCAAAAGCAAGTGAACATCTGCAAATTCCAGTGGGGAAAATAACACAATAAATTCTTTTCAGTTGATAGGATTATTAGCCATGCCGCCCAGAAGGAGTAACCAAACCCCGTCTCTAGTCATCTAAAATCCGCAGTTCACAATATCTCAGAGATAATGGCTGCAGGTGCCAGAGATAAAGGATCAAAAGTGTCAAACAATATCATAAAGATAAAGCGCACCCAATGTGCTTCTTATAGTAGTATACCACCCACGAAAAACATCTGTGTTCATGTAAACAGTCGCTGACTTTGGTACAGCCCCTGACTAAGAGAGCAGGCAGTCTGCGATTGTCTGTCTTTGTAAGCACTTGTATGTTCAGCGTCATGCTAGAAGGGCGCTCTGATATCCGTTCCCAACTACTGTGAAATAAAGAACTGCAATTTTATAGAACTCTGCCTCGTCTTGCTTACTGTGTGTGTTATGGAATCAGGGGTGAAATGTCACAAGCCGACAGGATAGTTACTTTGCGAAGGAAACCTAATGGATTTTAATAAGAAGAAATCAAATTGATTAAATGAACTTATATGCATTTTTAAGGCAATAGAAGACAAGAAGGACAAACATGGCGGACGAGCCCTGCTTTCCAATTCCCCACACCGAACCGAGGAGGGTGTCATATTGCAACCCCGTTACGAAGGAAGACAGTGCTGTAATAGCTCACTGGTGTTGCAGTGGAAAGAAAGTTTCGTTTTCATTCGTATACAAGATGGAAGGAGTTCGGTGATAATCAGAGGTCGTTGACACTAGCTTCGGACAAACTAAGTAAGGGGAGAAAGTGAACTTTCTCTGTAGCCTAAGACTAGAGGGGCTGACAAGAGATCGGGACTAAACCCATTTGAGAGTGGCAATGTTTCTCCGATATTCAGAAGAAAAGTATTCGTGTCAGAAAGCTGTACAGTGTTATGTGGTGAGTCCTCGAGATGCAGTTTACCTGGACAGAATGTGGCAGAACAAGAGAGTAATGAATGAGCACAGAAATATATTACTGATTAGAGAGACCCTGCCGACTTCACAGATCCAATTAGGTTTTGTAAAAATGAAATATAGATCAGTGTGATTATGTGTGCACGTCAAGTATTATTTATGACGGGCTGTGCGATTGTCAAAGGTTTTGATTAGCCTTTGATGTGGCCCTAAGTGTCATCGAGCGACGAAGTGTTATTTTTAGTGTTTTGTGTGTGTGTGTGTGTATTTGTGATCACGTTGAGTGAAGTGCATAGTAACCAACTATGGTGTTTGGAGAATCCGGGACACAGTGATTATAACGGACAATTCATAAAAAACAGTGTTACCGCTAACAGTGCAACAAACGCAAGGTAAGATTGTTATTGATAAAACTATCAGTGTATAAGCTACTATACGTTTTCTAACTAGAACTATTAATGTGTATGTTATACAGTAGATACCCATTATTATATTTACCACATATGAAGCTATTTAACCTGAACATTAAATTAAGTGATTGTAGTGTCATCTTTACGTCTGTTGGATTCCGTTAGCAGTATGCTTTATTATTATTATTAACTTAAATTTGTGAGTGAGTGTTGATTTACTATTTTTCATGCTTATGGGTAGTATATGTTTAGTGTGTTGGTATATAATTGTTTAAGTGACATTTTATTAATTTCAATTTGTGAGTAGAGGTTGATTCAATACTTTTAATATCTGTAATTAGTAATTGCGTAGTGTATTGGTATATAATTTTTAATTGGTATTTTGTTAATTTGAATTAGGTGTCACGTGTATTGATATGTAGGTCGAGTAAAATGATAAATGAATATTCTGATGATAATAACTGTGCTAAATTATATTATGGTCGTATTCAAAATAACTGTGATGATATAATGCTAACGAATGGCAATGGAGAACACGAGCATCCAAAAACGTCTATGCAAATCAGGAATACACTTGATTTGACTGAAGACTATAAGACTCAGAATGCCATTCAGGATAAATTACCTGAATTTGCGAACATGAGTCTACCGTCGGAGCCCATTCCTCTATTGTCATCGTTTATTGGTATATTTGCTTAAAAGTAAATATGGTATTGGGAGAGTGAATATGGAACCTGCTAAAAATTTTTAAGACGTCAGAATTACGTGTAGCATTGAGGCCTTATAGAGCGTGCTAGGAGTAAAAGTTGGACCCTGACCCCCCAACAGAAGTAGGTCAAACGACGAGTAGTGTTTTAGAGGGGGAGGTGAAAGAGCGAGTCCCCGATTCCTTTGAGTGTGTAAAAAGAGACGAATAATGATTATACCTTAACCAAACTAGCTGAAGTTGTCAGAATTATTTTATTATTTTTAAATTATGGATTTAAGGAAAAAATGGAAGGAGGAAATTTGTACCTTTCAGTAGAATCTTAAATTCATTTAAATAGGACAGGCTTATTCAAACACAAGCTATCATGAGAAATTAGTACTCTGATTAGCAGATGTCATCATAAGTCAGAACACCACAGTTAGGTTTGAAGGATAAGGTAATTGAAAAATTGAGCTTGAGAGAGATGAATACTAGAAGGGTGAAAGGATTAATTTTCGCTCAATGTAGAGATCTTGAAGAGTATAGGAAAGAGATCTTGAGATTAAGAAAAATAGAAGTTATTCCCCTGTATTAAAGAATATAGTGAATTAAAAAACATGAGAGAATTTAAGTGGAATGAAAGAGATGAATAATCTAATAATTGTAAAAAGCATTGTGTCCATATGATATATTTGTGTCTTAGTAAGGATTTTATTATATTATATCACCTGTTATTTCTTTTTCATTATTACGCACTATTATCATATTATCTATTTTATGATCATACTGGCATTATTGTGATTGTATAAATAGTAATTATTATCCGAGTAAACCAGTGCTCTAGAAGTGTAAATAGTATTGAGTTATATTTTTCTGAATTGAACTAATTTAGTGCGTGATTGTCAATATGTTTTCCTATTTAATTAATGTTGAGTTACGTTTACCTGAATTGAAGTATTTAATGTATCATTTCTGTGTATTGATTTAGCATTGATTTACAAGTATCAGAATTGAATTGTTTTTGTGTATGATTTCATGTAGATTACTATTGAATTAGAACTGATTTTCGGTATAATGTATCTGCATGGAGATTCAATTAAGCCATATCCATTACCATTTCTATGTTATTCTTTTCATGGCTATACCATTATATTATCTTATACCTTATTTTATTCATAATTATTACCAGACTATTGATGTATTTGCAGAGAGATTCAATTATGCCATATCACTTGCCATTTCTATGTTATTATTTTCATGGCTATACTAGTATATTACCTTATTATTTTATTCTCCCACTAATATTGTTATAATTATGTACTTTTTAATTACTATTAGACTATTGTTGTAATTGCGCACCTATTAATTTGAGGCCGAGTAATTGTATTGTTATGGTATTGAACACGATGACTGGAGATGGAGGAATTTAGATAGGTGGAGAACTTCTCCAGAGATACGGAAAGATTTATAATTCCAGCTAACGTATGTCGATATAAAGAGCTTGATACTGCAGATCAAGAGTTTTATATCGATTATGACTTAACTTAAAAATTGAAGTAGTAAAACTTATAATGTTGATCTTGCAGAGTGAATTAGGTGAGGTCCCAACATACTCACACTCAGGTGTCTCTCACCCTATGCAGGCATAGGATGATAGCCTCTTGGGAGGGGGGATGTGACATTATAAGTTGAATCTTGACATTATAAGTTGAATCTCGTCTATCTCTATAATTCGGGTCCCACATCTGTTAAGAGAGGACCCTTTCTCTCAGGAATAGCCCACCCAAAAGCAAGTGAACATCTGCAAATTCCAGTGGGGAAAATAACACAATAAATTCTTTTCAGTTGATAGGATTATTAGCCATGCCGCCCAGAAGGAGTAACCAAACCCCGTCTCTAGTCATCTAAAATCCGCAGTTCACAATATCTCAGAGATAATGGCTGCAGGTGCCAGAGATAAAGGATCAAAAGTGTCAAACAATATCATAAAGATAAAGCGCACCCAATGTGCTTCTTATAGTAGTATACCACCCACGAAAAACATCTGTGTTCATGTAAACAGTCGCTGACTTTGGTACAGCCCCTGACTAAGAGAGCAGGCAGTCTGCGATTGTCTGTCTTTGTAAGCACTTGTATGTTCAGCGTCATGCTAGAAGGGCGCTCTGATATCCGTTCCCAACTACTGTGAAATAAAGAACTGCAATTTTATAGAACTCTGCCTCGTCTTGCTTACTGTGTGTGTTATGGAATCAGGGGTGAAATGTCACATATATATATATATATATATATTTATATATATATATGTGTGTATATAATATATATATATATATATATATATATATATATATATATATATATATATATATATATATATATATATATATATATATACTCAAGGTAGGATAAAAAAGTTCCAGTACTAATTAATTTAAAATTATAAAACATGAAATAAATTTTAATATCAACATATATTATGAAGCCTGATAGTAGTATTAATATTTTCCGCCAGATAGATTTCTTGTTGCGCATTTCCATAACCCAAAATCGATTGATTTATACAAGCAAGTAAAATGAAAACGGTGGGATTTGAAAATGCCACAATTTGAACAGAGGTCGTCCCTAAAAGTCTGTTTTTTATTAGAAAAAATACATAGGAGACTGTAGAAATGATTAAAAAAAAGCTTACGGTCACAAAGCGTTATGAATAGGAATTATTTTTTTGATTGTTTTAATCGATTTAATGATGGCCCCGATTCATTGAAAGATGATGCAATGTTCTGATGAGGCTAAATTGGGATAGACAAATCCAAAGGCAAGGTCATGCTGGAATTGTTTTCTATCACAGGTGTCATTCATTTTGAGTATATAGCTGAAGGACGTACTGTAAATAACGTAATGTACAAGGCAATATTCGGGCGTCTCAGGAAGGCCATCAGACGAAAGAGACCGGACTTGCGGAAAGAAAAAATTGGGAAATACTCTATGATAATGCCCCACTACATCATCTGAAGTTGTGGATGAATATCTAACTAAAGATTCTGTAGGTGTCTTTAGACCACCTCCATATTCATCCGATCTTGCACCTTTTGATTTCTTTTTTTTCCGAGACATAAAAATGTCTTGAAAGGGAATCGCTATTCAGTGTAGAAGAGGTCAAATATAATGGAACGATTGTTGTGAAGGACATCTCAAAATATGGATTAGATGCTAAAACTTTCTTAGCTTACGTTAAAATTTTTAAGAGCTTGATTTAAATCTTTCCTTCGTAGTGACCTTTCAGATGGTGTGGTAGGCTAGTTTTCAAAATCAATGACCAATAATATATGAAACTTTCTAACTACAAAATAAACGTCACGAATCCTGTCTGATTTAAATCCATCTGTACTCCTTCCAGAACTTTGAGTTCAAGGCAGTCTTCCACAACTACACACACAAATCCACATGCATGAGGCCAAACCGTACACGTGCTCTCAATGATCCAAGGCGTTCGCCAACTCCTCGTACCTGTTTCAGCATACGTGTATCCATTTGGGTATCAAGTCATATCGGTGCTATTTCTGCCAGAGGAAGTTCATACACCTTCCCCACCTTCAGCAGCAGACTCGGACGCCACCGGAGATAAACCGAACAAGTGCAACAGCTGCTACAAATGTTTTGCTGACGAAGCTGGTTTCTTAGAGCATATCCCCAAGCTCACAGAATTGAAGCAAATCAAAACACACATATGCCAGTTTTGTGGAAACCATATACGTAGGAAAAATACCTTGTCAAACATATGCAGAAGCATGCTGACCACCTGGAGAAATGTCCGTTATCTCCTCTTACCAACAACAGTAACCTCAATATGTCATCCAACCATACACTTCGTAGGCCAACTCCCGCAGACAATTATTGAACAAAGTCAGCAACTTTGGTAGTTTCCGATACTCATCAGGAAATGGTTGATCTCTCATCGATGGGGGTCACCTATGTCTCCCCACCCTCTCCATCTGCACCCCCATGTATGAGACTTGTCTTCAGAATAGCATGATCTCCACGCGAGGCTCCACATGTAACCTCGCCAACAACAGAAGCAGCAGATGGTAGTCAATTGTTCCAATTATACCAACGACAGGGACCATGACTTAGGTTCTCACTTAGGTATGAATCAGTACGATACTTCGTCTATAACGCAACCTCACCCTCCACCCACGAGTAATACCACCAGTAATACTACGAGTAACCCACCACCCACGAGTCCACCTATTCTGTCTGGGATTTTGTCCTTATCTTCAGGACCTCAGCTGTCCATGCCGTCAGCAACTCGTACCTCACACTTTCCATAGGAGCACATCAAATTTCCAAAGAGCACGAATCTGATAGGATCGATGGAAGTAAAACGGCCATAGCTCTTTCCCTAATCAGCTTGTTTATCTTCATCAGATTCGGAACTATGCATCTACGTCTACAATGAGTGGAGAACATCCGATTACCATGAAAGATAAGAATCAACAGCAGTAAGGGGTGTCAAATATCTTGTGACGTCATAGGGAAGTTATTTTGAAGACTGATCCTTCCTTGGAGGAAAAGCGTTCAGCATTTGTCCTTTCCCCTTTTCACTTTCATACGATGTTGTATCTCTGCATATGTTGTGGACTACCCAAATACTAAAAAGTTTAAACTTGCATCGTTAGAACCCCTTAATGTTCAAAGGTACCTCCAAATATGGAACTGATGGAGGAATACGCTGATAATTTTTAACTCCCGGTGAATTTTAGTGTTGTTTTTTGCGAAAACGATACTTTTTTACTGAAAGAGGGAGGGTAAAATTTGTGAACTTATTGGGAAACCTGAGTAGAACTTCTCCGTGACTTTCTTCATTACATTAATCAACGACTCAGAAACTCTGGGAAATATTTTGTGTAATAAAAAGAACCTTTCAACGTCAACTTCATGCACATTTTGGCATAGCAGGAAGCTGGAATGTGAGACAAAATCATTAAAAGTCAGTTTTCTCTTTTTGGCTATTCGTAAGCTATTTGTGATTTTTTTCGAGTTGGGAGAATCTAGGTTGTCTATCATGCAAACAAGCTACGCACTGACGCTTCTGTGTCTTTCCCTCCCATATTCCGTCCCTTGTGAGAGGCAAAGAAAGTTTTAAGACGCTTTTTAACAGTTAAACAGCTGCTGTAATAAATGTGTAAATAGCCAAGGCCTGTATTTTGAAATTTTTCATACAAAATTATGTATTCATACAAAATGTTTCATACAAAATTATGTAAAGTGTTGTATTTTATAAAATAAAAAATTAGTCCTAAAACTTTTTGATCAAAACTTATTTACAGTACTGTGCAAATTAATTGGGAGAAACACAAAAATTTTCAAATAGGGAGGCCTTATTTGAAAAGTGGTCCAACACCCCTTTTTAAAAAATTGGAGTTATCCTCACTTTCATGTTCATGCGAGTCATTTCTGTCTTATTTTTACAGACTTCAGCAGTCATTTCTCAGCACTCATTAGACTTTAAGGCTCTGTATCTCAAAAAGAATAAGAATGGAGTTGGACCACTATTTAAATAAGGCCTTCATATGATGTTTAATTAGTATAAGTTCCCTTACATGCATGGTATAGCAATCTAGTAGCAAATTATGTTCTCCTATAGCTTTAGTGATATCCTGTACACGTTTTGGCATAGATTCCTTATAACTTAGAACATAAAGTTTTGACTTCATCATCATGAAACCAAGCATTTATGACATTCAATCCTTTTTTTCTTGGTTGAGCAGTCCATCTTACTCACACGTCTCTTCACAATGCTCCACAAATTTTCGCTGGGATTTACATCTGGAAAATTACCAAAACTTTTAATTTCCTTTCTTGACAAAAATTATATACTAGCTTAGAATTATGGCATGGAGCAAGATCTTATTGAAACACACAAACACCGCCAGTTAACGTTCGCATAAAAGGCACAATTTTGTCTTCTAGTATTGAAATGTATTTTTTGGAATTCATCATTCCTTCAACTGGTACTAAGCTGCCAGGTCCTCCAGATGTAAAATAACCCCAAAATATCTGCTTTTGGGGGCCAAACATCTGCCAAAACATCTGCCAGTTCTTCGCCTGACAAATGTTGATTGAAATCCTTACACAAAAAATACGTTTCGTCACTAAATAGAACCTTATTTCAGTCTTGAGCAGTCTAGGATTGATATTTCCTGACCCAATACAAACGTTTTCTCTTCATTGCACGCGATAATAACTGTTTTTAGACTGGTGTTTTTGACCATCTCCCTGCTTCAATAAGCCCTATTCGTACTGTCGATGAATCAACGCTCACACAATCAGCCAATAATTCTCTCTGAAGATCTGTACTTGTTTTGCGAGGATGCATTTTAATATTTCGTCTAAGAAATTTGTCTGTCCGAGGTATTGTCTTACATTTGCATCCACGTTTACTCTTCCGTTTAAGAGAAACTGCCACAAACTTATTTTGCTGATTAATAATCCTGGAAACAATGGATTTTCCAACTCCAACTGCTGCAGCTATATCCCTCACTGTCATAGAGGTATGCTGACTAATGGAAACAATTCTGGCCCTTTTCCTGGGAGAGATATCCATTTTTTTCATACACGTGAGAACCAGACAACTCGCGCAATCGACCACTTCTTACAGCAGCTGAAACGCAATTGATACGAAAATGCTCTACGTGTGATGATCACATAGTCAAACCAGTTTGGACTATTCAAGGCCAACCTCCCTTTGAAACAAAATGAAGTTAAAACCGGTTTCAAGCAGGAAATCCCTCGGAAAGGACGAATTTTATGAAGAATGAAGCTTGTCCCAATTAATTTTCACAGTACTGCAAATATATATATATATATATATATATATATATATATATATATATATATATATATATATATTATATATATACATATATATATATATATATATATATATATATATATATATATATATATATAAAGAGAGAGATATCAGGTACTTGCACTAAGAAAAATATATATATAGTCCTTCTTTTTTATATTCTCTATCATAAAAGACTGTTAGTTGATTAGAAAGTAATTGAAATATTCCTAGTGCCCTACCAGAATGGAATTCACAGAATATTTTTTTTAGTTTAAATTCAATATACGAAAGGAATATTTATTCGTGATGCAAATATTCTTTTTTTTAAATGTTAAACGAAATTTTCTACCAACTCAGGTAATAACAAAGTTCTGTGCAGAAAATGGATTGTATTTTGCGGTATGATAAAAAAATCTTACACAAAAATAAAAGTTCTTCCATATTTTTCGTTTTTTTATAATTTAAACTTGATAATGTCAGATGAAAATATAATTAATAACAAGATTTATTTTGTAGTGCTGCCATCTCGTGGCGATATTGTAAAATAAAATTCTTATATTAATTTATGGTCAAATTGAACAATAAATTTATTTTGTAGTGCTGCCATCTTGTGGCGCTGTTGTAAAATAAAATTCTTACCACATTTATTTTTTTTTTAAAGTACAGTGGTTCCTCAGTATTCGTCGTTAATTTGTTTCAGACGGCCCGACAAGTACCGAAAAGAACGAAGATCGAACGAAAATTTACCCTACTGAATAATGTAAATTCAATTAATTTGTTCCTGAAAATCAGAAATTTCACATTTTACTGGAGAATGTATAGATGGAGGGGGATTTTATTTATACAAAATCTTTAAACTAGATAGACATAATTTAAAATAAGAATAATAAGATAAAATTAAATAAAATCTATCTTCACTCAACCTGTACTAACAGGAGTTGATGCTCTCATGGGATAGGGGCGACAGATATTAGAGTCTAAAACTATAATTCTGCATAGGACTATAAAGTCCTATACAGAAATGGATCGTATTATAAGGTATGATAAAATGTCTTACACAGAAATAAAATAGCCACTAGTTTAACTCTTTTAAAGATCTGATCTTTTTATATTTAAATTTGAACGTGTCGACTGAAAATATAATTATTAAACAGTGCATTTGTTTTGTAGTGCTGCCCTCTAGTGACTCTTAAGGATAACAAAGTCCTTAAAGTATTTGTTTATGGCCAAAATACAGTCGAAGCTCGTTAAAATGACTTCCCCCATCCATAAAAAAAATTGTTTCAACGAGTTGTATATGTACCAGAAATTGATGTTGCGTGAAAAGTAAGATTTAATAATAAAGGCCATATTAGTACACTATTGCAATGTACATACTATTCTTTAATTTGTTATAAAACAAGCAATTGAAATTAATAGTATAGCAAATTTATTGCAGTACATACAATTTAATTAAACAATAATTGCTAAAATAAAATTTTCAATTAAAAATTAATGAAATCATTAATCTACAGAAACACACTTTCATTTAATGATTATATCCCAAATGCTAAAAAAAAATTGGAATTGAATTTTGCAACCTCCGAGACGTCTTCATACGTTGGACTTTTCTTTCTGTTTACACATGTACGTGTAAAAGAATTAAAGTACATTAGCAACTTACACCAACATGGAAAAGTGATAACTCATTAAATATTTACATTCACTCATAAAATGTATTGATATATACTCGTAAAATATCCTTACCAGCAGGCACTCAATGAGCTGAACAAAATCGGAATAATTAAGAAGAATATATAAGTAGAAGTGAATAGGTAAAAGTTTTAGGAATTAATTTTTTTCATGCATTAATTTGCAGCAAAAGTTGATAGATGATTGGTTAGTTTACCCTTGCCATAGAAATAAATTATTTAAAGGGACAAAAGAGTCAGTTTACAATAGAATAATCTCACACATTGCAAAAACATATATTCCCAGTGTAGGTGCGTTGGAAATGTATCTTTTTTTCAATTGGCTATGAGTAGCAGCTCGCAGCTATACATTTAGTTAAGGCGGCTGTGTACGAACCCTATTGGATTTGATCACCTCAGTGTTAACTTATGGAGAAAATGTGTCCAAGGATTGACGACTTGGATTTAAAGATATTATTTTTTAATTCTACACCTTAACAAAGAAAGAAAATTCAATTTGAGTATTTTTCGTTTTTAAAAAATTTGCAAACTATATTTTAAAATTTAAATTATTCGGTGGGAGCGCTGGCTGATTTGTCAAAGGCAGCGAGCCAGTGACCTGTAAGTTGCTGGTTCGATGCCCGTCGTCGGCAAAACCATCGACGTGTGCACTGCGGCTGGTGCATGAAAAAGAAACTGTTGTAGCTGCAGTGTCCTCCAAGTTCCCGAAATACCTCTGGAGGTGCGGGGTCAAGTGTTCCTGTCTCGCCACTTGACTCAGTTCAAAATTACGGGACCGGTTCGTAGGGGGGAATGCTGGTCTGCATATATGGTGCTCCCTTAAATCAGCAATTTTGCGGTGTATATGGCGTTAGGATAACGTCCAATCACCTGCCGCATTGGAATAAAAAATATTTAAATTATTCGTGGAAAAATCTGGTACAGTGTGTTTTAATCGGTCCAAAATTCCTTTAGTGGACGAAATTTATAAAAATGAATCCTTTTCATTGGATTTTCGGCATTTCTGTAGCTGTCAATAGCAGATAAATTTTCTCCATAAGTTAACATTGAGGTGAGCGAATCCAACAGGGTTAGTACACAGAAACCTTAAGCTCAATAACTAAAGATTCAACACCGATGGTGTTTTATAGTGATGAAAACTGATTCTGATGTTTTGTAAACAAGGTATAACTAGGGAAGAGGGAACCATGCTTTTAAAGTATAATTACGAAATGAATAAAGAAAAAGTAGACGTTAAATTCCTACCACACGCGCAAGGTATTATTAAAAGTATAGCTAGAAAATTCCTCAGTTTGGAGGTTATGAAAAAACATAAAAAATATTCCATTTTTTTAAAAAGGACAATAGTCTGTTAAATAATTTTTCACCATTAAAGGTAATTTTTATTATAATCCCAATTTCAGGAGATCCTTTTATTTTTTTATAATTAACTATCGGGTATACGCGAGTAACCCCTATTAATCGATTAACTATAATGCTTCTTTAATTACTATTAGGAATATAAAATGCAGAATACTGATATTTTTATAAGCAATTTTTTTTTCTACGGTTCAATTTAATATTCTAGAACAGATAAAATTTATTTAATTTGTCATGGGAAAAACGACAATCCAATTTCCGTGTGCGCAATCTAGCGCAATCAGTATAGTCTTTTCAAGAACACGTAACTATCCCTAAATTTAGTTTTACATTATTTATTTGGAATAATTTTATATGCACATACATATACAAAATCCAATAATTGTAAGATTAAAATATAACCTCAAATATCTTATCGTTAAATTTAATTGTATGGTTTAGAAATGTTTGTTATTCATATTTTGCTCAAAATAAACCATTTGGAAAAGTAAAAAATTATCCTTTTATAATCTATCTTTATTTAGTCAAAGGAAAAATTAAGATAGATCAGAGAAAGTAAATACTAATATTAACATAAGACATGAACAGATATATGCGAAAACTTTCTCCAGTAATCATGAGGTAAAACTACCACGTTAAATATCGTACAATACATGTAATCGTATTGTTTAGAATTTATTGCTATTGACATTTTGAACAACAACCTTTTTTAAATGTTAAAACATTCTCTAAATATCTCATAGGACTGGAGACTTACGCATGAACAAAAAAAAGAGATTTCCCGTCAGAAAATATCTCTATAAGCTCTACAGCGGCTGTAAAACGAGGTACACACACCGCTGAAGGATTTGCTCTACATCTCGTAGGTCTGAACACTTATGCAAAAATTTTCCCATGGATAAAACCCGCAGGCGCAGGTTCCGAATTAAAAAAATTTATCGGTTTTCTAACGCGACGGCGGACGGAAGCGATCCCCCTTTCCGAACAAAACCCTTTTTGAACCTCCAGTGGCTGAAAATTGAGCTACACACACCGTACAAGAATTTTCTCCAACCTCTTGTAGGTCTCGAGACTTTTTCAGCGAAAAAATCATCCCAAAAATAAATACCCTGGAAAATAGTTCCATATTAAAAGAATCTCAGTTCTCCGACGGATTAACCCTACTGAACACATCCCTTTTCGGCCCTCTAGCGACTGAAAATTGGGCTACATACACCGTTCAAGAATTTTCTCCAACCTTTTGTAGCACTTGTGACTTTATCAACGAAAACATTATCCCGAAAATAAATTACCTGGGATATAGTTCCCCATTAAGAGATTCTCAGTTCTCCGACGGATTCTCCCTTCCGATCCCATCTCTTTTTGGTCCTCCAGCGGCTGAAAATTGGGTTAGGCACACCGTTCAAGAATTTTATCCAACCTCTTGTAGCTCTTGTGACTTTATCAACGAAAAAATTATCCCGAAAATAAATCCCCTGGGATATAGTTCCCCATTAAGAGATTCTCAGTTCTCCGACGGATTCTCCCTTCCGATCTCATCTCTTTTTGGTCCTCAAGCGGCTGAAAATTGGGTTACACACACCGTTCAATAATTTTCTCCAACCTCTTGTAGCTCTCGAGACTTTTTCAACGAAAAAATCATCCCGAAAATAAATTCCCTGAGAAATAGTTCCACATTAAAAGAATCTAAGTTCTCCGAAGGATTCCCCCTACCGAACACATCCCTTTTCGGCCCTCTAGCGGCTGAAAATTGGGCTACACACACCGTTCAAGAATTTTCTCCAGCCACTTGTAGCTCTCGTGAATCTATCACGAAAAAATTATCCCGAAAATAAATCCCCTGGCATATAGTTCCCCATTAAGAGATTCTCAGTTCTCCGACGGATTCTCCCTTCCGATCCCATCTCTTTTTGGTCCTCCAGCGGCTGAAAATTGGGTTACACACACCGTTCAAGAATTTTCTCCAACCTCTTGTAGCTCTCGAGACTTTTTCAACGAAAAAATCATTCCGAAAATAAATCCCTTGTCAAATAGTTCCACATTAAAAGAATCTCAGTTCTCCAACGGATTACCCCTACCGAACACATCCCTTTTCGGCCCTCTAGCGGCTGAAAATTGGGCTATACACACCGTTCAAGAATTTTCTCCAGCCACTTGTAGCTCTCGTGACTCTATCAGCGAAAAAATTATTCCGAAAATAAATTACCTGGGATATAGTTCCCCATTAAAATATTCTCAGTTCTCAGATGGATTCCCCCTTCCGATCACATCCCTTCCCGGTCCTCCAGCGGCTAAAAATTGAGCTACACATGCCGTTCAAGCCTTTCTTCGATGTCTTGTAGGTCTGAATACTTTTCGAAAGCTAAACTTTTACCGAAAATAAATCCCGTAGGCGCAGGTTCCGGATTTAAACAAATCTTGGTTTCCCGACGCATCCGGGGACTGAAGAGAACCCTTCCGAGGACTTCCATTTTTGGCTCTCCAAAAGCTGAAAATTGAAATAATTATCCCATTCAAGCTTTTCCTCGATTGTTTTCTAGGTCTGGAAACTTACCAAATGCTAAAGTTTTCCCGTTAAAAAAATCCCACAGGTGTAGATCCAAATTTTAAAAAACTTGGGTTCTCCGAGTCGTCCGTGGACTGCGGCAGTCCTCCCTTCGGAAAAGAAAATCCCTTTTTGGCTCTCCAGCGTCTGAAGCAAATGAAGGTACACAAACTGTTCAAGCATTTTCTCGAAAGTCTTGTCGGTTTGGAGTTGGTCTACCAACTGCCAAACTTTTCCAGAAAAGAAATCCCACATGCTCTGGCTCCGAATTAAATAACTCTTGGTTCCTCCGGAGATTCCTCCTTCCGATTACCAAGGTTTTCCGAAACTAAGTCCTGGGGTAGAAGGTTCAGGAGAAAATGGACCTTGAGTCTCTGAGTCCGGACATGGGAGTGATCTGTTCTGAATCCCGTTTTTGACTACCTAGCGAACAAAAGTATTACCTAAAATACTATTGAAACTTTTTCTTAGACATCTTGTAGGCCCTGATTTGTATGCACAGCAAAATGTGTACTGAAAATGAAACCCAGTATTTAAGGTCCCAAATTAATTGTAATAGCGGTGGCTTCTATCATTTTTCGGCCCTGTATATGTGCATAATCTAGACAGAAACATCATTGAACTCTATCTTAAGATAACCCTCCACTATCCTGTTTAAGAAACTTTGATAGTTCAGAGAAAAGAAACGCAAATATGAATATTCTTGCATGAAAACTTTGTCCACTAATTCCGATATATATACAGGGTGGTCATAAAAAACTTTGCAGATATATGGACCTCTAGCGGCCGTTCCGTTAAACCGATCAAGATGAAATTTCAGATATTGTTATTCAGAGGTATGAGCTCGGAATTGTGCGAACGGCAACAAAGTGGTTATATATACAGAAGGTTATATATACAACACACGGTTACTGTTATAGATACAGAAACTCGAAATTTTCGAATGGCAACGGCCACTTTTTCCCGTCGCAAAATACTCAGCGCATGCGAAAATCCTAAAGAGCGTTGTAGCGGTACGTGCATCACAAAAAACATTTCTGGAAGGGTCCAAGCTGGAGGAGGGAACATTATGGTCTGGGGAATGTTTTCGTGGTATTCTCTGGGTTCACTCATCATTGTGGAAGGCACGATGGTTCAGCACAAGTATGCATCTATCCTTGTGGACCACGTTCACCCCTACATGCTAATTGTTTTTCCTCAGGATGATGGTATCTACCAGCAGGACAATTCGACGTGTCATAAAGTTCGCAGTGTACGTGCGTGTTCGAGGAGCACCAGGATGAGTTTACCGTACTCCCTTGGCCAGCAAATTTCCCGGACTTGAACCCAATCGAGAATCTGTGGAACCACCTTGATCACGTTGTTCACACCATGGAGTGGGCATGGCTCAACATCCCAGTGAACACCTTCAGGAACCTAATTGACTCTCTTTCTGCAAGTCTCGCAGCGGTCCGCTCTGCGAAAGGTGGTTATTCTGGATTTTGAAAGCTGGTCACATTAATGTGACTGGACTGTGTATATATATATATATATATATATATATATATATATATATATATATATATATATATATATATATATATATATATATATATATATATATATATATATATATATATATATATATATATATATACATATATATATATATATATATATATATATATATATATATATATATATATATATATACACACACATATATATATATATATATATATATATATATATATATATACAGAGGCTGTTCACACATTTTTTAGACGATTTATATTGTATTCACAAAACTAAATTACATAAAATTCTTGTGTTTTAAATATTCTATTTGACATCCCTTATTCTGAACTATCTTTCGACACAATTTCCAGGATAATAATGCCTTTTGAAGTGTCAGAAGAGGTATTCTATCCCATTCCTCCTGAACAGCTTTCCAGAGTCCTGTAAGGATTTTGGGACGACGTTTGGATAATGCAGATTTTAAAAGTCCGAAAGCACAAAAATCCATAGCTGATACATCGGAAGATTTAGTAGGGATATCAGTGAAAAGTATGGCCTTGATACTAGTTTTTTGTTCCATTTCTTTTAGGAAATTTGCAGTGTATTTTAATGTGTGACTGCTAGCTTTGTCCTGATGGAGTCTCACAGATTGATGGCACTGTGGGTAAAGCGATGGTATTTCATTCAAAAAAATTGGCGATAAAATATGTTCCTGATAGTATTTGGAGTTAATCTTGACATTTTTTCCACTCTCTTTATTTTTAACTTGCCATTATAAGAAAAACCAGCAACAATCATGAATCCCTTAGAAAAACTTTCTTTCGATTCTTTGAACCATGTACTTAAAGTTTTTTCTCCCCTTTTATGATAATAAATGGCTCTTTTTTTGTTGCAATCATTTAAATACACCCATGATTCATCTATTGTGACAATTGTTTTCCATTTTTCTTTTTATAAGTGTTTCTCATATAGCATTTTGCAGCGTGTCCTGCGTTCAGCGATATGATTTGCAAGAAGACGATGCACATTGCGTTTGTTCGATTTCTTAAGATTTAAATCAACGTTTATCATTTTGTTTACAGTGGACACCGAGCATTTTAATGATTTTGCAACTGTCCTTTGACTAGGGGGATTTTCTTTTAACATTAAACAACGTACCTTTGCAATAGTCGAAGATGTCCGTTTTTTTCCTTGGATACTTGTTTGGAATTTTTGTCCCACTTGAGGCTCCAATTTGACTTTTTTTTTTCCTTTCTTGTTGACGATATTACCTATCGACGCTTGAGATATCACAAAACCACGACTCTCACATCGTTTTTGGATAACGGAGTATGCATATTTCTCTTCGGAAAGAGCATAAATGTAGCCTTCGAACCACTGCTTTGTTAAAAACGCCATTTTGAATAAAAAGAAAACTTTGAAGCCGCAGACGATAATTTTGACTTTTAAAAACATAGTACAATTGTAATTATTTCTTTCGCAGAAAGCGATTTTTTATTACCGCTTACCAAAATTGTCTAAAAAATGTGCGAACAGCCTCTGTATATGTATATATATATATATATTATGTATTAGTCCTTGGGTCTTTATAAATGCTTTTAGCTGTAATGTAAGCTAGCATTTGTATGTACTTCAAAGGTATTAAATCACACAATCCCTTACTATGTTGTTAATATTTAGTAATTTGATGCTTTATATTTGACTCGAATTATAGTCACTTAAACCGATGCCTAACACTGAATTCTTTTAAAAGGAATGACATAACTTCAAACAAATTTAATGTTTTTATTTATATTACAGTTGGACGGATGCATAAGGGCATTGCATATCCTTGGCAGGATAGCGGTACATAAATGATATCAGCAGTTTTATGTACATACTTTTCAACATCACCATTAAATATAAAAGAAATTTTTATTTATTTACATACACAACAAATACTTTTATTAAAATACATTATAACAGTGTAGTTAAAATAAATGTGCAGGATTAATACAGCAGTAAAATAATGGTCGGCACAGTGAATTATTTATGTGTTTGTCTTTAAAGTATCACATATATACATCGGATAAATATGTATATACTCTTCTGTTTTTCATTGTTAATGTATTGTAAAAATCTACAATTTATTAATGTCATATCTCATTGGTTTTTTGGTATAAGTCATTTTAAATGTTTTTTAATGTTATTTAAACGAAGATCTACATTATGTGTGACAACCAAGCTTTAAAGAAGTAAATTTAATTTTTTTAATGATGAGTCTATCGGTGTTATTTTTTAAAATAATTTAAGTAATGCACAAGTTACAAAAGTAGGCTGTTTATTTATTACATTATACGATTAATTATTAAAATAACATAAGTAACAAAAAGTAATAAATTTTAAAAAATTTGCATTTTTCTTTACAATAAAATATCTTTTTAATGTATTACTAAGCAAACATTTACTGCATAGATAATTTGCCACTGAACCTCGTCATTTTATAAACAAATCTATTCAATAACTTGTAAATTTTTTGGTTAAAAAGAGAGTTGCTAAGTGAAAGATAATGCACATAACATTACGATATGGTCATAAATGTCATGTGAGTACTTTTTAATATAAAGTCTGCAAAAAAATTGCTAATAAGTTTATTGTCCTTACTGTATTGTTCTTACTGTTCTTAATGTAAGTAATAGAATTTCGTCGATATAATTTACTAAGAAAAACTTTATTTGGTTCGATGACATAAATATTTGCATGGAGATTTCAGAATGGAAATGTTTATACAAAATAATTATTTCATGAAAAACAAATCGAAGTTAAATATAGATATATGTGAAGTATAGTTTATTCATTTACTCAGTATTACTTATAGCTAAATATCAAAGTATGAAATAACACATAACTTATTAGTGTTCAAAACATTGCATTCTACAGTACGTACATGCACATTTGCTTAAAAAAATAAAGAAATAATTTTATTTTCAGCTATTATAAAATACTTTTTCTTTAAATTTTGAAGACAAATTTTCATTTTTGTGAAAAACATTCAATTTAAAACCACGAATACACTATTTATAACTTAAAATATATGTTCTTACTTCATTTATCTTTCATTAAGGGTAAATCATGCTAAGTTCATACAACTTACATTTTTTTAATATTCTGTAATTCACAACTAATTTGTACTCTTTTTTATAATAATGTACACTGCTTTCTACCTTTTTATAAAAAAACTGTATCGTTTGATTGAAATTACAAAGAAGCATACTGGAAATGCACATAAAAGAAAGTCTTTGTTTGCAACGGAAATTCGCTGATTCAAACTTATATAGATTAAAATTATGTCTATTTTTTACTTCACAAAAATGCATTTTCTAATTCTTAATTTATGTGTATTATAAAAAAAACAAGACGTTTCACAGAGAACGTTTTTATTTGAAATTAAAATTAACTGTTTCCAGGTAATGCATTCTAAACACTTTCTATCTAGCCGATAATAAATTATGATTAGAATTATTTCTAATGCATATTTTTTAAATGCATTTTCGTTGGATTGTCAAGTAAACTAATTTTGACATACCTGTTTCCTACACATAGCGCTATCACATTTAACAATGTACGATGTAGTTTTAAAAATCGTTATACTGATCATTTTCTGTTTGAAAAACATTTAGATATATAACTATACTAATTTATACAGTCACGAACCATCGCTAATTATTCTAAACACCTGCATTCTACGCGTAACATCGCGTATTTACTTCAGATACTAACTACATCACAGATAACACAAGCTGAAGCAGCCGCCATATTCTGTATGCCACTTTATATTACATATGCAGTCTTCTACTCTTGTATGTTACATAGTTGACAAACACAAAAATGCATACACATAGATACGTAGTTATTTCCTGAACTCTCTGCATTCATATTCCTACTGTTGAAAAACACTTTCTAATCAACCATACACATTTATTCGAAATATTTTAAATCAGGTATTTCAATAATTAATGATAATTGAATTACTTACGTTAAAGTTTTAAATCCTATATTTCGATAACTAATGGAAATTGGATAACATATGTTCAACTTTTAATCATATATTTTAATAATTAATAGTAATTGGATAAAATATGTTAGAATTTATATCATATATTTCAATTTTAATGGTAATTGGGTAAAATATGTTGAATTTTAATCATATATATCAATAATTTTAAATAATATATTTGTATAATTAATGGTTAATTAATGGTAATTGAATAAAATATGTTAAACTTTTAAATCATACATTTAAATATTAATAGTAACCTTATAAAATGTGTTAATTTTTTTTAAATCACACTTCGACAAATGTTATATGGATTTGTTATTCTAGATTTATGCACCAATACAAGTAAAGTTTACATAAAGATTTTGTATAACCTAGAAAAGCAACATTTTTGAATAAAACACTGTCAAACTGGTTTATAAAATGCTTATTATATGTTTATCTTCACATTTTTACGTAAGTATTTTAGGATCAATTCAATAGTTATCTCACATAAAGTTTTGTTGCTTTTGTGCAAAAATTTGCACATTTTGAATATAAAAAACTGTTTCTCGTGCACTCTAAATATGATAACCTTAAATAATAACTTTTTAATAATATTTTATGTAGTTTTTTTGTGTAACTGAAATTAGATTTAACTTTTAATTCCTATGAGAATTTTCGAACTCTGTTCAGTTTTTAACATTTTCATTCGATAAATTAGAAATTTTACAAAAATTTTACGCGTTTTTAAAATATTAATTATAATCTCTGAAATGTGTTTCAGACATATAACTGCTAACCTAACAGTGATAAACACCATTGCAATAAAAATTCAAGTATCGTTAAAATGTTCCTATTCTATACCAGTGTTCGACAGTTTGTTTTATTCTTAAAATTTTTCTAAATATTAATGCTGTAAATTTTTTAACTTATTCTGAAAGCCCCACATAATTGAATAAATTTACACAAATTCAAAAGTCTTACAATATTTTAAGATTATAATTATCTTTCCATTTAATACATAGAGTTATAGACAGTTAGTTGCAGGTAACATTTATCTTTATATTTACAACGAATATTTGTCCCTAGGTCTAGTAAGCGCAACTATTTTTTGCCAAAGCCAAATTTTTACACGTTAGCTTATATTTTTCTTATATTTACGGCCCTTGCACCCCCTAAGAACACGTTATAAATGCATCAGGTTACCTTTAGGTATAAATTCGAATATTGAAATTCGAATACCGAAGCGAAAGAATCGAACATTCGAATGTTTCACTAGTGGAGAAAAGGGATAGTTGGTGATACGACAGTTCAAATAGTTCACAATATCCTTATTTATTGTTGTATTAACGTTAGTATCTGTTTAATAATTTATTTCCACAAATGTTCATGAGAATAAAAAAATTTAAAAAGTCTTGTTAGGGGTAATAAATATTAAGGTATGCTGTTCTTTCCAAATCTATTTTTAATTTAAAATATGCAATAAATACTTCAGCTTAATTAAAGCAATTTATATTTTATTATTTTTAAAATTGATTTTCTCTACTCAGTCAAATCCTCACACACTTTTTATGATAAATGAACAGTGATACGTTAATAATTATCTTTGCAAAAATGAACATTCGTTGAAATAATTTTTGAAACATCCAATAAAATCCTAGGAAATAATTACAGGAAGGTAAAGAAATTTCAGTAATTAAAAGTTTTGTTGAGGGCTATAAAGTTATGTTGAAAGTTCCCTATCATTTTTGAATTTAAAGCATGCAAAAAATATCTCAGCTTAAAGGGGTCCAGGACACAAAATTCTTCAAATTTTTAAACAACATTATTATATTAAAATTTTTATATTCTTTTCCGCTTAAAATGACACTTAAATCATGTTTCTATCTTAATTAGAACAGGAAATATTAATTTTTTGTGTAACATTCTAATAGCACCCAATATTTGTTTAAACATTTAAAAGCGTTTTTCTGCATGATGGGTTTTTTCACTATTTCTCACCTTTAAATTGTTATAAGTCAAGAACCGTTAAATATTAATGATTCACACTTGGAACACATGTTTTTCAATTATTTTACTTTAAATTTGATTCAGCAAATTTGAAAAAAATGTATACTTTTGAAAATATGATTTTTAAAAAATAAGCTGCATCATTTTTTTAAATTTATAATTTAAATATTTAATTTTTTTTTCAAATTAATATTTAAAAAATGCTCATTCAAAATTAAAACTTACATATTTCTGCTAACTTAAAGGGAAAAATTTTAAAATTCAACAAATAATATTTCGAGTTATAACAATTTTAAATTACCCTATTTTTTAAAAATTTTCAATTTAAAAATTTTTTTAAAAACTTTATGAGAAATTTTATGATATGAATTTTTTTACAAATTATATGGTTAACCATCACAAGAAATTCAAAATTTTAACTCAATAAATAATTTTTTTTAAATGTGTCCCGAACTCCCTTAATTTAAATATTCCATATTTTCTCATTTTTTAAATTATTTTTCTCTGTTCAGTTCAATATTATCATATTTTTTATGATACATGAACAGTGATACAATAATAATTAATATCTGCAGTAATCATCATTGACCGAAATAATTTTTAAGCCATCCAAAGAAATTCTGGGAAACAATTATAGGAAGATGAAGGAATGTGAGTGATTAATTCTAAAAGTCTCGTTAGGATTAATTTTAAAAGTCTTGTTATAGTTTTTAAGGTATGATGTATATTTGCTATCAGTTTTGAATTTAAAAAGTATGCAAAGTACACCTCAACTTAATTTTAATCATCCATATTTTATTATTATTTTATGTATATTTTCTATCAGTTTTGAATTTAAAAAGTATACAAAGTACACCTCAACTTAATTTAAATAATCCATATTTTATTATTTTTAAAATTATTTTTCTCTGCTCGGTTAAATTCTTCCATATATTTTTTTATTATGAATGAAAAATGATACATTAATAATTATCTTTGCAATAATCATCATTCGCGGGAATAATTTTTGAATGGCCCAGTGAAATTCTGGGAAATAATTCTGGGAAAAAGGCAAAAATTTATCGCTATACATTTCGATTCTTTACATGCGTAATGTCTTTCATAGCTTAATTTCTCATTAACTTATCAAATAAGCGTTCAGCATCGGATTATAAATCTTAACCTGTTATATAAAATTCCTTTATATATGAGAACATTATTTCGATAATATAATGAACAATAAAGAAGTGAAAATTACGAAAATTAAAATGATTAATGTTTTAGAAAAAGTTACTGAATTACTTTACTAAAATAAGTTTATAATAATATATGAATTATGAAATCAAATTTAAGAGATCGAGTGTAATTGGTGCTTTGACAAACGCTTTAGCAGATACATTATTGTGGAACAAAATTTCCTTATCTTTAATTAACTTCATTAATACAAAAAAGTATTTAGACACCTGAATGATATCGAATAATTTAAGAAGATAAACTAATTATTAAGAAAATAAAATTTATTGAAATTTTTTTTGTTATGCTTATAAAGATATTTATCAATAAATATCAATTTGATATAAAGAACAAATGCTATTTATGTTTGAATTACATGAATTTTTGTCATTTTGTACAGATAGATATCTAAAAGAGGATTGCAAACTTTGGAATTTTGTCTGCAACCTGGAAGCTTCCTAGATTTATTAAAATTTAAAAAAGATTCAAAAGTATTTAGACTAGAAGAATTAAAAATCGAGAGATATATTTTGTGATGAGTTTAATATTTACTTTTAATAAATCTTTAAATTCTATTTAAAATTACAAATAACAAGAATGTAGGAGAGTTATTACAGTAAAATGTATATCAGCAATTAATAATGAGGAATAATTTTTAATGAGATAGATTACAATATTGGAGAGTTATTCGAAGCTTTTACATGTTTTTAATTTGTATAATAATTTAATTCTAATACAACAATCAAGAAAATAACTCAATATAAAGGGGGGAGGAGAGTAAGTATACCGAAACCTATTTATAATTTTGTGTGCAATATTCCTAATATTTATAATATATGTTTATCGTTGCACAAATTGCCTTCTTAAAACAGGATGAGCTAAACTTTACCTGAAGTGAATTTAATCATAATGCTCTTATTATTTTGATTATGAATATATTTAAGCTTAAAATTCTTTCTTTATTTATTTTATGTATTTTAATGAAAGTTATTTGAAACTTAGAGAATATTTAGTGACTTGTACTATTATTAGAGTTTAAAACAGAATATAAAAGTTAGTTATTCCACAGAATATAAATTATCAGACGTTTTTAACCTGAGTAAAAACCTAATCCAGTTATCAGTGCAGCATAAAAATACAGGACGATTTTATTGTTAAAAAAATTAAAGACAGTTTTTTAATATGAGTTTTCCTTTTGGAAAATTAATGACTTCTTATCCATAGATGATTATTGCATAGAAAATTTGTAAAGATTCGAAACTTAATTAGCTCTCTGAATGAAATTCATGTCTTTTCTCTTTTCATTCATGAATTGACTTTTTATTAAAGTTTTCAGCATTCCAGTTAAAATCACAGTGGAACCTCTCACTCAGTATAAATGTACAGTGTCAAAACATATATGTATGTTTTTCGTTTAGCATAGAATTTATATTTTAATTTTTTTTCCTCGTTGTTAATTATAAATATATCATGAAAATTTCCTTTTTTATACCTCTAGGGGAAATTTTTATAAATTTTCTTCAAAACAATTCAAATATATCAATGTGAAAAAATTAGTGCTTTGTGTTACAACGATGGAGATAAATCAATCTTGCATGAAATTAGGAATACATATGTATGTTTTTAAAAAGTACAAAAACTTGAAACAACATATGAGTGCAGAATTATATCGATGCGAAACAGAGAAATGTTTAAAGGTATGTATGTGCAAATTTAATCAGTAAACTTTAAAAACAGTGAAATCCTTTGATATTTTATTACATGCGAAATAGTTTCAGGATACGGAATATTACAAAAATTTGATTGATTCTTGTTAGAGGAAGCTCTGTAAGTTATTCGCCTCAACTTACTTTCCTGATCGGGACGTTTGTTTACTCTCGGGACGTTTGTTGACGTTTGTTGATGGACGGATTATTGCGTAAATTTTTATTTAGATATGGGTTCGACTCACCAGATTTGCGACTTTCTTACAAAACGGGAAAAGTCAGTCTATAGCATATGAATAAAAAAACTGTATTAAATTTTTAGACGTGATAAACAAAAACCATCTAGGATTCACTAATAAATAAACAATAACATACAAGGAATGACGGTTATTAATTGTTAAGAATAACATAAAGGACCTAAAACTAAATACAGTTTTAATTTTGACAAAACAAGACATTAATTAACACTACTTATCATCCAAATGAATGGTACGCAAATGTAAGTTTGCTACAAAACAGATTAATTAACAATAATTATTATTCAAATTAATAATTTGCAAGTATACTTTCGTTATAACGAGATATATTAACTATCAATAAATACTTCCGTATGTAATATAGAAGTAAGCTTTTCTTAAAACAAAGGATAATGGCAATAATCATCATTTAAGTTAAATAGTATTAAAGCATGCTTCAAAAAAGATATTTGTGAATAATAACTATCATTCTAACGTATAGTACTCAGTACAATTTTACAAAATAAAAATGATTATCTTATAAATATAAAAATAATTTCATGTAGTGAAAATGAGTGGTATACAAACACAGTGAACAGAAGACGCTTTACAGTTTATAGTGCGATAATATGTCAGTAAAGTTCTTTGATCCCTTCTGATCTGAAATCAGTGTCTACCCGTTCGTAAATCAAAGGGCCAACACCACTTTACTCTCTTGAGAAATTTTTCATGTCGAAAAATTCCTACTGATATCGAAGCCTGGAACGAATAACAGAAAATTTTGAAAACACTTAACCCATATTCACACTTTGAAGGATATCTTGTCGAGTTGGACGGATATTTTTCCAGTAAAATGACATGCTGCAGGACCCAAATCCAGCATGAAAGTCAGTTTGGTTACCATTCTCCAGATCCCAACACACTCCCGAATTGGCTCCACTGTATTTTCAGATTGCTGTTCCCCCCCACAATGCGCAACTTAGTCAGTCTAACGAAGGAAGCATCAAGTTGGAAATGTATCATCCACGACCATTGACAGTCCATTCCAGGCGCCTGGAGACGCCCGGAGCCGTTGTTAAGCTCTGCCCAGGACGTGGCAAAAGTTCACCTGACCGTGGGTATCCTCATCTTCTTCTTTTTGGTCTCCTTTTTCGCCGAGGGGTTGTAGGGGTCGTCGTCTCCGGGGTTCTTGGTGAGTTTGCAGTCTATGAGAAAGGAGGCGAGCAGCGGCAGTCGCCACTTGCCCTTCAGCTTGGGTCGTGGCATGCCGAATATGAGCAGCTTGTAGTAGCCGATCCTTGGGGGAGTGATTGTGAAAGAGATGCGAACATCGGAGTCGTCCCTTTGGATGATGCCTCTGGTGTCCATCTCCTTGCCGGTTACGTCGAACAGCTAGATTGGGAAGACACCACAGGTAAGCTCACAAATATAAACAGCATATATCTTGGAAAGAAAAGACAAAACCTTTGTGATCGAGGAATAAACAGGAAATCCAACGTAAATAAAGCACAAATACCAGTAAGGTGCAATTTTGCATAAGGCCATTTCGAAGCTGCAAAGGAGCTTCTTCATCAGTGCAAAAAACTTAGTGGCAGCTCAAAAAGCCGAAAACTAAGCGAAGCTTAGTTTTCGGCTTTTTGAGCTGGGAAAGAGTTAAATGGGAAAGAGTTTCCATCAAAAAAAAAAGTTTCAAAAGTCGCCGATAGGGAAGATATGGCGCTGTTGTTGTAGGTGCACCCGAGAATTTGCATGAAACGCAAGTAAAAGATCAAAATGCATCAAAATTCATGACTACGTAGTTGTAATGTATTACCCTTAAATATGTATTTTGCACTGTTGGTTCTTGGAGCTTTCTTATATATGCTGGTTTTTTATACTCAAGTCTTGCATTTGACGTAACTTGTCCTTTCTGGACCTTCGACCAAAAAACGAAAAACAACCAAACAAACAAACAACCTACATCTCTTTTCTGTACTATCTCACCTATTCTAAGGATCTCTTGTTTTCGACTTCCATTCCTTTCAATATAATCCAAACATTTTGCCCTCCAACCTTTATTTTTTTCATTCCGTTTTTAGATATCTTATTTTGTATGAAAGTATTCTGTTTAAAAAAATGCAACCAAGAAAATTTTCTAGTTTAATAACAAATGCTAACTGTGAATGAGTAGACACACGTGTTCATAAATTATTCATCCATACACAAATAACTATTCACTGACGTTAAAGAATTTTAGGTCATGCGTGCAGTTCTTGTTGCAACCTTCCGTGATTTCTCTTAAGTTCTCGCAAAAGATGGCTTTAAATTCAAAGCAGATGCACATTATGAATGCAAACGCCGAGCATTCTTAGTTACGGATGACACTGTTTACCGGTTTACTTTTCGCATTGCTTTAACTAGATGGTAAATACAATTGAATGCTAAAACCTCATTTGTCTTTGGGATAAACATAAAAGTAGGTAAATGTTATATCTTTAGAGAAGTGTATTGTCTCTACTAAAAAACCTCAATCTCTGAGTGATATTTTAGCTGACCTTTTAACCCAGCTAATCTCATTTCCCTTAGTTGTACAACATAATATAATATATATATATATATATATATAGTATATATATATATATATATATATATACAGTTGGTTCTCTGTTTAACGACTTTCAAGGGACCGTGAAAAATCGTCCTTAAGTAGAGATCGTCCTTAAACAGAATTTGTGAAAAAATAACATTTCCCTTCACACTTTACAGGTTTAGGACTCAATATATTTCTTAATATTTTGGCGTGTTTAAAAATGTTATTTTTATTATCATCATTATTTTATTCACAAAAAGTTATTTTAAATTACACTGAAAAAAAAAAGAGTACAAACAATACAATAAATTACGTTTTAAAAAATTCAAAAAGTGTTGATTGCTTCATTCGCCTTGTTTTCGTTATTCTCTTTTCCAGATTTTCTAAAATGTTAAATGAGTCACCTTCCATTTTCGATGTAATATAGCGTCGGAGAACATCTGGAGCAGAAATTGCATCTGTGTAAGACGGTGGCAGTGTCTCGTTTTCCGTGTCTTCAACCTCACCTTCTTCTTCTGACACTGTGTTTTCGTTTACAATATCTTAATAAATTTGTTCTACATTTCTGAAATCTGTTGTTAAAACATATTTATCACAATTGTAGAAATCTTGAATTGAAACATCCTCATCTTCAACAAGACTTCTCCATTCTTCAGGGGTAATGTCATCTTCGTTGATTTCTACATCCGTACTTTACAGTTCCATTACAAGGTATTTGTGAATTCCAGCTACTCGAAAGCAGTTTTTTATTGTGGATGAAGAAACTTCTTTCCATGCTGATGTTATCATGTGCATTGCTTCCATGATTGTAAATTTTCTAATTTTTATACTATCAGCCGAATTGTTTATTAATTTCCTAATTGAAGACTTTCTGTAGTATACTTTCACACTGCGAATGATACCCAGGTCTAATGGTAAAAATTTTCACTTTTCTCGATGCATTTTTGCATCAAATTTTCTAATCCAGTCAATAAAAATTTGTGACGTCATCCACGCTTTATTGTTATTGCGGTACTCACAAGGTTTCTTGGTGATATTCTTAAAACACCTTGTTTGCTTTGATTTGCCTATAACTAGTGGTGGAAAATTCTCAGATCCATCCGAATTAGTGCACAGTAAAACAGTCAATCGTTCCTTACTGTTTTTTCCACCAAAACACTTTTCGCCCATATACGTTAAGGTTTTATTAGGCACCATATTGTAGAATAGGCCCGTCTCATCTGCATTGAATATATTCTTCTCATCATATCCATCTAATTTCCCCTTCAGCAGTATTTTCCATTCATCCACTATTTTTTCATCTACGGAGCCACTTTCGCCAGATATGCTTTTAAATACAAGCCCGTATCTTTCTTTGAACTTTGTTAGCCAACCAGCCGAAGCCTGAAAATTTTGCATTCCAAACTTGTCTGCCAGAATAATAGCATTTTCTTTAAATATCACTCCGGAAATTGGAATGTTAGATGCTCTTGCTTGATGAAACCATTGCAGGACTGCCTTCTCAAACTCTTCTGATCGGCCACATTGAATTTTCTGCCGTTTGGATTTGGATCTTAAACCAAATTTTTGTGCTTCTTTAAGAATTTTCTCGTTGCTTGCTAAAATGCCTTTGAGAGTAGACTCGGGTAGCTGAAATTGTCTTGCGAATTGTACTTTTGTTATTCCAACACTTTCTTCCCAGTTTTCAATAATTTTCCCTTTTTCGTGTAGCGTAAGATGCTTTCGCTTTGATGCCATTTTGCTCTGCTCACCTCGTATTCGTACTGGAATGAGCTCCTACACCCAACAATGAATTGAGGCGGTGAAAAGCAAAGTGGTGTAAGTCAGTAAGTAAAGTGGTGTAAGTCAAAAGCGTTTTACTGCAAAAACTACAAAAATTCCACTATAAACTGAACAAATTATTATTCATAATAATTACTATAATATTGCAAACAATAATTATTTGTAATTCCACTATAAATTGAACATGGAGATTACATATTTGCCCTCAAATAAAAAAAGTTGAAAATGTGATTTACACCACTTTGCCTTTCACTGCCTCAATTCTCTAAACATGAACACGTGCTTCCCAGAAAGAGTGAGAGAGGGGTGCTTTTGGGCAGTTCGTAAATCACATGACAACATGGTAAGTACAATAGAGTGATTCCATACCCGCACTAAGAAATTCGATCCACCAGGGAAGAATGTTCGATCTTCCGAGAAACAGTAATCTCCCCCTCCCCCGGTTTTTTCCACTGCAACAAGTCTATGATTGCAACAAACATAAAGGAAATTCCGGGTCTGTTTTTGAAACCAAACTCCCCCACAGAAAGTAACCCTTCAGTAGATAAAATGTTGAAGAAAAAGTTAATCATGTAAGAAAAAAATCGTCGTTAAATAGAAACAAAATCGTCTTAAAATAGAATTTTTTTACGTCGGAGGGACCGGGACCGGGAAATATCGTCTTTAAATAGAGATCGTCGTTAAGTAGAGCGTCGTTAAACAGAGAACCAACTGTATATATATATATATATATATATATATATGTATATATACAGTGGAATCTCGATCGATTGTTTTCGGAATCATCGTTTTCCCGCATGTGTCGTTTATTTCCCTCAGTCCCGACGATCATATTGTTTTGTTATGTTCCCGGATTAATCGTTTTCCCGTATTTATCGTTCAGTTCAGTCGGTTCCTTGAAAAACGATAGATCGAGATTCCACTGTATATATATATATATATATATATATATATATATATATATATATATATATATATATATATATATATATATATATATATATATATATACAGGGTGTCTAAAAAAAGACACATTTTAAAAATATAAATAAAAAAAGGACTCATGGTAGGAACTAGAAATTTACATACTTGTTACTTTATATATTAGAGTTCTTCTGTATAGTCAATAAATTTCAATATATTCTCCTTTTTTGGAACGGAGAATATGCAGTCGGTAATCCATTTTACCCCATATGCGTTCCAAAATGGATTCCGTAACATGTGAAATTGCAGCAATCATGCGTTTGTTGAGTATTTTAAGAAACTTTTGTTGAATAAACAATTGTCTTTGACAAATCCCCAAAGAAAAAAGTCAAGAGGTGTAATGTCTATAGATCGTGGCGGCCATTTGATGGGGCCATCTCCTCCAATCCACCTGTTCGGAAATTCCTCATTTAAAAAGTCTCGTAATATCATACCCCAATGAGGCGGTGCACCGTCTTGTTACCAAATGATTTTGGGATGTAAATAAAAAATTTATGGGACAGCAAAAATCTAAATCATGTCTAAGTAAATTTCTTTTGTTACCGTTTGTTCGTGGAAGAAGAATGGTCCAACCACACGATCTGCCATTAATCCGCACCACACATTCACTTTAGGACTGTCTCTGATATGTTCAATGACATAATGTGGGTTTTCAGATCCCCAGATTCTGACGTTGTGGTGGTTTGCTTGCGTTACAGATTCGGTTTCGAAATACAATCCAACACACATTGCTTTCTCTGATGGAGTAGCCATTTTACATCTTTCACTTTCACAGAATAACTAGGGCCCTCTGTTGACCTTTTTTGGCATTGAAAAAACCTCTAATGTATGCGGTAACACATCTGTGAATATCCAGTTCCTAAATTGTATACCTTTTTGAATATAAATTTTAAAAATGTGTCAAGGTTTTTTGAGACACCCTATATATATATATATATATATATATATATATATATATATATATATATATATATATATATATACAGTGGAATCTCGATCGATCGTTTTCGGATCCATCGTTTTTCCGTATGTGTCGTTCATTTTATCCAGTCCCAACTGTCATATTGCTTTGTTATGTTTTTCCGCATCTATCGTTTTCCCGCATTTACCGTTCATTTCAATCGGTCCCTTGCAAAACGATAGATCGAGATTCCACTGTATATATATATATATATATATATATATATATATATATATATATATATATATATATATATATATTATATATATATATATATGTGTGTGTGTGTGTGTGTGTAGGTGTGGGTGTTTGTTATTCCGCAGGAGTTCCGCAGGGGGTTATTCGAGGGCCATAACTACAAACAAGCTATGAGGAATATTAATTCTAGAGATGTAATGCATAAAATAACAATGAAATAAAATTCTTGAAGATGCTGTCATGAATTCACTCTGAGAGAGCACCAGACAAATCACGTACCTGCTGTGTGATGAGCATGACGGTGGCAGTTTCAACCACCAGTTTACGCTTCCCTCCCCAGGTGACAATGACTGGCCCGGCTTGGTTCACTAGTTTCATCTTGAAGTCGAAGAAAGACTGGGCCGGTCCCCAGGGCACGTCGTGTATAGGATATGGATTCACCTGTCGCTTGGCGCGTACACACTCCAGCAAGAAAATAGCCACGTTCTTCAACGTGCTGTCCTCGTACATCTGCCATTCCGGCCTGGCGTAAACCTAGAATGGCAAGTTATCATCAAATCAAGCGTCAATATATGCTATCGATATATGAATTTCAAGTCAAAGGCTTTGTTCACATTGTGTTAGGAGCATAGCTCCGTTTGCGCCGATATTGTTGAAATAACGTGTGATTGGTCTTATATATCACGTGGTCATTACGTTATTCTCAGTTATTAGTTATGATTCTTACCGCTACGCTCCGGAAGTAATATCAACAAGGCCTTAGAGTTCCCTTTACTGATAAAGCCAGTGAATTTTAATACGAATTGTTGGAAGATTGAACGAAGTACTTTGTAGAAAGTAAAAATAAAAATCCCATTAGAAAAGAAAGGCATTTATACACATTTATTATAATTTAATATAATAAAATAAATTTAAATGCTGCACATTCCCAACTTTGACACAGTCAGTATACCACAGAATATAAATCAGGAGTAGATGGTCAAACATACTGTTTTTAACCAGTCGAGAAAAATGAAGAAATGATTAAGAAAATTAGCTTTTTTACAATTAACTCAAATTTATATGACCACATCAATGGTGTAGGAGTGAAGACTGCGGATAAATGAAGATTTAGTAATATAGGGGCTAAAGGTATCCAAAATTCATGACTTATTTTTACGGGACTACCCATTAGAATTTTAAAAAATATATTTAAATAGAAAAGGCATCTCTCCAAGTTTTAATATCAAACATATATTTCTATCATAGATTTCGATGTGTGCGTCTTTTGTAGCACGACAAACATCTAAATAGTAATCCAGTTCTGTCCAAGTGTTTCGTACCTTATCAGGAGTTATTACACGAATTGCTTCATACGCTGCTTCAACTCATCCACAGTTTCAATTTTTTGTTTATACATAAAGGATTTAATGAATCCCCAAACAAAAATGTCTAATAACGCCTTATATACTACGAAACACTTGGAGAGAACTGGATTACCATTTAGACGTTAGTCGTGCTACGAAAGGTGCACACATCGAAATCTATGATACTATGATAATAATCTATGATTGATATTAAAACTTGGTGAGATGTTCTTTCAATTTAAATATTTTTTTTATTCTAATGGGTAGTTCCGTAAAAATAAGTCATGACTTTTGGATACCTTTAGCCCCTGTATTACTAAATCGTCATTTATCCGCAGTCTTCACTCCTACACCATTGATATGGTCATATAAATTTGAGTTAATTGTAAAAAAGCTAATTTTCTTATTCATTTCTTCATTTTTCTCTACTGGGTAAAAACAGTATGCTTGACCATCTATTCCTGATTTATATTCTGTGGTATATTGACTGTGTCAAAGTTGGGAATGTGCAGCATTTAAATTTATTTTATTATATTAAATTATAATAAATGTGTATAAATGCCTTTCTTTTATAATGGGATTTTTATTTTTACTTTCTACAAAGTACTTTGTTCATTCTTCCAACAATTCGGATTAAAATTCACTGGCTTTATCAGTAAAGGGAACTCTAAGGCGAAATCAAAAGCTAAGGCTACATCGAAATCTATGATACTATGATAATAATCTATGATTGATATTAAAACTTGGTGAGATGTTCTTTCTATTTAAATATTATTTTTATTCTAATGGGTAGTTCCGTAAAAATAAGTCATGACTTTTGGATACCTTTAGCCCGGCCACACTGTAAATAGAATGTTCAATGTATGTGGGAATTCGAGTGGAAAAAAGTTTCAGTTGGGCATATATATATATATATATATATATATATATGTGTGTGTGTGTGTGTGTGTGTGTGTGTTTGTTTGTTTAGTTGCATGTGGTCTTAGTAAACAAGTTAGGTTCATTAATCTGTGGTAACAAACTGTAAACCTTGTCTTAATAGTTCCTATAATTTTTGTTGTACTTATATATAGATTCAAGGCATTCTGAGTTTAAAAGTACTGTATTAAGGCAATCCTGCTCTACTTACTTTAGAAGATTCCTCATTTTTCACTTTTGTTCAGCTGTTATTTTGGGGCAAATCTTGAAACTTTTTATGCTTCAAGATGCATAACTCCATATTTCGTGTGGAGATAAAAAATGTTCTTCTTATAGTAAAAGAAGCCTTTCTTTATTTGGTTACACTTTGCATATGTATTATTTTAAAACGGAATATTCTCCTCGTAATGAAATTTACTAACACTCTGAGTGTATGTAAAGTATTTGTTATAGTATTGATTATATAGGACAAATTTCCAGAATTAAATTCCGAATTCCAGTGTGTAAGTTTGATAGACGACAACAGAAATGAATTGTAGAAATTTAAAAATTAAAAATTAAGTTAAAAATAAACTAATTAAATTATAAATAATAATCAAATATCGCTTCCCAGAGTTGTTTTAATGACTAGCCTCTATCCTCCATCTTAATTCATAATATGGGTTTTCATTCGAACGCAGATAATTTATCTTCAAAAATCATGCAACGAAAATAATCTCTAAGCCCAAGAACAGAAATCTCGTAGCGATATTATATGAATCTTACAAAGATGATATTCAGAGTTATCATGATTTTAACATGACTAAAAACAGCACCTCAAATTACACTTTTTCTCCATACAACGGTATTACTCAAATAAAAGGTAAATAATCTCATCAATTGGCACGTAATTGACAGCGAGTCAGGACGCGTGTCCCCAAAACAAAAAAAAAACATATTTCTTCTGTTTGAAAGATTAACGGAGCCTCTACCTGTATTTCATCCTCTTTGATCTAAGATTCAGGAAGTAACTTTCTTTGGGAACATGCAACGCTTATGAGATGATGGAAAACTCTTTCTTCCTTTATTTGAAAGTCTGAAGTGTAATCAGGTGCGAGTTCAGTCACCTCGACATACCTCTCTCCTTTTTTAATCAGCTATATTGTACAGGTATCATTTATTGGGGATTTTTTCTTTGTCCAAGTTAAGTAAAATCAGTAATAAAAATTTAAAAATAACTAGATGCGAGATTTTAAATACGCTTTAAGATGTTAAAAAATATATTTATTTCTTCATGTGTCTTTGATCTGCAATTATTTTCTTCATATGCAAGAAAATGAAAACATAAAAGAGGAGTAATACTAGAATAGAGGGAGTTATGCCATAGTGGTCGGCTAAGGGTTCAGTCTGATTAGTGCCCCTTTTTATTGTCCTTTTAGTCTTTCATAGTTTCCTTTATATGATCAGTAATAAATAGACAGAAAGGGGAGTGCTTTGTTAACGAGCAATAAGCCTACTAGAGGGCGCGCTCTTCCTCGTAATTAATATATATATATATATATATATATATATATATATATATATATATATATATGAGGCTAAAAATATGGGGGGCGATCGCGCGACCTTAAAACTGGATTTAGTTATTAAGAAATAGGATTAACAATTTAAAAGTCTGGGAGTTCAAATAAGAGGCATCAGGTTTTGCAGTGAAAATATAATTAATGGGTTCGACTTGATTTAATTTCCGAAGAACCGAGGAGAATTTTAGGTAGACGTATAGCCTTGCAGTTTGGCGCTAAGAAAATGCTTAGTTTAGCAAAAAGATCATCCGACATGACATCACGCATAAGTAATGAGCGTCAATAAGCGTTGGTTTTAAAGTTGAAACAAAGAAAATCGGCAGAGCCATGGATAACTAGGGAATGGAAACGACGTGTGCCGAAGGCGCACAGATTTTAATGGGGATTGGGAAGCCTTTTCTTTTAGTTATGGAGCTGAGAGTCGTTAAGAGATTTAATAAATATGTTAGTAAATGATAATGGAGTTGTTGTCACTGTATTTGAGTTTCGATTCTACATTGCCTCGTCACCGGAAAGTCGTCGACTGCCAAATGAAAGATGATTCTCGGGATGTTTAGAATATTGTGTTAAATAGATCGGGCGCGAAGCACCAGCGTCCGACACACACATATATATATATATATATATATATATGTGTGTGTGTGTGTGTGTGTGTGTATACCGGGTGTCAAAAAAGTGACCGACGATTTGAAAAAATCAATTAAAGAAAAATGGAAGGTGATAGAAATGTACACTTTGCTGCATTCTGCTTAGATAACCAGGTAATTTATTCTCGCCGATTTTCAAATTTTGTTACAAAGCTTGTCAATAGATGGCGCTGCTATCCGGTATGCATTCCGTCCTTTCAGATCGCTATTATTTCTACATTCTAGCGTAGGCTTCGAAAATGGTTTATTCGCTGGCACAGCGTATTTTTATTGTTTTGGAGTTTCATCACCTGGACCACAGTTTTGTTGCAACGAGGCGCAGTTTTCAAAGGAAATTCAATGTCAGAAACGGTCCGGCAAACAGTACAATACAGGCACTTTTCGAAAATTTTCATCTTACTAGGAACGTCAGTGACGACCATGCTGGAAATGTCGGCCGCCCAAGCATAGAAGTTTCAGAGGCGAATGCTGCAGTCGTTCAGCAGATCATCCAACAGCGAACCCGAGTTTTCCGTTCACCGTGTTGCTTGTCAGACTGGACTACGACGAATGACTACACACCAAATCATGCGTCAGAGCCTTCACTTGTTTCCTTACAAGATCCAGACTCGTCAACCTCTGATGCCATTAATGCACGCGAGACGTTCGCAAACGCTACTCTGCTGAAGTTGGATGCCTGCGAAATCGATGTCGGAAACATTTGGTTATCAGACGAATCGTATTTTTTACTGGATGGCTTCGTTAATAAGCAGAACTGGCGCATTTGGGGAACGGAAAATCCACATGTAGCCGTACCTTCATCACTGCATCTACCAAAATTCATGGTTTGGGCTGCCATTTCCTCCAGAGGACTTATTGGGGCCTTTTTTGGACACCAAACGATTACTGCAGCAAAATATCTGCACATCCTCCATGAATATGTGGCCATTCAAACAGCTTTGGAGGACGGTAGGAATAGCTCGTGGTTTATGCAAGACGGTGCCCAGCCACATCGAACGACTGCAGTGTTCGATTTTCTCAGCAAACATTTCGGTGATCGAGTCATTGCCCCTGACTACGAGAAGCATATGCAAAGTGGCATGGATTGGCCTCCCTATTCGCCAGATTTGACGCCATGCAATTTTTTTCTTTGGGGGCACTTGAAAGACCAGGTGTATCGTCACAATCCACAAACTGTAGATGAACTGGAACAATACATCTCTGCTGCTTGTCAGAACATTCAAACCGATATGTTTGCACGGGCGTCTGCGAATTTTGCCCTTAGACTGCGTCACGTTGTTGCTGCAAACGGTGGTTCTTTCGAAAACTTTGTTTTATAGTTTTTCCCAGTCAGCAGCGCTATCTGTTGACGAACTTTGTAACTAATTTTGAAAAATTGGTGAGAATAAATTCCCTGGTTACCTAAGAAGAATGCAGCAAACCGTACATTTGTTTCGCCTTATGTTTTTTTTATTAATTTTTAAAATCGTCGTATGTATATATATATATATATATATTATATATATATATATATTATATATATATTATATATATATATATATATATATATATATATATATATATATATATATATATATACAGGGTGATTTTTATTAAACTGACGCTACTCAGAGCCCTCTGCACCGCAATCTATCAGCCAGAATTGCACCAAAATTGATAGATGGACTAAGGACGACATGGGAAAAAGTTTCCATGAAAAAACATTAGTTCCAAAACTCGCCGATAGGGGAATATATGGCGCTGTTGTTGTCGGCTCTTAAGAGAATTTGCATAAAACGCAAGTAAAGCATCAAAATCCAAAATCAGGACTACATAGTCTATAGCACCCCCAGTATTTTGGACTATTAAGATCGGTGTGAAACTGTTGTGCCATCGCTTTGCAGAAGAAAGGGTCATCAGTCACTTTTTTCCACTTGCATGGCCACCTCGCTCCCTAGACCTAACCCATGTGACTTCTTTCTGTGGGGTTATTTAAAGTTCAAGGTGTATCTTGGTGGAGTCTCTAACTTGGCGACCTTAAAGGTCAACATATCATGGACTGTGATGAACATTCGTAGTGACATATTACTCTCGGCCGTTGAGAACGTAGTGTTCAGGATGCAATGTGTCGTCCACCAGGATGGTGATCAGATTGAAGGAGGGAGAAGTGGATTTGCTGCATAAAGCGGTGTTCCTGTGAAATTTTTTTCTTATTCATTTGTCTGCTTATTACAACTTTTTCGGTATTCACCCCTTACCTTTATAGCCCGAAACACTGGCGCTACTGTCGACTACGTAGTTGTGAATTTGCATTTTGATGCTTCACTTGCGTTTTGTGCAAATTCTGGGGGCGCCGACAACAACAGCGCCATATCTTCCCCTATCGGCGAACTTTGTAACTTTTTTTAATGGAAACTCTTTACCATGTCGTCCTTAGTCTTTCTATCAATTTTGTTAGAATTCTGGTTGTTAGATTGTGCTACAGATGTGTCTGAGTAGTGTCAGTTTAATAAAAATCACCCTATATATATATATACATACACACTGTCCAATGAATTAGAAACCTAGGATTAATATTTTGTCGGACCTCCTTTTGCATGGATAACAGCCAGTATTCGTGAAGGCGTCGTTTCTACAAGCTTCTGGAGTGCGTTTACGTCCCGAGAATACCATGCATTGGGTACACAGACCTTAAGACCCAGTAAATTGGATGAAAAAGGAGATTGCTGTCGGAAGCACTTTTCCAACATGTCCCAAACATTTTCTATGAGATTAAAATTCGGGATTTGTGGTGGTCAGGGAAGCTGTTAAAAGTATGTTTGTTTAATAAACCAATATCGAACGATTCTGGTACGATGTATAGTTGCGTTATCGTCCATGAAGTATCCGTCATCTGCGGAGTAAAAATGTAACATTCAGGATACACTTGGTCTGCCAGTATGTCCAGGTATTGCATGGCGGCGTATTTACCCTCATCGTACACCAGGGGCCCACTTCCATACCAGCAGAACATGTCCCACACCATGATACTCCCACCAGACCCTTGCACAATGCGAACAGGGCAAGATGGGTTCATTGCTTCGTGGTGTTCTCGCCAAAATCGACATCTTCCATCAGTGCAAAACAAGGTATAGCGTGATTTATCTGACCACATAACCTTTTTCCAGTCCTCTTTGTCCAGTTTCGTCTTTCCAGACACCACTGCAAACGAATTCTGTCATTTCGGGCTGAAATGAGAGGTTTCCTCACAGGCATCTGACTGCATAATGCCATCCTATGCAATTCTCTGCGCATGGTTCGCACCGAGATCGATCGGGACGAACCTTAGTTGAAGATGTCTGTCAGTTGAGTCCCTTTTATGCCGTACAATCCTTCGGAGACGACGCCGACCACGGTCTTGGTTGATTGCGTTCGAACCACAGTTACGTCTTTTGGACAAGGACTGTGGGTTCTGCTTCCAACTGTTGAACACCTTCGAAATGGCTGCTTTTGAGAACCCAGTGAGTTCTGCTGTCTTCTCAATTGTGGCCCCTGTTAAACGGGCCCCAACAATAAGCCCTTTTTTCAAATGGTGAAAGATCTGTAGCTTATCCCATTCTACTGCGTTTATCGTGAAATGCAGCCGCACACCTTACTTATATTAGCCTTCTGATGACGTTTCATCCCCGCCGTAAATAGGTTTTTCATACGCTCGCCACTAGCGAGCATTTGTAGAAACTCTCACAGGTTTCAAATTCATTGGTCAGTATGTGTGTATATATATATATATATATATATATATATATATATATATATATATATATATATATATATATGTGTGTGTGTGTGTGTGTGTGTGTGTGTGTGTGTGTAAGGCTAAAACGTAAAGCTAAAATATGGGGGGCTTTTGTTTAGAAAGAAATAAGGAATTAACAATTAAAACTGTGAAATTACGAGATATCGGGATAAAAGCATCGCAGAGAAAATATATTACGGGGTGGACTTGATTCACGTAAATTGAAGAACCAGGAAGGGAATCTATAAATAGTATCAAAATTAGAAACGCCCCAGTCTCATCGACGGTTTCTATGTCACACGCATGCGCGATGGCTTTAGAGGGTCAAAGACAATAGCATTTCAATAGCGTCGTCAGACAATAGCGTCGTCAAACGTCGGGAAATTCTTGATCAGTGCGGACACGCGTCGCGAAGGAACGTGATGAATTCTAGATTAAATTAACAGATTGAATCAGGTAGGAAATTATTGGGAAAATAAACTATGTTAGATGTATTAATTGTAGTTCTTTGCCACCGGCCTTTAACTCATTGACTGCTATCACTTAATTATGTAGAGATAGATTTAAGAAGGATTAAGTTTAGATGTAAGACGACATACTGGGAATGGGTGAGTAACAAGCGCGTCATATATATATACATATCTGATTATATCTTCAATTTAAACGAAGGACAGGTATAAATGATACGCACTTTGAAGTAGTACAGGCCCTCCGAGGGAGGCGATATCGCAAACGATCCTAGCAGCCTGTCCTCCTTGAGCTGGCAGAAGACGTGGTTGTTGAGTTGTCCGTTCTCCCTGTCCTCTACCGAGTACAACTTGTACTTGTAGCGAGTGGGCTTGTGGGCCGCGATCTTCAGCTCGGTCTGCACGCGGAACACCACCGGGTTCTGGGGCCGCGATCTTATCCTGAGGTTGTACTCGAAGAAGAAAGGGGTGACCTTCGGAAGAGCGTTGAAGTCGTCCAGGTGGATTGGCTTGTCGAGAAGCTGCCACCTTGGGAAAGAGAAACCGAGGTTGTTATATTTCAAATGGTTATATCAGGGAATATCTAGAACCCTTATGTATTATGGTATTAAGTAATTAAAATATATAACAACTGGCTCTTAAAGTGAAATTATCTGAGGGAAAATCCTTTGTTTTTTATGATATCGAATGCCTGTCACCGATTTTCTGGTTGATATAAATACCTAAAAAAGAAACATAGGATATTAAGAGTGATAATACTGGAGGAAATACTTTATATTTTATTACGTCGCCTGTTATGTGCGAGTAAGCCAAAAAGTATGACGTCGGATGAAGGTGATTTCGCAGAAGAAAAACCTTATCTTATTATAGCATCTATCTCTAGTCAATAATGTGCTGGTTCATAAACTTATCCAAAATTACAACGTCGTATATGTGGGATATCATAGGAGAAAAAATTTGATATTGTTATGATGTCTGTTTCTAGTCAGTTATTTGCTGGTTGAAAAGCTAATCCGAAAGTACACAGGTGTTCGAAATTAAGAGAATTTGCACATTTTGTCGAATTTCCGGAAAACTAATGGACAGTTTTTAAGAAAATTTGGCATGGATACAGTTATGTAAGAGAATAAATTATACCATACAACAGTCATGCTATGAACTCATGATCGTCAGTTAGGCTCATCAGAGCAGGAATGTTGTCAAAACCAAGGTTGCAAGATCGAACATAAAATGACTCTAATATGGGGTATGACTCCCCTCTTACAGTCATACAACACTCCCATCGCGATGCCATACTGGAAACGAGGCAGTTTCATTAGCCCCTGGGGTAGTCTGTCCCACTCCTGCAACAATACAGTTTTTAGCTTCTGGAGGGTTCTTAGAGGAGGATGGTGAGCTGCAATTGCTCTCCAACAGGCATGTTCAGGAAGAGCTTCAGGAAGAGTAGTGTTAACTACAGTACATGGGCCAGGCCCTCCACTGTAGGATGATATAACAATGCATAAAACTTCAGTGATCAATAAAAAATGAAAGTAGGAAGGAAAATAGAAAGTGGGGAAAACAAAAAGCTTCGATAGTATAAGTAAAGCTAAAACATGGGAGAAAAAGAGACAGCGAACAAAGAACAGGACAAACAATTAAAAGTTACGAGCAAGAATGGCACAGGTCCGTTTCTTGTTAGCTGGGTTAGAAGGATCGTAATCGGCAAGATTTTTAATAAGATTATTTGGTAAATCTTTATGGAAGTTAATAGCAAGATTTTGAAGATAATTTTGAATAGTGGGGAGATTTTTCTCCCTATAAATGTCAACATAGCGAAAATACCATAGAGAGTGATTTTGAGCAACAGTCATGTTTTGAGCAACAGCCAGAATTTTAATGTTGGAATCCGCTGCATACGACCAAACAGGTCCAGCATACGTAAGTAAGGGTCTTAAGAAAGATTTATAAATGAGCATTTTGTTACTAAAGTTCAATTTACTATTTCGGGCAATTAAGGCATGTTCATCAGGGTTTAGGTGTGGATACGTGGCTGGGAAATCCTTCCAATGAATATTTTCGCTTTCAAGATAATCGTCCACTAGGTGAGCCTTAGTGGACGAGGGTTGTCGTGCATAAAAATGAGCCTAGGGCCAACTAAGCCACTGAAAATTTGAACATAAGGCTGTGCGGTCTCATCCCTATAACTTTCACCAGTCAATGACCCTCTGTAAAATACATGGAGAGTTGTGCAGCCGTCCCCACGATGCCTGACCAGACCATGACACTTACGCTGGCATAGCGATCTCTTTCTCGGATTTTGGAGGAAAGGTATCGTGTCCCAGGTTCTCTCCAGAGGATAGTACCATCATTAGGTAGAATCAGTGTCCAGGCTGTATCACCACTCGTCTGTGAAAACCCCATTGAAGTCTGGTCGAAGGTTGATGTTGTCTGCACCATTCTAAACGACCCACACATCTCCATGTATTTGACAGAGAATCCTTGACTGGTGAGGGGTATAGGGATGAGATCTTGATGCCCTACGTTCGACTTTTCAGGGTAGCAGATAGCCCTAGGTTCATTTTTTGAACGACAACGCTCGTCCACATAAGGGTCTCCTAGTCGAAGATTATCTTGAAAGGGGGAATATTTGCTGGATGGACTGACCAACCATATATCCAGACCTAAGACACCACATACCAGATATCCAGACTCTACGGAACATGTCTGGGATTCTCTTGGAAGGGCAACTGAAGCTCGCCATCCCCCTCAGAGAACCATCCAGGATCTGAAAACTGCGTTACAGCAGATTTGGGACGGACTTCCACAGGGACTGGACAAAATGCCTCGTTTCCAGAATGGAATAACGCTGTAAGAGCTGTATGACTGTAATAGAGGACCGTACCGCATATTAGAGTCATTCTATGTACGATCTTGCAACGTGGATTTTGTACATTTCCTGTGCTGAGGAGCCAAAATAACGATCATAGGTGCATACCGTGACTGTTGTATGGTATAATTTTTTTCTCTTATATAACTGTGAATTCCATACTAAATTTCCTTAAAATCTGTCAATTAGTTTTCCAGAAAATCAACAAAATGTGCAAATTTTCTTGATCACCCGTGTATAATCGGACGTTTAACTTATATCATGTGATTGTTGAGCAAATTATTGATACGTAATAGACGTCATAATTACTCCTAGTACTTTTAAATATAGATCATAAATATAGATCATATCAGAATAGATTTAAATATAGATTTAAATATAGATCATATCAGAATATAATAATGAAAATATATAACGCCGTATATTAAAGTTCAGTACTTTTATACTCAGAATATAATAATGAAAATATATAACGCCGTATATTAAAGATGATATCAGAGAAGGATAAACTCTTTATCTACGAATAATTATGACGTCTATTACGTATCAAAAAAATTCTGTTCGATGTAACAATGAAAATATATAACGCCTGATTTTAAAAATTATATCATGGATGGAAAAACTTTAAATAATTATAACGTCTATAATGGGTCAATAATTTTCTGATCGATGTAACAATGAAAATATATAACTCCGGATATTAAAAATGATAGAGAAGTAAAGACTTTATAACTAATTATGACGTCTTTTACGCATTAATAATTTGTTGGTTGTATAACATTCTAAAAATGCAACGTCGG
>OU015490.1:46400891-46573391 GCA_907164885.2 Dolomedes plantarius
ATATATATACATATATACATATATGTACATATATACATGTATATTCATATGTACACACACACACACATATATATATATATGTATATGAATCCAATATGGTTAGGGCAAATACATTGACGGCTCAGAGTTATGAGAATAAAAGATTAGCTAAAGAGGACTGACATACCTGGAGTAATTACTTTCAATCTCACTGTATGGAAAGTGTGTCCATATCAGGACCTCGGGGTCAGTCAGGAAAAAATGCTCGTTCAGTTTCCTCTGGAACTTGCCTGTGTGATCGGTGTAACCTGAAATTATAAGCAACCGACTATAGTTCGATTAAAGAGAAAATTAGCAGAAACACTGTAAAATAACTCGTTTTTGGGTTTTAAATACGCTATCATTGATTAAATTCATTATTTTTCCACCTTCTGTTAAACGTCGCCAAGGCATTCCTATATTGCTCGATTTTTTTTCCTTCTTCTGTTAAACGTCGTCAAGACGTTTCTGTATTACTCGATATTTTCTTCCTCTGTTGAATGTTGCCAATGCATTACTATATTTTTCGTTTTTCCCCTCTTCTGTTAAACGTCACCAAAGCGTTTCTGTATTACTCGATATTTTCTTCCTCTGTTGAATGTCGCCAATGCATTACTATATTGTTCGTTTTTCCCCTCTTCTGTTAAACGTCACCAAAGCGTTTCTGTATTACTGGATTTTTTCCCTGTATTAAAAGTCGCCAAGAGATTGCTATAATGCTCTTAATTTCCCCTTCTTCTGTTAAGCGTCACCAAGGCGTTGCAATATTACTCTGTTTTTCTTCCTCTGTTAAAAGTCGCCAAGGGATTGCTATATTGCTCTTATTTTCCACTTCTTCTGTTAAACGTCACCAAGGGGTTGCAATATTACTCTGTTTTTCTTCCTCTGTTAAAAGTCGCCAAGGGATTGCTATATTACTCTTATTTTCCCCTTCTTCTGTTAAACGTCACCAAGGCGTTGCAATATTACTCTGTTTTTCTTCCTCTGTTAAAAGTCGCCAAGGGATTGCTATATTGCTCTTATTTTCCCCTTCTTTTGTTAAACGTCACCAAAGCGCTACTACATTACTCAGTTTTTTTTCTTCCTCTGTTAAATGTCGCTATGTTACTTGGGGGGGGGGGAGGGTCTTTTTGTCTCTGTAAAATGTTGCCAAAAGTCATACCTATATTATTTGTTTCATAGGAAATTTTGGAAAACTTGATAAAAACATACACGCACATATGACAAAACAAGCTGAAAACCCGTGCTTCGCTACGGAGTACATTTTAGAATAATTTTTATGAAAAAATAATGAAATTGCTTTTTAGAGAATTAAATTCTTAATTAATTTAAATTAAATTCTTATGAAACTTCCCTCTCAATTAGGTTAGTGGTTAAATTTTATCTTTTACCGTATTTAAATAATTTTTTTGTCAATTTATTTCATTGTTATGCACGAGACGCAAAATTAATTTAAAGTACCACAAAAAGAAAAGAAATTTCGTGATCAGCATTTAATAAATTAAATTCTAAAAAGTAATCTTTGAAAATTTACCAAAAATCAGAAAATGGAAGATTCGAAAAAGATTTCATTTTAAAGGAATTTTTATGATCTTTCTTGTGATATACATTTTATAACCCTCAAGTTATTATTTTAAATGCAAACATTAAAAAATGTTCCAAAACAGCTTAAAAATTTAATTTAAAAAAAGAATTTTTCAAAAATCTTTCTTAGTGCACCCCTACACTATAAGAAGAATCGACATGCAAAATTTCAGCCCTTTAGATACAGCGGTTTGGTCTGTGCGTTATCTGTCAGTCAGTCAGTTACGGAAATATTTTATATATATAGATTACAACAATAAGGCCTCAGTGGTAAAAATCTAAAATTTCCTGTTTGAAATTGTTCTGATCGATAAATATTTTTATAATACTCCATTGCAACTGTACCTTTTTACAATTAAAAATCCTTTCAAAAGAATCTTTATATCACTAATAAGGACTGAAAAACTGACAGATGTGAACCTTATATTGACGCCTTACGAAAAAATAAACATCTAATGAAACACAGTCACTATCTCATGCTTAGCAATATTCTGTTTTTACATGGTCTTTTCTTTCATGATTTGAATTTAACCCGGACTAGAAAAATAAAATCAATTCCATTTTTCACGATACTTTTTGAATTAACACGGTTAAAAAAATGTCTTTTTAAAATCCCAATTCGCTTTAAATTTTAAAAGGGAAATTCCCCTTATTTGATGTCTGATAAATGTTTAGGGAATTCCCCCTTGTTTGTTGATAAAACTCAGTCTTATGTTTAATTTCAATCAATGTGGGTGTGTTTTTATATTGCAAGTTTTTTATACTGCAATTATAGCAGCATAATTAAATAATAAAATTTACAGATGGTAATAAAATATGTAAGCTCCAATGTTTTTAATCCACCTATTTATTCCTATCTTGAGTGAAATATTTTTATAGACATTTTTTACGCCTTAAGAAAAATAACTCCGAAACTCTGTATTTGTTTGGAAACTAAAATTAAAATTTTAGATCATCTTAAAAATGAAGAAGTATAAACGTCGCAAATATGATTTTCGGTCTGTACGAAGTAACAGTATCTAAGGCCGTCTGCACACGGGGCAACTCAAAAGAAACTGATAACTGACTCAAATCCCAAACCAGTCCGTGATGAGTCGTAACATATGTAATTGAATGGAGCCACGCACACGGCGCAACTGGTTACAAACCCGTCTGTAAGACTTATGACCAGTAGCAAGTATTAAACTAAAATTATACAAGGCGAATTCCGCCAAATGTGGTGGCAAGTTGTTGTATTGCCGCCAAGATGGCGCGAAGAGGGGGAGGTAGGAAAAGGGTCGTTGGCCTCCCGCGAAAGGGGTCGAGGGAGGAGAAGGGGTTTGATGAGGTGGCAGCGAAGCTTTAGGCTCGCTCATATCCTTTGTAATGATATCTGTTAATATTTATATGTAATGGTTATTTTGTATGTTGTATTAATGTATGTATGTTGTGTTAATATATGTATGTTATTTTAATTTACGTGTCTGTTTTCTTTGGAGTGTATCTTCCTTAAAAATGTTCAGTAACAATAACGACGCTTCGCATATTCTACGGGCAACCGTTAGCTAACACAGGCTTCGACGGCAGCTTCCGCTGATAGGCGAGAAGAGTTTTAGTCCGTCCGACGGGTTTGTAACCAGTTGCGCCGTGTGCGTGGCTCCATTCAATTACATAGGTTACGACTCATCACGGACTGGCTTGTGATTTGAGTCAGTTATCAGTTTCTTTTGAGTTGCTCCGTGTGCAGACGGGCTTAGAGTCATCTTTATCGAACCAAGGAATTTTCTGTTTGCAAGAGTTAGAAACTCTGATTTATCCGTTAATAAGGAATTTCTCTGAAATTTCAATTCTTTGAAGATGATAATATAAATCAATGAATGATGACATTTCAGAATATAAATATTCTTACGGCAGTTACATACGATTACTTCTTCAAAAGAGTAATTTTGCCGCGGCTTACAAATCAGCTACTATTGTCATACGAAAAATATGGAAAAAGTAACGTTCCGAAACATTGTTACTAATTTTTCCTACCTTCGTTCCCTTTATCTGTCATTCTTGAAGAGTCTGTCCTCAAAAATAACTGTTTAATCGATAACCTATCAATGGAGACAATTTTTATGGAACGTAGAGATGATGGTATTTCAATGGAAACGTATAAAAGTAGGAAAAGTATTAGAAAACTTGATTTGAAAGCTTGTCATAAGTGTTACTAGTCAATTACTCAAAAAAAATTCTTTCTTTCCCTTAAAATGAATACTCTTCAAAAGAAAAAAAACTTTAATATTGTTTCAATTTAAATTAATCATGACGTTTCAAACAAAAAATTTCAAATAACAACAGAACTTCAGTCTTTTATTACCATGTTTTCATTAAGTCGCTTTCTTGTTTGTTCGTTTGTTTGTTTGTATGTGTGTGTGTGTGTTTGTCCGGTACAAATCTTGCAATCGATTTTTAACTAACTTCCCGATTAGCTAGACATTTGAAACTTTTAGAATAGCTCAGAACACGATGACAATGCATTCTTTTGATACTTTTAGTCATAGTTAAGCAGTTTTGAATTCTTTTTCAGTTAACTTTGTTTTGTAGTCTGGTGCAGCCATCTATCGGCTGGGACGAGAACGAAAAGTTAAACGCAAGTTACCTTCCAATTAACTTCATTTTCTTTCAAGTTGATGGAATAATTCATCAAAAAATTTTGAAAACTATTTATTAATACATTGAATTGTCAAGTTTATACGATTCAACAGAAAATTTAAAAACATGGTATATAAAAAGTTCTTTTTATCTTGTAATTATTGACTACATAATTTATCTACTTTTACAAACTATTCTGATTTCGTGTTCAATTAATTCTTAAATATTGGTGATGCCAGATCTGGAAAAAATAAAAGAGTTGTCCTATGTTGTTTCTTATTTAATTTCCTGAATACTTTTTACAAAAAAGATATGTTTTTGTTCGATTAAAAAATATTGTTTTATTGATAATTTATCAATATGAACGCTATTTTATAAAACATACAAATGATGTGGAGACTTGCGATAGCACAGTGGCTGCATACGACTTCACGCAAAGGAACAATTATTTTTAGAATGATTAATGCAAATTTTGACTGGTCCATAGCTCAACCCGAATATAAAAGGAGTTTCTGATGCAATCTTAAACACTGTACACTGTTAGCTCATTATTTCTTTAATATGTTTTTATAGTCGACAAATGCTTACACTATTTAATTAATAAAAAAGTGTTTATACACTCATACTATTTTTATACACTCATACCAGAGAGTTACCTTGATGAAATATGCTATCAAAGTAACTTATATGCAACTCAAAGCGAGAGAGAAAATTTGAATCTATCAGTACAATAATTAAAAATATTTTTAGGAATGAATTTGGTAATTACATATATACATTATGCCAGGGGTGGGCATTAAGTCGATCGCGATCGACCGGTGGAAAACCAAGACGTTTTGGGGTGACCGTCTTTACTAAGACCTAAGCCGCGCATACTAAAAGAAACATATTTATGGAACACGGACGCTATTTGCTTTAAATGCGGTTTTAAAAGAGTAAGTTTTTTTTCTTGTAATTATGTAGGTAAGTACATATTCCGCATTTATTATTTGGTTATAATAAATATTGTAGACCTTTTTTTTAGCTCACCACACCTACGTCACTGGGTGGACCGCAACACCTTGAAAAAAATTAGAATTAGCCCGTACCTTGGAAAAGTCTGCCCACATCTGGTCTAGTATGTGTATTTTTGCAACCGAGTGTTAAATTTTGTTCTAAATCAGGGGTTTTCAAACTTTTTTCTACATAGACCTCTTTTAAAAGAATTATTTTCTTCATGGACCCTCTAACATTTTTCTCCCTAATATACAGCATACAATATAATTATAATACTAATAATTACACATAAAACACTTAAAGATAACAATTTGACTCAGAATAGGAACAAAAAATTAGAAAAATCGGTTTATTAGGTTTATGTTTTATTATTTTTGTACTATTTTCACTTTTAATTTCCCAAATATAAGCAATTTCAGAAACAGATTGCAATTGCACAAACATCGCCAAGAGGAAAACGAAACTGCTTCTGATTGGTTGCATCGGTAGGACCTGTGTGCTGTTTAAGGTCCAGTGGATTTCCCCTGTCCTGCCTAGTGTTGGTACACAAATAAAAACAGACAACGGCATTCGAGGCATATACAAAAGCGACATGACATTCGAGTTTAGATGCGTGGATCCCTCCGTCCTATGTAAATCTGTATTTATAAATATTAAAACGGATATTATTATCTAATAATTTCATCCTTAAAAAATTAAATTAAATTTTAAAACAAAAAAAAAATTAAATTAAATTTTAAAACAAAAAAAATTATCATAAGCCCCCAATAGACTTCTGTAGTACTATAGAACCTTTTTAAACTTTCCTCGACCCCCAGGGGGTCACCCGTTGGGAATACCTGTTCTAAATCATTAAAATGTGGTTTTATCTATTCTGAGCGTTTTTGTGTGTGTTAAATCAAATCTGATGTAGCAAGCTGATCTTAAAAACCATGAATATGAAGAACCGCCAAAGATGCATTTTCTATGAAAATTTATTTAAAAAAGAAAAATATTGATTAAAAGTTTGCTGTAAATGTTGCCATTCAATTCCTCTAAAATCCATCCTAGGGCTCGAGGTAGCCTTGTAGTAGCGCGCTGGCTTTCGATGCTGAGGGTGCTTGGATCGAATCCCGACGCAAGCCATTAAATACCGTTAGGCCGGATATGGGGGCGTTAAATCCGTAGACCGGAAATTCCCTCTATGAGGTCAGAGAGGGTGGGAGAGGGTACCCCCAGATGTCAACCCTAGGAGTGCTCGGTCAAAATTGAGGTGGAAACTAGCTAAGGCAGACTCCGAGACATTTGGCGTTATATAAACCGGAGCCTCACACTTCAGCCGGAAACCTATATGGATCTGGTCAGAAACCAGGAGGCATTACACACAGCAACAACAAAATTCATCCTTGTATACCTTTTAAATTGGATATTTATGAAAATAAAGATTCGTTGAATAGTATTTTAATTTAAATGAATCGAGACGTTCCAATGGTTATCTTATTGCTCAAGGATGGAATTTCTTAATCTCTCTCTATATAACAGTTCCGTAACTAACTGACTCACTGACTGACATACAACGCACAGACCAAAACGCTGGACCCAAAGGGCTGAAAGTTTGCATGGCGATTCTTCTTATACTGTAGGGGTGCACTAAGAGAGATTTTTGAAAAATTATTCTTAGATTGTTTAAAATTAAATTTTTAAGATGTTTTAGTAACTTTTTTTAAGTTTGCATTTAAAACAGTAATTTGAGGGTTGTAAAATTTATATCACGAGAAAGATCATACAAATTCCTTTAAAATGAGATCTTTTTCGAATCTTTACCTTCATTTTCTGATTTTTGGTGAATTTTTAAAGATTAATTTTTAGAATTTAATTTATTAAATGCTGATCACGTGATTTCTTTTTCTTGTACTTTAAATAAATTTATCGTCACGTGCATAACAACTAAATAGACAAAATTTTTTTTCTTGCTAATGCGGCAGACGATTGGACATTATCCAAAAAATATTAAAATACAATAAAAGATATTATATTCCTCAAACTGTACTATATTACTTAGTATGTCCTGTTACATTTAATTTGAATACATTCATCTACATTATTTTTTCTATAGAAATATCCCTTACGATTTCTTTATAAATATATATATATATATATATATATATATATAAATATAAATATAATATATATATATAAATATATGTATATATATATATATATATATATATATATATATATATATATATATATATATATATATATATATATATATATATATATATATATATGTATGTATATTGCATTAATTGCATACATTGACCGTTGTATTTAATTTGAATGTACTCCGTAGCGAAGTGAGGGTTTTCAGCAAGTTCACTATATAATTCAACTCCGTATTGCAAATGATCGGAGATATGATCAATCAATTCTTTCAAGACGCCGAAAGCAACAAGATTAAAGAAATGTATCAGTTCACCAACATTGTTGATAATTTTCCCTTCTTCCATTTCCTTTCTACATTTTTAACCATACACTAAGCAAATTACTTAATCGATAACCTATCAATATCTAGACTACTTTACGAAACATACAAATGATGACATTCCTATGGCAACGTATCAAAGTAGAGCAAAAAATCTTGATTAGAGAGCTTGTTGTAAGTGTTGCTAGTCATTTATTCTAAAAATACGTCTTAACGTCTTTTTTCACCCTCTTTTTGTGTGTTTATTAATTTGTAACTTCTCGTAGAATATCAGGCACGAACCATGTCTGATCTTCATTCTTGCAAAAACGAAGGGCAAAGCAATTTGTTGTAAAACGCGTAGATTGCTAAAATTCAAACGGAAAGGCCTACTGAGCGATTCTGCCTTTGCAAATTGAAAACAAATAATTTGCAAAGACTGGGTTGGACTTTTAAAAAAAGCCAATCTGTTATCTACAGTGGCTCCCAAAAGTGTTCGTACACTTACGATTTTCAATGAAATAGGGGTCTATCCATTGATTAAAATGAATATTTCAGAATGGGTATGTAATAATAAGATCTATAATCTATTCTTAACAAAAATACATGAAATATTTTGAAAACATAGTAAAACTTTATTTTTAAGAAACCAATAATCCAAAAGAAACAAAAACTTTATCTCGCAAAAGTCATCGTACACTTGTAAAAAATCTCTACATATTAGTAAATATTCTAATTTTTCGTTAAATTAATATTTAGTAAGATATCCTTTAGCATCCACAACAGCTTTTAAACGTCTGGGAATAGATTGCTTTAGTTCTTTTGTAATTTTTGCATCAATGTTCATCCATTCTTCCATCATAACTGTTTTTAGTTCGCTTTTCGTGTGAATGTAGTGTTTTCGTACTCGAACCTCCAGTTCTCTCCAAATATGTTCTATTGGGTTTAAATCTGGCGATTGAGGTGGTGTTTTCAAAACTTGTGGACAATTATAGAGACACCAGATGCGAACGTTGAGAGCCGTGTGCTTAGGATCGTTATCTTGATAAAAAACAAAGTTGTTTCCAATACCCAAATTTTGAGCTGATAATTTTAAATTGTCTCTTAAAATATTTATAAAAACAGCATGATTAATTATGCCATCAATAAATACCAAATTTCCTAGTCATGATGCTGACATGCACCCCCACACAAGGATACCTCCACCGCCATGCTTAACTGTTCCTACTAAGTTCTTGGGATTAACTTCCTCTTTGTTTTCTTCTGCAAACAATTATACACCCATCAGCACCAAAAATGTTCATTAGCAAAAAAGACATTATTCCAATAGGTTTGGGGCTTATTTATCATTGATAGTGCGAAGGGAAGCCTAAACTTTCTGTTTTTCTCACAAAAAATTTTCTATGGACAGAACGCCCATGTAATCCAGCTATTCTGAGAACTCGTGAAAAGATTTCAGGTGTAATTGAAGTAGAAAATGTTTCATTGAATTCTGCAGAAACTTTTACAGCACTCAAACGTGAATTTTTTACATATTTTCTAATTATAAATCTCTGATCACGTTTTGTTAACTTTGCCGGACGGCCTTTTCTTACCTTGTTTTCTATCCAATTTTCTTCTTTAAAGCGTTTTTTCACATACTGCACAGTAGAATGGGATAAATTAAGTAATTTAGCAATATTCCGAACTGATTTACAACTACTATGATGAAAAATAATCAATTTTCGAATGCTGTTTGTTGTTTCTTTACGTCTACGAGCCATTTTTAAATAATAAATAGAATATTACGGAGTAGGCAAGCAAAAATTAAAGCCAAACGATATTTTAAATGCCACCACAGTTCAAAAATAAAAATAAAGCGGCAGACAATAATTTTAATTATGAATTTATCCGAAAATATTTCAGTGTACGATGACTTTTGTGAGATAAAATTTTTGTTACTTTTTGATTACTGGCTTCTTAAAAATAAAGTTTTACTATGTTTTCAAAATATTTCATGTAGTTTTGTTAAGAATAAATTATAGATCTTATTATTAAATACCCATTCTGAAATATTCATTTTAATTAATGGATAGACCCCTATTTCATTGAAATTCGTAAGTGTACGAACAATTTTGGGAGCCACTGTATATATATAAAACAGTTCCGTAACTGACTCACTGACTGACATACAACGCACAGAACAAACCGCTGGACCTAAAGGGCTGAAATTTTGCATGGCGTTTCTTCTTATAATGTAGGGGTGCATTAAGAGAGATTTTTGAAAAATTCTTCTTAGATTTTTTTAAATTAAATTTTTAAGCTGTTTTTGTAAATTTTTTTAAGTTTGCATTTAAAATAATAATGTGAGGCTTATAAAATTTATATCACGAGAAAGATCACAAATATTCCTTTAAAATGAAATCTTTTTCGAACCTTTACCTCAATTTTCTGATTTTTGGTGAATTTTTAAAGATTCATTTTTAGAATTTAATTTATTAAATGCTGATCACGTGATTTCTTTTTCTGGTACTTTCAATAAATTTATCGTCACGTGCAACTAAATAGACAAAAATAATTTGTTTTTCTTTCTAATGCAGCTGACGATTGGATATTATCCAAAAAAAAAAAAAAATATCCCTTACGATATTTTTATAAATATATATATTTTTCTACATCAATTGTATACATTGATCGTCGCATTTATTATAAATATATATATTTATTTTTTTGGCATTAATTGCATACATTGACCGTTGTATTTAATTTGAATGTACTCCGTAGCGAAGCGCGGGTTTTCAGCTAGTTGACTATATTCATTATTTCTTCTTCCCTGTATACGTCGCCAAGACTTTACGGTATAACTTGTTTAGTTGGAAATTTCGCCAAATTTGAAAATGGAATAAAAGTAAATCTGTTAGTGTGATGGTAGTAATAGCTTCTCAGAGCTCACAACAGACCTTGAGAACGGATAGCATTTTTTTTCAGCCTTTCACGTCGTGAATGCTACCCTCACATTGCTCTAAATGCTTTTTTTTAGGAGAATACTGTTGATGTTCCAAAGACCTTGTGAAGATATTGAAATTGTCAGTTTCATTGTGGTAGAATCAACGGTATTTCCGTGGAATTTCTTTTCATAATTTTTAAAACTGCGTTTTATAAGTAATGGGTATTTCATGAGTTACACTGGTTTTTGGTATGTTTGCATCATTTTTAGCGCAAATAAATGTGAATGAATTATATAAAAGTTCTTTTAAAATTCAAAAAGGTGGTATAATAGAAAATCTTACATTTCTTTAAGGGGACACTGGACCTTCAAACCTAACTTTTTTGTTTTGTTTTGAATGGATTTGCTTGAAATTTGAATATGTTATTAGTATCATAAATATGTAAATGTGGTTAAAATTTAAAGATGAAATATTAATAATTTATGAATTATGAATTATTAATTATATCAAAAATTGGCCTAATTACAAATGTTCCCTCCGCATTTCTTTTGCATATAATATGGTAATTTTTATTTGAAGGATACTTTATAGATCTAACAATAAAACTTATTGCTTATTTTGAGCATTCATTAAAAATATAAAGAGAAAACAAATAATAATAGGGAAAACACCCTTTTTATTACGCAAAATGCCTATAAATCATCTTTTCAAGTACAAAATTTAGAAATTCTGAGCTACGAAGCATAATTCTTTTCAATAAGATTTATTTGATGTACAGTTAAGTATATAAAACTTAAATTTTAAAGCAATACGACATTTAGAAAAGCGCCTGTAGCAGTTTGAATATTCGTATGACACGAAAATATTTATTTTGAGAAAAACCCATTTAAAGTTATTGCTATTAGTAACCACATAATATCTAAATTAAATAAAAATGCCTATAACGAGGAAAGTAATCACATAAATTAAAAATTCTTTTTTGCAACACATTCAACTCGTCCGTAGTTTCACGATTCAATAAAATAAAAAATAGAATTTTTGAACACATTTCACAATTTTGAAAGTCCACTGTCCCCTTAAAGCAGTGGTTCCCAACCGGTAGTCCGCGGACCACAGATGGTCCGCCAGAACCTCGGGTGGGATCTGGCACCACATATAAAAAAGTTGCTAAATAAATGGGGAATTTGAAAGCAATGTTCATTGAACTAGATGGGCCGAAAATATCCGATGACTATCAGGTGTTGAATTAAAATTTCTTAAAAGTTTAACATTCCCCTAATAGCTGTCGTGTTCTGTGTATGCCTCTGTCAAGTAACTCTTCCGGAGCGACCGCATCACAAATATAGCAGCCTATATTAATCTCACGTGCAAAAATACAATAATGAACAGAAATTTTAAACACCAAAATCGTTTGTTTAACAAATTTGTAGGTTAAGTTAATTGTTATTTAATGCACGTGTATACAGGTTTAAAATTCATGAAAATAAAAAGAAAATTCTGAAACGCGATTGCAGCGCTGCCTACCGGATCCAATTATTGAATGCACGTGTATACATCATTAAAATTCATGAAAATAAAAAAATTCTGAAACGCGATTGCAGCACTGCCTAAATTGTCTGCAAAAATTTTTTGCACGTGAGTAATTTGTATGATTTTTTAATCTGATTTTCTTTATATATTATTTTTGCTTATATATATTATTTCTTATATATATTATTTTTGCTTAATATATTTATTCATAGCATATTTATAGCATATTAGTTATATTGTATACATAGAATATTAGTTATATTGTGCAAGTCGGATTGAAAAATCAGCGGTAAGCATGCTTTTTTTTTCCAAGAAGACTTTTTTTTTAAATTATAAACTCGGATTTTTACAACATTTTTAATTATAACATCAGATAGAAAAACAGCTAATATTCTGTAAAAATTTCTAATATTTTAACAAGGTTATGAACCTTTTTTGTATTGGAACTGTTCATTTATTTACCGTCAAGTTTTAACGGGTACTATCTAGTAATTAATATTTTGTTAAATATGATACGTTAGAATGTGAGCACATTAATACTGTATCCTTTTTGTCTGAGGGATATTCTATACCCCCCATACCCCCGGAATGTCCTTCCCCCCTCAAGTCGGTGGTTGGTGGTGGTGGTCCGCACATGGTTCAATTTTTGGCTTAGTGGTCCGCAGATTTCTATGGGTTGGGGACCACTGCTTTAAAGTATCGGAATTAAATAATCAGGAGGAAAAAAACACACTTCTTACAGTCTTCAAAACAAAAAAATTAGCGACTTTTTCATTCTTTTTCAGTTATTTTATTACATCAGTTGTCAACTTTTCTATCACGAATTTAAAAGATTTTGAAAGAAAAAATTCTAATAAAACCTTTTAGTATTTAAGGACAAATGAGTACCCCAAAAATGTTTCAAAGGATAAAACTGACGGCTGTTTTGTATGCCATTCTATTCAACGTGCAAAATATGGCGCCTAATTGTAACCCTGAAATGGTTAGGTATAGAATAAAGCAAGTCAGTGATGGCGGTTCGTTGGGAGCTGCATTAAAATGATATTTATTGTCGCTCTGCAATCCAGATGCTCTTCATTACTGACATCAATGCTCGATGACATGTCATATGATGTCACCAATATAAAAACTGAAATTCAAACGATCAGAAATGTGTTATGAATTGAGATTCCCATTGTTTCTTACCCTTTGTGGAGTATGCGATTGGCAAACCCCTTCCAAAGCATACAGTCTCGAATGCTTGGTGCCCTCTACCAAGCATAGTGGTGACTCTCTGAGGGTATGGTGTGCTATCTTTTGGCATTCTCTAGGACACTTAATTGATTTTTAGTCTCCTCGGACATCGGAAGTATACGAAACCATTCTGACGGACCACACGCATCCTGTGGTGTTTACATGCATTGTTCCCTAATAACGACCCGTGCTTCCAAGATGATAACGCACCTACGCATCGTGAGAGGTGTTGCAAGATGTTTGAAGGTTATGAGAATTAGATACAATATATATCTTTGCCACCTCAATCGCCTGACAATAATGTTTTTTAACATTTGTAGGAACATGTGGATTAAAAGGTTCAGTCATGTTCTTTCTTTCTAGCATCATTTGAACAATTACGACATGGGTGAAGGATGATTGGTACCAATTTCCAATATCTAATCTACAAGACTTATATCACTCAATTGACTGCAACGTCGTATTCATCCCATTTTGCAGGCCAAATGTGGGCCTACATTTTATTAATAAAAAGATATGCATAAATGGTAAGAGTTCCCATTGTTTTAATAACTCTCTGTATAGCAATAATTTTATTCGTTAAAGGCTTCATTAACTTGCAGTTAAAGAAGTGATAGTTTAATATTTCGAGCAGGGTACCAAGATCTGCGCAGCTGCAGCATTTAGAAGGAAAACGGGACATGACTGTTTAGGAAAGCATTTACACCGAATTGGAATCTTCAATGGCCAAAATTGTCTTCTATGCTCGCAAGACATCGAGTTGGGCAGTAAACATTTATTCAATCGTAAAGTCGTTTCTACAAAGGACTTATACGATATTTGAATGCCAGGGAACTGATGATGCAATTGAGTTCTGACCCCTACGTTAATTTGTTTGCCTCATTTTTGGAGCCACCCTTTTGGCATAGTGGATAATGTCTTTGCCTTCCATACCATGGGCTGCGGTTTGATTCTGGGGTATGACTTGATTGTCATCTGGGGGTAAAGTCAGTCTTCCGCCTGAAATAGAAATCCTGTATAGAAAGGGAAGGTGGGAAAATACCACTGTCCGTCGCCGGGTTCATCAGCTGTGTAAAAGAAATTATCACTGTGTATTTCTTTCTCTATATTGTTCTCTATCTCTTCGTACGTACTTCCGACCGGGAACCTTGTCTGAGGCACCAGGGACATCAACAACAATACCTTTCACTTGCAGTGTTTTGTAAACTCATTTGTCTTTTATTGCATTTTCTTATTTGCTCCAACTCCATGCACCATGGACATGGACATGGACATAAAGTTTTCGAGAGGTTCCTAATAGGTCTAAGTAATCCCTTTACCCTCGGTGGGGATATTGGAAGCACTTAATCTTATCACGCATGGTCCAAGAAGAAATGAATTAAGTTTTAAAAAAAGGTAACGTTAAGTTATAAAATAAATTAAAGAAGTTACAAAAATAAAAATAAAAATATTAGAATTTAGCAAGTTAAAGTTAACACACAAAAATTAAATTAGCAAGACGTGTCAAAATAAAATGTTCCAATCTATACTTATATATAAAGAGAGAGCGATTTTGTACGTGGAGGGTAATCTCCAGAATCACTGCACAATTTTAAAAATTCTTTCACTGTTTGAAAGATACATTATTCCAGATGGACATAGGCTATATATTATGTATATCTGATCAGTAGAAATAAAGTTAGGTGCTTAATCCTAACAATCTCCATTGTTACCGCTACTGTCCTCTACCGCTTTTTGTGCCGAAGTCTTCAACGATCCTTAACGTGGTGCTATCGCGGTGGGCTTCTGTTCTGACTTTAGCGGTTCGAATCTAGCCGTTCTCCGGCACGCCTTTTTCTTTTAAAAAATTAACTTTAATTATTAACTAACGTAATATTAATTTAAGGTATTATTAAGGTTATTTTTAAGGTAAAAAAGATTTACAATTTATTGGCTATCAACTGGAAATTTATTTGTATAATATTTTATTCAACCCGGACAAAGTCGGGACGGGCCGCTAGTATAAGATAAAGTAAAAACCAAAATATAAAGATTAAACGCTCATTGACATAAATAAATTTTAATACGATAGAACACGATCCCTCTATGCACCATTCTGTGATCCACGGAGGCCAAAGGTTGCACTAAATGATTTTAGGACTAAGAAAGTTATAAAAAATATTCAACCAGATGAGTTCTAATCAATACTTTAGCTAAAAAGCGCAGCGTTTGTTTAACCAGTTCTTCATACTTTGATTTGGATTATCGAGTCACGAAAAGCAAAACTTCAGAAGCGGTCATCAAATGCAATATTTTGCAGAAAACATTGATAAAACCCACATCGTACCAATAACTCAGATAAAAAGAAACTGTGGGTGGCAGTAAAAGGTCATACATAAACTGAATTATTGAAAAGAAAGTTATCACATTGCCTCAGAATTGAAAAAACACCCCCCTGTCCTATCGTTCAAAACAATTCATGCTGTAACGCTTCAGATGTGTGAACCAAAGCGGAAACGAAAATGGCCAATTAGTCACTAGGGAAATGGCCATTCGAGACACATAGGGAACGCCCGACCGACAACAAAATTAAGCGACTGACATTGGTGTTATAGGGTTAATCGTTCACTGTGATAAAAGGACATTCGAGACTCCAAATATAGGTATTGAAGGTCAAAAAATTTCTCTATCAATCAATATGTTCACGTTTCCTTGCAAGGTCCCCATTAACGTACTTTTCTAACAACTCACGTAACGCAAAAGATACTATTTTCATAAATATCTGATGACTTACAAGATTTATAATTATGCCATGTGGAAATCAAAACAAATCCCTTTACTACAAAAATCTTTTCCTTTGATGAACTCCTTTGAGTTAGTTCTACGCTGATTGGGAAAAAGAAATATCTGATATTGAACTAGTATGAAATAATAAATGTTTTTGTGCACATGCGTTTTGGGTGATTGACTACATTTCTATGCCTTCGATATCATATAAAATTATATTAATCGAGATTTGTGTTGACTCTCAATGAAATCCTTTATGGAAGTAGATATCGTGAGCTTGTATAGAATACTATATTATGAAATTATATTCATCGAAATTTATGCTGACTCTCAAATGAATCCTTAATGAAAGTAGATATTATGACATTGTATAGAATACTATCATATAAAATTATACTCATTGAAATTTGTGTTGACTCTCGATGAAATCCTTTGTTTAAATAGATATTATGAACTTGTATATAGTATTATAAAAAAAATTATATTCATCGAAATGTTTGTTTACTCTCAATAAAATCATTAATGTAAGTAGATATTATGAGCTTATATATAAAACTATCATATAAAACTATACACAACAAACTTTCAGTTTGTTGACATTCAGTGAAATCCGTTACGTCAGTAGATATTGTGAGCTTGTTTAGTATTTCTTCATATAAAACTATATTAATCAAAAGTTGTGGTGACTCTCAATGAAATCCTTTATGCAAGTAGATATTATGAACTTGTATATAATACTATCGTATAAAATTATATTGATCGAAATTTTTGTGAACTCTCAACGAAATCATTCCTGAAAGTACATATTATGAGCTTGTATTTAATGTTATCATATAATATTATATTCATCGAAATTTATGTTTACTCTCAATTAAATCCTTGATGCAAGTAGTTAGTATTAGCTTCTATAGAAAATTATCATAAAATTATACACATCGAAATTTGTGTTCTCTCAGCGAAATCCCTTATGTAAGTAGAAACTATGAGCTTGTATATTCATCGAAATATGTGTTGACTCTAAATGAAATCGGAATATGCTACGGGATATACAGTTTACTAATGGAATGCTTATCAAAGTACAATTCAAGTTTTATTTCGTCTGCGCGTTTTCAGGAAGTCAGAGCAAATTGTATGCGCTTAAAACTAGATAATTTATAGTGCGGTGCATAAACAATTATTAATTTTACTTAACTTTAGGGGGTCCAGGAATCAAAATTCTTCAAATTTTCGAAAAAAAAATTACTGCATAAAATTTTTTTGTTCTTTTCCGTTTTAAACTGACGTTAAATCATGTTTCTATCTTAATGAGACCAGGAAATATTAAATTTTTTGTGACATTCTAATAGCAGTCAATTTTTGTTTAAACCTTTAAATGCGTTTTTCTGCATGATTTTTTCCAACCATTTCTCATCTTTAAATTGCTATAAGTCAAGAACCGTTTAATATAAATTGCTGAAGCTTGGAACATGTCTTTTTCAATAATTTTACTTTAATTTTGATTCAGCAAATTTGAAAAAATATTTATTTTTGAAAGTATGATTTTTAAAAAATAAGTTACATAATTTTTTTTTAATTTCTATTCAAATATTTTTATGTGTTTATTAATATTTAAAAAAATGCTGGATCTAAATTAAAACTTATATATTTATTTAATTAAATGAAAAAATCTTGAAATTCGACAAATAATATTTCGAGTTATAACGATTTAAAATTACCCCCTTTTCTTTTAAAAAAATTTAATTTTAAAATTACCCCATACTGAATATGTACCATTCAAAATTACCCCATACTGAATCTGTACCATTCAAAATTACCCCTTGCTGAATCTATGCCGATTTAAAATCACCCAAGTTTTTAAAAAAAATTAAATTTTTTAATTTTTAAAAACTTTATGACAAGTTTTATGATGTGATTTTGTTTACAAATTATATGGTTAACCATCCCAAAAAAATTTCAAATTTTAACTAGCTAATTAATTTTTTTAAATGTGTCCCGGATCCCCTTAATTTATTATGCTTTTAAGCAGAATTATTTATTTATTTATTTATTTATTTTTCTAATGATGTCAATAAATTGAAATGACCGATAATATTGAGTGTAAATCAAAACATTTTGTTGCATTCCGATGTAAACTTCAAATGTTACTTGGCTTTTAGTGATATTAAATGTAGATCAATTGATCACCAAAAATAACCCGTAGAGCGTTGGTTGAGACGTGAAAAATGTCCCGGGTATGACGTAGTAACTTCACTAAATCAACTTCGTTATTCGAATGGGGAAAGAAACTAAAGCTGCAATTTAAGCCATATTTAATCCTCACTCGAAAAATGCTTTGAAATCATAAACTTGTAAATAATGGTATTGCTTAGCTTTTCTAATTGAAATTTGGGTTTCCGAGCTTCGCTGGAAAGAATTATACCTAAAAGGCCTTCTTCCCATTGTTTGTACCGTGTAGCTTTGCGTTCTTCTGTTCCTGCCGAGTTTGTTTACATGAGCTGTGATTGGTTTGACGCGTTTATCACGGTGTTACTAAGTTGAGCTCTGTGATTGGTTAAAATTTTTAATACTGATGTGAGTCTCCGCTGCGTAAGCAGTGGAAACAAGACCTATAATACAACGCTATAAACCAGAGTTTATGAATTATAATATCATTTTTAAATAGCTGTCGTCTTGGAAGTAACCAAATTTAACTTTCCAATTTGTTGATATTAAGCAAATTAAGAGCAGAGAAAAAGACATTGAGGACTGTTTCAAAAGGATTTGAATCGTTCCGAACCAACCTTAATTTTATCCTGAACTCCACTGTATAAAGCATTCTCCTACACAAGAAATTATCTAACTAAGAAATATCATTTCTGCACTGTAAAAAAAATGCTGTTTCAGGTTGCAATGTTTCTGGGTAGTGAATTTAACTGTTTTGGGTATCCCATATCTGTATCTTAAAGATGCATTCGTACCCTTCTATTTATACTTCCCTTTTTGTAATATACCTAAAACAGCATGCGCTGATTATATATACTCGTATAGTCAATAATTTCGGTGACTACCCTCCCCCCTCATGCCCGGTGTGTGGGGGAACCGAAATAGTCTGGTTATCTGTTTACGCGTGAGACGTCACATGACGCTTTGCACAACTGCTAAGGCGCGCAACTCACCATTTGACTGCAGACTGTCAGCCTATGATGTCGATGTAGCAAAATGTCCTTTTTGGAGCAACGTTCCAACATTAAATTCTGCTACAAATTAGAAAAAACCACTGCAAAAACGTTACGGTTAATGCAAAAAGCGTATCGAGACGAAGCTATGTGCAGATCGAAAGTTTTTAAATGGTACAGCTTGTTTAAAAAAGGAGAGACGCTGTTGCAGATGATCCGCGAAGTGGGTGGCCAGTGTCCCCACAAACGGAGGCGAACATCCAACGGGTAGGAGCAGTGGTTGGTTGGTTGAAGTTTATGGGCGCAAGGTACAGAAAGGACAAGCTGCGCCAAACACAAGGTAACATCGTCAACAAATGGTATGTACAGATTCTTCGTCGTCTCTGGGAGGCAATCCGTAGTAAACATCCACACGTTTGGAAATCCAGCATGTGGATGTTGTTGCCTGACAATGTTCCGGCGCACCGATCCCTGATGGTGCAACAAGCCCTTTCTAAACACGGCACCACAGTTCTTCCACAACCCCCGTATTCCCCAGACCTCGCTCCTTGCGATTTCTACCTGTTCCCGAAACTGAAAGATCGCATCAAATGCCGAAGAGGTGATGGCAACAGCGACAACCGCTTTACGACAGCTCTCACGCAACGGTTTCCAGGACTGTTTCCAGAAGCTGTATCAACGCTGGCAGATGTGTATAGTTGCGGAAGGACATTATTTTGAAGGTGGTTGTGTTCAGAAGACTTTGTAAGTGTATTCGTTGTTGTAGTAAATAAAGTCCCCGAATTTATTGACTGTACGAGTATATATATATATATATATATATATATATATATATATATATATATATATATATATATATATATATGCGCGTGTGTGTGTCGGTAAACTGTCCGGAGGATTTAGTATCATCGCATGCATGCTGTTTTCGGTATATTACAAAAATGGAAGTAAAGTTATAAGGGTGCGAAAACATGTTACAGTTACAAATATGGGATTCCCAAAACAGGTAAATTCACTATCCAGAAACATTACATTCTGAAACAGCATTTCATTTTTACAGTATGTTAAGATTGATGGATAGTAGCCATGTTGGATTCGCTCAGTTCAGTGTTAACCTATGAAGAAAATTTTTTCTAAGCATTGTCGATTTCGATTTTAATTTTTTTTATTGCACTCCTCTAGAGAGGCTATATTTTCCATTTTAGAAATTCCGTAGTTCACAGTATACCTCATTTTTAGCATGAATAATTTAAATTTAAATATATTATTTGAGTTTCGTTTCAAAAACTTTTTTTCCACAAATGCGGAGGCACTTGTTGTTTCTAGACATTCACTGATTGTGAATTACCGGGCAGACAACGCCTTGCAGACACCAGACCAGTAGTGGTCAACATCGAATCCTGACGGTAACCCTAACTCACACCACGAGAGTGAGGGCCATTCATATAAGGGGTCACCATATAAGCGGCCAGCACAACCCCCTACAAGCCGGACCCGTAATTTAGAACCGAGTCAAGTGACGAAACCGGAACACGTGAGCCCGCACTTCCCCAGAGGTAAATTTGAGAACTTTGAGGACATTGCAGCCACGATGGATTTTTACGTGCACAGCTGCCATTAGTGCACACGGTGGGGGATTTGTCAGCGACCGACATCGAACCAGCAACCTTCAGATCACTAGCTGCTGATCACTAGCTTCAGATCACAAACTGCTGATCACTAGCTTCAGATCAAAAACTGCTGGCCATTCATTTAAGGGGGCACCGTATAGGTGGCCAGCATAAACCCCTACAAGCCGGTCCCGTAATTTAGAACCGAGTCAAGAAACGAGACCGGAACGCGTGACCCCGCACCTCCAGAGGTAAATTTGAGAACTTGCAGGACATTGAAAACTATGTCCGAGTGAAAAAAGGACATAGTTTTCGGAGTGCAATTTTTAAAAAAATATATTTTCAAATCCAAGTGGATAATCATTGGAAACATTAACGCATCTTTTGTTCAAAGTTAATGTGTTTAATGACATTATGTCAGAAAAATATCACCTATTACAATACATAAGCAGCACGTGCTCTGTTCCTTACCTGTTCCCCAAGTGACGTCGATGAGTCTCCAAGCCCCGAATATGAAGACAGCATTCCAGGCATGTGTAATGTCCTCGCCTGGATGAAACTGGTGACCTGGGCGATAGTCGAAACCCTTGGCGAATCCATGGACGCGTTTCACTCTAATGTTGGCTAACCTAGAAAGGAGAGATGCATAAACAGTGAGTACGAGAAACATTTTAATTTTAACACACACACAAGATATATTTGAGTAGATATTTATCACAAACGAGTTTTTTTTTGTATTATACTCTAGTCTGCCTATGCTTAAACTCGAGTAAGTTATGGCGGGTCAAGTGAAGAATCGCCCACTTACTTGGCGTTTTTTTGGCGCTTTTTACGAGATTCAAAAGCGCGCCAATTGCGGTATCCAAGCCGATTTCGAATAGTACAGGGTGTTTCATATTGAATGGGACAAAAAGAAAGCATACCTGTGAACGCTGTAATTACTTTATTTTCATAAATAAAATGTACAGGGAAACTATAGTTATCCAAGTTTCTATAAATGTACTATGTGTGCCCCTCCGGTGACACAACAAATATCTATGCGGCAGGGCCGCCCAGAGACTTTACGGGGCCTGGGGCAAACTTCTGTTGGGGGCCCCAAGAAAGCTGATTAATCGAATATGTATTTTTTTTTTGGGGGGGGGCCCTTTTTTCAGGAGATTCTTTTGAATTTTAAAGTACGGTACAAGTTTCAGAATTTTCTTTCGGAGGAAATCTAATAAATAATTTTTTTTTAATTTTTGGGGCCCCTCCGGCAGTTGGGGGCCTGTGGCAAAGTGCCCCAGTTGCCCCCCCCCCCTCTTGGCGGCCCTGCTATGCGGTATTCCAGTTCCTGCCACACTCGTGATAGAATATCCTTTGTAAATGATTCGAGCACTTCAGTTATTCGCTGCTTCAGTTGCTGTTAAGTCCTTGGGAAATGGAGGCACGAACACTTTTTCTTTAACAAAACCCCACAGAAAAATTCACAAGGGGTTAGATCTGGGGATCTCGGTGGCCGACAAAGCAATGGCATATCGTTTGACCCAACACGGCCAATCCAGCAATAAGGTAGGCTATCGTTCAGGTACTGACGTACGTTTTCATGCCAATGTGGTGGAGCAACATCTTGCTGCAGAATGAAGCAGGGAACCGTTTCTTACAACTGAGGGAACGATAAACAAAGATGTTTTGGCATATTCCAAAACACAGTACGATTTCTCCTGCATGGATGGCGCCATTTCTATTAACAGTGCCTCTAACGGCGATTTCGAAACCGGATGATTTTTCGCTGTTGCCAGATAAAACTTAGATAATTGTAGTTTCAGAATTAATTTGTTTCGGATAAATAAATAAATTACAGAATTTGTACTATGCTATTCTTTTTGTCCCATTCAATATGAAACACCCTGTATTTAACAATTAAGATAATGGAAATAATAGTTTACAATAGTTTTTTTCCAATATTTTATTTACATTAAGGTAAATGAAAGTATTTTAATTTTCAGTGTTTTGTAACGATTTTAAGTTTTAAAAATTACTATAATTTTACAACGATTTTCAGTTTTTAAAATTTTTTTCAACTGCTTTATTTGTATTTATTTTAGTTTATCGACATCTTAAATGTTGCGCTCTTGCGTATTGTCTAATGGAGAAGTTGCAACTCCAGGAGTCAAGACGCGAGAGTGCGCCAAGTTGACGATTTTGAAAATCGCGCCAAGCAGTGGGCGATTATTCACTTTCCCCGTTATGGCTTACAGTAAACTTGTGGATGAATATACGAAATGAACACTTCTTCGTTTCCACAATAAATTAAAAAGGGTTTACTACATTTCGAACCAATTAATAGTGACGATTGCGAACTAATTATTAGTGACTACTTAGTGAATGATGGGGTGTTAGGGAGTTCCGTATCCTGTGCCTTTGGTGCCACTTGGCACGGTTTCTGAGTTTTACGCCAAACGGGGAAAACTCAGAAACCGCGATTATGATTATTATTTAAATTATTATTATTTTTTAGATTATTATTATTCTTTTGATAAACCGCGTTTATCTAAAACCGTGGTATTTTAGATAAACCACGGGATCTCCATATACTGAACACAACTAAAAAACAACTCAACAGACACGAAAGAAACCCCCCCCCCCCCCAATCAAACACAGTTAAAAACATTTCAACAGAAACGAATGAGAATACACCATATTGAATTATTTATCGCCAAAATAAGAATCGCCAAATTTCCTGCACGGGATATGGGACCCAACGGTTAATTCATTCGAAACATGTAGCCAACCCTTTTTGATTTATCATGGAAATTTATCATTTCGGGTAAGTTATTTTAACACTTTTCATGAGAATATAAGTTGGTTTCAATTTAGAGTTATAAATATCTAATCTATGGTTTTTAAAAACATTTCACAAACATTAGAAGATATTAAGCAAATATTTCTTTCTCCATTCAATTAGATAACCAAAGTTAAAACTACCAATACAAGGAGAAACTTATGAAATATCAGTCGATTTCCCACTCAAAGTTGTTATCTTGGTGTTCATGCAATTTTATTGATAGCCAATAATTACATGAAGGAATAACACAAAAAGAAAACACAGGGACATAGACATAAATATGAGCTTAGAAAGAGCTTGAAACGCTACGTTGCATGCATAATTGTCATTTAGAAAAACAAAATTCTTTTAAAAACATTGTTTAATATTCTTCCCTTTACCAGAAAGAGATAGAACTAAAGGATTTATGACGTCAATAAATAATGCAATCATCTCTTTCCCAATAGAAATCATTTAATGGTAACTTTTTAATTAAAAAGAAATATTTACCGATATTAATATCTCTAAATAATCTATGCAAGTTCTTTTACAAATGAAAGTTTCTTTGATTAACATAAATAGTTGAATACCCGTGCTTCGCGACGGAATACGTTACTACCAACAATACGTAATTTGGTTGATTTAATTTAAATTAACATTAGTATTAAGTGTTGTCATTCCCCACAGGAGTTCAACCTATAATTTAACACCAGTAATCCGACATTAAATATGGATTTAGAATTTGTTTATTGCGGGGAGAGAGGATTTAATTCCATATTTTAACCCCTTCCTTCCCGTAAAAATCACGGGGTGAGTTTTCTCCTTCTATTTCTCGTGCCCGTGATATTGCCGGGCTGGAGTGTCCAAAAGTAACGCACCAAAAAGATTAAAACAATACATTTCATGTACCCTGAACAAATTTTATTTCTTATTTTGCATACCAGATGGCAGCACCAGACTATTTATAATGCAATTGGGGATGGTTTATTTTAAACTAGATATGACAGATCAAGAAATAAATAGAATCCTCCGAAAAAAAATAGACACTTTTATTACCGTTTTATTGAAAATTATGCGATCGTTATGGGGTTAATACCCTTAAAGGTTAAATTCTAATAAAAAATCTGTAAGGTCTACCTAAGGGCCTTATTTTACAGAGCCACAGCTGTGGCGCGCGTTCGCCACAGCTTCAGACTCCCAGACAAGCCACTCGAAGCGATACATGCAATCATACGGAGATTATTATACTGAGCCACAGCTGTGGCTATAGGTCGCGACTGTCGCCTAGGCGGGCCACTCCAGTCGCCTACCCTCGCTTCTTGTGGTTCGCCTGCGCGACTGTGGCTGCGGTAGCGGGCCATTGTTTCCTATGGAGCTTATTATACAGAGCCACTGCACACCGCCACAGTTCCGATTCCTAGCTTTGGCAAGACTATTGACTCGGTCAAACATTTGACGTTGTTTGAGCTAGTTGTAGGCTAAAATTCTGGTTTCAAAATGGCGGAAAATAATAATATTCCTCAGTGGATTATCATGGATATCAGTGGATAACTAAGCAATTTTACTGCAGTTTTAAGGGGGTCCAGGACACAAAATTCTTCAAATTTTCGAAAATAATTTTGTTGCATTAAAAATTTTTGTGTTCTTTTGCGCTTAAAATGACGTTCAAATCATGCTTCTATGTTAATTAAAACAGGAGATATTCATTTTATTTTTGCAACATTCTAATAGTAGCCAATCTATGTTTAAACCTGTAAATGCGCTTTTCTGCATCATGGGTTTTTTCACCTTATCTCGTCTTTAAATTGTTATAAATCAAGAACCGTTAAAGATAAATGGTTCAAAATTAGAATATGTCTTTTTCAATTATTTTACTTTAATTTTGATTTAGCAAATTTGAAAAAAAATATTTACTTTTGGAAATATGATTTTTTAAAAATTTAGTTACATCTTTTTTTAAAATTTTACTTGTAATAATTTTTAATTTTTTAAAAATTAATGTTTTAAAAAACGCTGAATGAAAATTAAAACTTTTATATTTCTGTTTAATTAAATGAAAAAAATTTGAAATTTGAAATATTTCGAGTTATAACAATTTTAAATTACCCCACTTTAAAAAAAATTTTTAATTTTAATATTTTTTAAAAACTTTGTGAGAAGCTTCATGATGTGATATTGTTTACAAATTATATGGCTAACCATCACAAAAAATTCAAAATTTTAACTCAATGAATAATTTTTTCTTTTATTTTTTTAAATGTGAGTTTACAACGATTCCCTCTTTGTTCGAGAGGAATGTAGAACGTTTGACCTCCAGAAAACCTCCGGAAGTATCCAAAAACAACTTGTCGTCTGCTCTTAAGTCGTCCTACAGTGTATGAAAAACATCTTTTGAGGGCCTTCCTAATAATAAGGGATGTACTCCTAAAGTCCTTATCTGTCTGCGTTTCTTATTTTTTTTCAGTAGGAGAAGCAAGCACAAATCTTCTTCACTTGACGAAGACATCTTGAATACTAAAAAAGGAATGAAATCACGTCAAAGCACACGGAAGCTAGGCCGGGCCACTACTGTGGCTTCGATGAGCCACAGCTGTGGCTTTGATACGCCATAGCTATGGCCAGCCCGTGCGTCTGTTCTGTGGCTCGCGTTCGCCACTCCAGTGGATCTGTAAAATAAGTACCTAATGATCGATTAACAATAATCGATCATTATATTTTCATAAATCCAAAGATGCTACAAAAAAATTCTAAATTCAGCATAAACCATTACTATAAATACCGCGTAGCCAGATTGCGGAAGAGTCTGGTTTGTTTGGAGCTGTTTATGCGAATTGCCACTCTGGCATAAAGAGTTTGTTGTGGTAGTGGATTACCGTGCAGCATCACTGGTCCGACTTTATACTATATATTGTGAGTACTTGAACTTCATTTCCTAGTATAGTGTTTATAACATTTTGTACCAGTCTTTACGCAGTATTGTTTTTACACTGCACGTTATATGTGTCAAGGGAATAATGAACTTTGTTATTTATCTATTGCAAAAAAGTGTCATTTCTACATTATTAGAGGGTGACTTCGATATACATATATCCTAGAAAGGGTAGACGTCAGATATCTCTATAAATCTTTCTTAGGAAGCACCTAGGGAATTAGAAAATCCATAACGCGAAATTTCAGTTTCCTTGGCCTTCTGATTACAGAAATACAGTAAGCAGTCAGTCAGAGGGGTTTTTTTTCGTTTTATGTTCAAGGGGGAGGATAAAGCTTTTAAACTCCCTTGAATTTTAAATTTCTGAAAAAGGCCTTTTTTTTGGTAAGCACCTAGGGCCTAATAGAAACTACAAAGTTTCAGCTTCATAGGCCTTACGGTTTCGGAGATACCGTGATCAGTCAGTCAGTCCAGTGGTGTTTATCTTTTTCAATTCCTACTATTAGTTCACACTCTCCCTTTATATATCTTGTTCAAATTTTCAATCTATACTTATATATAAAGAGAGAGCGATTTTGTACGTGGAGGGTAATCTCCAGAACCACTGCACCTATTTTAAAAATTCTTTCACTGTTTGAAAGGTACATTATTCCAGATGGACATAGGCTATATATTATGTATATCTGATCAGTAGAAATAAAGTTAGGGGCTTAATCCTAACAATCTCCATTGTTACCGCTACTGTCCTCTACCGCTTTTTGTGCCGAAGACTACCAACGATCCTTAGCGTGGTGCTATCGCGGTGGGCTTCTTTAGCGGTTCGACGTTAGCAGTTCGAATCTACCCGTTCTCCGGTATGCCTTTATCTTTAAAAAAATTAACTTTAATTATTAACTAACGTAATAGTAATTTAATGTATTATTAAGGTTATTTTTAAGGTAAAAAAAGATTTACAATTTATTGGCTATCAACTCGAAATTTATTGGTATAATATTTTGTTCGACAAGGACAAAGTCGGGACGGGCCGCTAGTCGTTAATAAAATACTTTTTATTCATCCACTCAAGTTCAAATACACTTTTTTAAACTTGTAGTGGATGACACTTGATGTTAATACAGTTTTTTCAAATATTAATTCATTAATTAAATTAAATTAATTAATTTTAGTTTTATATGGGAGAAAAAAATTTCTCGGAAATAATGGTGTTCATAGAATCGAGCCAATATCAGTGCAATTCCCCGCCAAAAAGTAACTAAAATAAAATTTTTCTTTGTTGACCTTAGTAGGAATTGACTTTTTTTTTATATTACTTGTATATACATACGTACAGCTTAAACAGTGCTAAATTCAATAATACAACAATTAATCAAATTAAACAGAATAGATTGAGAAATTATCTCTAAAATTAAATGAATATTTAAGGATAATTCGAAATTAAAGTAAAATTGAATTTTTTAAGCTGAATTTAATGACTTAATCCCTTAGGCTGTTTTATGGACTTTAATCGACGATTTTTAGATTAAATTCAGTAATTTTCTTTTTTTATTAAGAATGACTTTAAATGAGATTGCTGTGAATTTGTTTTAATCAATCTTTTTTACAATCTAAATAGATTTAAAAAGTGTACTTTAAAATGTTAAATATTGCACTAAATAATGTTTACTTCAGCAAAAAACTTCTATACCTCAAATCTGATTTTAATCCTATTCTACTTATGTTGAATTAACCTCATATCTAGACGTTAAAAATAATGAAATAATAATCATCAAAATTTGAAAGTATTCCTTACATTTTACACAAAAATCCCCCGTATACAATACTACGACAGGTATTTCATTAGGATACAATTTTGACTATCAGGATTATATTTCCTCTATCGATGATTTATCCCCATTAAAATTCCCTAAATGGCTCAAACAGCAATTAAACCTGCAAAATACACATTTTAAGCAAAAAGCGTCGAAATTATAATCTCTTTAATATAAACCGTCTTATTCATTCATCATTCTTATTGATTATTCTTTTGATTAATCTATGATATCACATGTCCAATGCATTGAGACTCTGAGAGTATAGAGAGAACAAAAACGTTGCCTTTAGGGACACATGCTAAATCTTTGCATCAAAACTTGTTAAAATTAAACAAAAATGCAGCTTAATTAAACAATAATTACAAGATAAAAAGAACTCTTTATATACCATGTTTTTAAATTTTATGTTGAATCATATAAACTTGAAAATTCTATGTATTAATAAATACTTTAAAAAATTTTTTTTGATGAATTATCCCATCAACTTGAAAGAAAATGAAGTTAATTGGAAGTTAACTTGCGTTTAACTTTTCGTTCCAGTCCCGGCCGATAAATGGCTGCACCAGTCTACAAAACAAAATTAACTGAAATTGAATTCAATGCTGCTTAAAGATGGCTAAAAGTATTAAAATAATGCATTGTCATCGTGTTCTGAGCTATTCTAAAAGTTTCAAATGTCTAGCTCGTCGGGAAGTTAGTTAAAAATCGATTTCAAGATTTCTAAGGGACAAACACACACACATGCAAAAATAAAGCCAAGACCACATAGATGCTTAACACGAATTTTTAGAAATTATTAAATAGCAAATACTTTTTTGTAGATATTACACGGATTTACTTTTTCTTTATTTTGATTGAAACAATTTTGACTAGGGATATACGGGTTTCATTTTCATTTTCGGACTAATCTGTCAATGGATGGTTGGAAAGCTACTGTCAACTTTTGCTTCACTAAATGCTGATTAGCCAAGGACCTACAGTTTAGAGCCGATTTCAAACTGCTACAAACATCCATGCGAACAGTGTGACACGAACCCACAGACTCTGCAGCCGAATGCTAACGCTTACCTGTCAAAGGATGCCTTGCGAGAGAAAAAAGGTATAAATCTTTGGTCCGGTCAAGGTAATCTACTTTCGTTTCGAATGTGGAGGAGACAACAAGTTAAAAAACAAGCCTAATTCGGGATTTGAACTCAATCACCATTGTGTGGACTCTCACGACGCTAACCACTATACCGTGTGGGCGGAATCGTTTCTTATAAGACTTACTTTTTCACTATTTATTTCATCTGTGACCTCCCCTACGCCGAGTCGAAATGTGTTACTTTTATTTTAGGGGATACTGTAAGGTTTTTTTACTAATATTTCTTTCCCAAATGAGTTTTTCCTTTCAGTAAATACAAAAATGATTGACTCATTCCATTACCTGAACAAATGTGCTGAACCTTGCATCAATAAACCATGTCAGAAAACTATCGGCAAAACCTCCCAACCTTTCAGTTAATGGAATTTCTCCGGTAAACATTATTTACCCTTAACATAACAAAAAAAAAACCTAATATAACAAACGCTGTACTCTTATGTAATGTTTCGAAACGCTGCAGAGTTTAATCATGAAATACGATTGTTAACCAGACACGGAATATCTCTGTAAATTGTCCGCTCGCGAGAGTGATCAAGAAACCTAACATCTGGGACACAAAGAGAGACCTACTTAAAAAAAGCGAGAACTAATAACAGCGGCCATAACACAGACGATGTAAAGTTTCGGACGACAATACAGGAAATGGTTGCGGCGATTACACCCTTAATTCTTACGCAGCGAGATGCCTTCCACTCTGCCGTAAAAATTCAAGCCTTCCTGACGTTGGCCAAGAGATTTACATGATACTCGTTTTGGGATGAAATATTAAACAGATGCGTGACGCGGTGTTATATTCACGTAAATCCTGCCAGGGAAATGTGTCAGCTCCCTACTTTTGAGGGGAAGCATCGCGTTTATTACAAGGAGCGGCGTAATTGAAATAGAGTAGCAGTAATAAAAGAAAAATTCCTTACGTTTTCAACGTTAAAAACTTTACTAGTTGAGTATTCTCCAAGAAACGATTCTTGCCCGCGTGACTGTTTGATTCAAGAAAGTGGTACAAGCTGGTTACCATAGTGACTACCTTGAGAATTTTTTTTTTGACTACCATGCTATTTTGACAAGCAAAAATGAGTGCTCCCAGTGTCTTCAAAGAGTCTTATGCACGGCTAGATGTCAGCTATTCAAATTTCGCAGCTGCTCGTGGGCATGACACAGAAGAGAATGTTGAGGTAAGTCCGTACTTTAATATTTTCTGGTCGTAAAATAATACAAGTGTATTTTAATGTAGGTTTTATAGATATTTTATAAAAGTGACACGAGGTTTATAGTTTCTAAAAAAATGTAAACAAACTACGGAGCACACCAGAATTGTTATGCTTTTTGCCAAAAAATTCAAAGTCATTCCGGTTCAAAATGTTTTATTTTAGATCATCGGTGAGGAAGAATAAATTATCTCAAATAATTCCGGTGAAAAATAGTAAAATATATTTTATAAAGTATAAGAATAATATGTAAGAGATCTGTTTTATAAATCTTCCCCATCTTTACAATAGTTTGAATATTTTACAAAAAATGTCATTTTACTTTTAGTAAAGCAACTTTAATCTAACTCTAAAGTTTTTAAAATGTATTCGCGAAAGTGTTTTTAAAAGTATAAATCTTTCAATGGAACAGATAACAAGATAGATTTTCCAAAAGTTAAGCTTTCGTAGACGTTTATTTACAATATAAATTATTTTCGTGTGTAAAGTTGTCAAATTAAGGTTATATTTTTACTTCAAAATGATATTTAAATGCAAGTCACAGTTAAAAATGCAACTTTGATAAGCCCAGATGTATTTTTGAGAGATTTTCTAACACAGTACGAAATCTTTGTGTTTTTTATTTCTGAAAATTTTCTTTGAAAATTCCTTCATGAACCCAGTTTAACATACTTCGGTCAAACGTAAGATGAGAAATCAACAGTAGGTAAGATAAGAATACAAACACTTTAACGCACTGACATACAAAAATTATGTTTATAAATTCGAGTATCACGTGGTAAAGAAAGTTCTACATTTTACTTTAACACCATGGTATAAAAAAATGAATTTTTTTCAAATAATGTAGCTATAATTTTAGGTATAATTTAACTATTTTAACTACAAAAGGGCATACTTGAACGACGTATGATATATTCCCCTAATAGTTGCCGTGTTCTGTGTATGCCTCTTCCGGAGCGACCGCATCACAAATATATCAGTCTATATTAATCTCACGTGCAAAAATACAATAATAAACATAAATTAAAAACACCAAAATCGTTTGTTTAACAAATTTTTAGGTTAAGTTAATTGTTATTTAATGCACGTGTATACAGCTTTAAAATTCATGAAAATAAAAAAAAATTCTGAACGCGATTGCAGCGCTGCCTACCGGTTCCAATTATTGAATGCACGTGTATACATTATTAAAATTCATGAAAATAAAAAAAATCTGAAACGCGATTGCAGCGCCGCCTAAATAGACTGCAAAAAGTTTTTGCACGTGAGTAATTTGTATGATTTTTTAATCTGATTTTCTTTAATTTGTATATTTTATTTTTGCTTAATATATTTATACATAGCATATTTATAGCATATTAGTTAGATTGTATACATAGCATATTAGTTATATTGGGCAAGTCGGATTGAAAAATCAGCGGTAAGCATGATTTTTTTTCCAAGAAGACATTTTTTAAATTATAAACTCGGATTTTTACGACATTTTTAATTATAACTTCGGATAGAAAAACAGCTAATATTCTGTAAAAATTTCTAATATTTTAACAAGGTTATGAACCTTTTTTTTAATTGGAACTGTCCAATTATTTACCGTCAAGTTTTGACGGGTACTATCTAGTATTTAATAATTAATCTTTCCACATAATTGATGCATCAATTTTTCCTTTCTAAACCAGTAACTTTTTTTGTGTTTTGGTAAGTATAATGTTTCATTGTACGTAAGAGAAAGGGCATCTGATGTCATGTGTGTTACTAGATCTCCTAAATATCCAGGCTGACTCATGTGCCTTCATCTTGTTTCCCAATCTCGCCAAAACACGTGCCACGTAATAACAATGTTTCTGTTTCCAATTCCAGTTTACTAAACGTCGATGTTAAAACTTCTCTAATCGACTAGTCTTTGAAATCGGTTATCTATCTCTCTGAACTGATAAGTTGCTTACACACATGCTGAAGTATACTTTAAAAGTTTTCAAGCGAATTCTTTTTGCATAATAAACATTACTGAAGACAATACAGATTTGCGGACATAATTTCGAATTCTCCACTGAGATGAGCTTTAAAAGATTTAGAAAAATAAATTGATTTCTACAAAAACAGGCCATTCAAGAGACTCCAAGAGAAAAATAATGTTTCGTTAAGGATTAGAAAGAAATGGCGAAGTCACTTGGTGTTTATATAGGAAATGCTGGATGTGTAAGTTGAGATATCTAGGTGCCTTGAATGTCCCTGTTTTTGGCTCTAAAAATCTATTGTAACTGAAAAGCAGCCACCAAATTATGAACTGTTTGCAAAAATACCAGTGGCCTAAGGCTCTGTTCAGATTGCAGTCCGTTAACGTAAGAGTAAAAGTATTGAAATATATTTAACCAATGACAAACCTCCAAACGATTAGCCATGATATTGTTAAGGCCTATGATTGGTTTATTTCCGTCTCAGCGCCATTTTTCCTTTTACGCTTGCGGTAACGGGGTGCAATGTGAACTGGCCTCAAAGCTTATTTTAATATCATTATATCTTGAAATATATTACAGTACATGGCAACAGTGACAGCCCTACTCATTGCAGATGTAAGCACAAAATGAAATCTTTAACTTAAATCTAGAAAAGAAAATCTTGTGACGTAATCTTTCTATTATCATTGAGTGTTAAATTAAATAGAAATAAAAATTGTCACCAAAACTCATACATATAAGCGAAAACACCCTAAAGGTAATTTTTTTTTCATATTCGAGAATACATCATTCAGCTTTTTAATGTCCCAACATCCGGAAGTTAATTTATAAAAGTATTTCAAGGGCTAAAGTGAAGAAGTGGGTACCCCTTGGGGCGGTATGACAAAGTTTTAAAAAGTTGACAAAATCCCACTAAAATACGACAGTTATTTTACAGAGAAATTCATAGTCAGGATGATGTTGAAATCAGAAGGGAAAAGGGCTCTTTTAAAGACGTGTGTACCCTCTTTTGACATAGGTGGTCAATGCAAGGAAGTTATAGCTATCTTATCTATTTAAAAGACAGTCTGCAGAACATATAACAGGCTTGTATTTAACGGATTTAGCTTGAGTGACATATATGCCAAGTGTTTATTACTGTCAGAATAAAATTAACCTGAAATGAATGTTTTTCATGAATGCTTGTTTTCGCTTTATTGTTTGCATTACAATATCCTGTTCTTTAGTATCAATTATGAGGAGATAATACCATTTAGGGTTTAATCTTAAATACTTATTGATTTAAATTGCCTAAAAGGGGCTGTATATTCTGTATATACACGTCAATTTGTTGTCCGCTGTGTTGCCGTTTTTTAGTTTTTTTTGGAGAATTTTCAAATCCTCGCCAAACCATGCCGAGGGGTACCTACTTCCTTACTTTAAGAATTTCAAGTCTTGAGTGTTACGAAAATTTAAATACCAGGCATATATTAAGTAGAATATTTATGGCCCTAACATATTGCATCAATACAAGCTGCATTGCTGATGACCACAAAAATTACTAAAACAGCGTTGTTCATTAACGTTAATTATATTTAATGTGTAGCTATTTAACTTTGTAATACTGAAATCTTGTCTTTTAACGTAGGATTGCGCTCCTCCATAACGGACCGCGGTAAAGCAAAATTTCAAACGTCCTTCGTCGCGAGTTATAATTTTGGCAGCGCGCCAAACTCAGTTTGTATCGAAACCCAGACTATGTAGAAAACACCATAACGTGGATAGTTCAGTGACATTTTAGGTAAAAGTAAAGAAAAGGGTATCCCTTGGCGCTGTTTGGCGAATTTTTCAAAACTTCGCCAAAATCACATGAAGAGACGACGATTACGTCATTGCAATATAGCCAACAACAAAACTAAGTGTTATCTGACCTGTTTTCACTCGTATCCGTCGAAATGTGATTTCGGTAACTTTTGAAAATTTCGCAAAGCAAAAAAAAAAAAAAAAAAAAAAAAAAAAAAAAAAATAGCATGTTCAATAATAACAATAAAAAAATACGGTAAATTTTCAAGGTACATTTTCAATGAGCATCAACAACTTAGCTCCTAATCTTCTCTGATATCTTTGATATAAGGAGAAGATACATTAAAAACTGCGCGCAAAAAAAACTTTTAAACATCGCTTGCGGAACATCCTTGTGTTTCCTGCGCCAAATAAATTCTGCTTAGTAGGAATCAAACTGGTTCCCCACCATACGTGTGCCTTGTGCTCTAAATTCTCTTCTTATCACACTCCAAGGGCCTTCAATTGCATTTGTGCAGGCGCCAGTATTAGGGTCCTTGAAATTAATGCTATGGTTAACTGATAAATGCACATAGCCCTCATAGGAATTCCAGTAGTCAGACATAATAGCAGACCCCGGAATTTTGAACTCTTTGATTACGCTCAGAAGATTTTCTTTCGTGAGATTTTCCACTACTACGAAAAAACACTTGGAGGATCCCCTTTCAATCCCAACAAACACCCATTTTCTTTTTGAAAAGAAAAGACAAAACTTTTGTGCCAGAGGAATAAGCAGGAAATCCGACATAAATACTCATCCAACCACCAGACACGTGCGCACTGGCATGCGCACGTGTCTGGTCGATTAGTTTTCGGCTTTTTGAGCTGCCACTAAGTTCTTTTGCACTGATGAAGCTACTTTGCAGCTTCGAAACGGCCGAATGCAAAATTGCACCTTACTGCTCTTTGTGCTCTATTTACGTTGGATTTCCTGCTTATACCTATTTTCCTGTCACTCATTTACCTCTATTATACTTCCGTTTCCCAAATTTACTTTCATCTATATCCAAAATCACACCAGGACCTCCAAGCTTACCCATTTTGGTAAGACTGCAGTTTAGGGTGCCCCTTGTTTTTTTTTTTTTGGCGCCAATAGTGCCAACGTGACTTTTAAGTTGGCGGCGATAAACATCCATCGTGATATGTGTGTTACGAAATAATCACATGACAAACACGTCAGAAATTTGCAGGTGTAACAACATTGGCGCATGCGTGAGAAAACTCACACACTTGGCGTTTGTTGAGACAGAGAAAGAACCAAATTCGGGGGGGGGGACTCTTCATGCAGTAAAAATGCACTTCGGGGTGCCCCTTTATTTTTGACGATAAAGCAATGCAAATACAATTTACCCCCCAGCATGGTTAATCGGAAAAAGTTGGGGCTGCCGCCAACTTGGCGATTATTTACTTCCTGTTATGATGTATCCCCTTTTCTGGTTACCCCTACAATTCCATCTTTTGTGGGATAAGCTTTGTTCTACTGACCTCTACAGACAGTGGAAGCTTTTTTACTGTACTACAGCCAGCGGTACGTAGCGAAGCCAGCGGCTGGGAATTTTCTGTAATACTTTTGGACGGATGCGTAACGGAGCGTAGCGGAGTGAAGCAAGGGTATCTGAGCGAAGCGAAGATCCCGTGTGCGCCTACGAGTTTCATAAAACCAGCAGTAAGTTTGTATTTCAATTCATTTGTTCTTTCTTGGTCGCCACATTTGTTTACATTTCGCAGTTTAAGCCTAACAGGTCTCCGAACGGGATTTTAGCGCCAAATTGGCGATGGCAGCGTGTATTTTAAACTTTAAACTTTTAAAAGCAGCAAAACAACAAAATATGAGAGGGGGGGAAAAATCGCGGACTCAGAAACGCAAATTTGGCGACTTTTTTAAAAAATCGTCAAAAAATCGCCAACCGCTCCAGCTTCTTCCGATTTACCTTCGGGATGCCCCTTGTTTTTTTTTTTTTTGCGTCAATAGTGCCAACGTGTCATTTGAGACTGCGGCGATAAAAATCCATCATGATATATGCGTCACAAAATAATCACATGACAAACACGTCGGAAATTTGAAAGAGTAACAAAATTGGCACGAGTGAGAAAACTCGCACACTTGGGGAACCATATTCCGGGGCACAAATGGCGCCAAAAAAAAGGGGGCACCCTTAACTGCAGTCCTACCCACATTTTCGAGCACAATTGCCTCCACTCATACTTATCGGCAAAAACTCTACCAATCACACACAGTCAACTTCGATACTTCCAGTTCATCCGTAATAAATTCACTCGTTGTCTTTGTCACCCAAAAATGCGTCAACAAGCATACCTGAATCAAACTAAGATTACTCTCATTAAACCATGATCCTTTTCTCACAGATCTTTTAACAAATGTCTATTTACACCTTTAACGCGGCAAACCCACTCAAACCCATCGCTCCTATTCTTTCTCTGAACCAAACGCATATCACTCATATCTCTAAAATATGTCGGACATTCATATTTACTCGCAATCAAGCCTAAATCCACACCATATTTGAGAATTTTACGCTTTCCATCCCTTTCAAGAAAATAAAAAAAAACTTGCAATCATACCTCTTATGATACATTAAATCATACAATAAATCCTTACATCAATACCTCCAATCATGCATTAAATTCATTCCAGAATCCATTTTCTAAAAGTTAAAACGAATAGCAAAACTCTAAAAATAGAACTGCAAATTCTAAAGAGTAACCTCAACAAATGGCTAACAATCCTAAAATTCTTCAATTTTTTAAAAAATTATTCAGTACACTGCGCATGTGCAAATAGGTTTGCCATAGCTCAGCTTCAGAACACGAGACCACCAGCTGCCTTTGGCGCATTTATCGCCTTCGCCAAAAAGGGGATACCCGTTTCTTTACTTCAGCCACATTGTCTTCTTTGGCAGCATTTGCAAAAGCTTGTATCTGGAACGTCAAGAAATTCAAGATGGCGTCATTTTCCCAAATCGCAGGCATTAAATTTGAAATTGAATTAAAACAGAAACTCTAAGAAAAGAGTATTTAATGATCACTAAAGTTATTTAATTCAGCCGATTTAAAGTTGAGGTCGTTAGACGTTTCTTGATTGTCAGTTTGATTTAGTTATAAGCAGATAGTAAAATCTAAACAAAACACACAAAGATAATAAAATCTCAGTAAATTGGCTTTAACTTTTTTTTAAATTGTCCACAAAATAGTCATATTGGAACGATATACAGCCGTCATATTACAGTCTATCCAAAACTGACTTTTTCTATGCATCTGAAATGGAACAGCAATGTTACTTTTAGGTTTTATGTTTCAGTTCTGTGCGGTGACCCTGTTGTCTCATAATCTCCCATTTACCAATATTTTTCTTATTTATATGCCCCTGACTTATCTTAGAGCGAAACCCGGGACCAACTTAGAAGTTATTTAGAAGTTTTGAGCCGCATCAAGTCATGTGATGCTCTTCCGTACTGAAACCCTCAAACAAAATGACCAAATGACATTAAGGAGATTTGTACGCAGTGTGTTTTAAAAAGAAATGTACACAACTTTTGTCCCGTTTGGAATATAAAATTCCTAGCTTATAAAAGATTTAAGCTGATTTCAATTCTGAGAATTAATTATTCATAACTTTTTCAAAAATCTTTACTCACATTTTCAAAAGAAGCTAAGTTTTTTTCCATAAAAAATAGTAATTCATAACTTTAAGATTTTGATACCAATCAATCGTAAGTGTAACCATTTTCCTGAAAATGAGATAATTTTCCGAAACCAAAAGATTTTATTCTTAAGGGGACTCACGACCCTTAAGTCGAGGAAATAAGGCATATTTTCATACTTTTTGACTCTTTGTAACTATTTCAATTTACTCCCAATTTTTCCAAATTTTATTTATATGATAAACTGATATATTTATTTTAATAAACAAATTTTCAACACTCAATAATTTTAACTAATTTTTTTTTAAATACTTTAGATATATCTTGTTTTTTTAAGCATTTTTATTGTATACTGGCTTGCACGCAGAACTATGAAATTAATTTTACACTTAAATGCATAATTCCTGTTTTATATTTAAAATAAATAACTCAAAATACAATAGAACATGAAATATTCAACATTAAAATATTTTTCAATTTTTTTAAAACTGCTCAAAATATACTTAAAATTTCCTTAATTTTTTGCATTAATTTACCCCTGAAAAAATAACAAAATGTGCAGTGATTGCAATAATTCTAGTTAAGACACAATAAAATAACATGATTATGCAGTGATAAAAGTTTCATGGAATTATGTTTCATAGTTTTTGAGATATCAGTTTTGGAATGATGGAAAATGACATTTTGAGAAAAATGAGTTTAAAATTTTTCTTACCATAAACTTGATCAGTAATTAAATATTTAGAATATCAATATCTCCGGAACTACGCGATATATTTTCATTCAGTTTGCTTTATTTTGTTCAGAAATGATCAGGCTTTAACATGTATGTTTTTCAAAAAATCGAATGTTTTAAAGATTTAAGGGTAGTGAGTCCCCTTAAGGCACTAACCCTATTCGATTCGCTCAACTCAGTGTTAAACTATGGATAAAATGTGTCTTCTATTGACAGCGACATAAATGCCGATAATCCAATAAAAATGGTGTTTTTAGATAGCCTGAATATTTCTGCACCTTGCAACAGGATTCATTTTATGAATTTCGTTCACGAAAGTAATTTAGTAGCGTTTAAAACACAATAGACCAGATTTTATCCACGAATAATTTAAATTTAAAAATATTATTCACATTTAAAAAAACGAAAAATGCCCCAAGGAGTAAAATTTCTTTCTCTATTACAAAGTACATTTTTTTAAAAATCTTTCAATCCAATTCGGTAATCCTTGGACACATTTTCTCCATAGCTTGACATTGAGACGAGTCAATCCAATAAGATTAGTGAATGATTCTTCCTTAATGATTCTTCGGAAAGCACATTAAAAAATCACACTATCAAAATTGTATGAAATCTTTTGCAGTAGGATCCCATACGATAGCTACCAAATTTCAGGGCAGCCACTCTTTCGTCATAGTGGTCTAAACGTAACTATATATAAGGTCCTGTTCACATAGAATCCGTCAGCGTAAAAATTTTTAACCAATCATATACCATTCATTGACCCATTTAACCAAACAACGCCAACGGAATCTTTAACACTGTATTATATATCCTATATATAATAGCCGTTGTCTCTGTATGACACTTCCGGGCTGTACTCATCTTTCAATTGAAGCCCTCAGTAAACAAACCGCCGGATAGGCTTAATTTCAATTTCCGATTTGGATCAGAATTTTTTCTTACCTAAAAACAAATATCTTCTCCATCAAATCACGTTTGTTCAGCCTATTTTTCTATAAAACATTCAGAACTAAAAAAAATTGGATGTTTTTAGCTGTATATTTAACAGTTTTTAAAAATCTGTTTACTTTTGCGATGAATTCTGAAAGTAAACAACAAACTTGAATGTGAATGAATCGCGTAGTGAACTGTAAAAAATTTTTTTAACTTTCATATAAATTTTTCATTATGACGTCATTTTTAGTATTATGACGTCAAAATGACGGGTTGGATGGCAGTCTACTACTCCAATCGCATGAAAAACTAAATAAATAAAAAAATAATGAAAGGGATTGCTTTTACAAGGTGTGGATTAAATGCAATATTTTAGATAATTCAGGATATTTTTTAACTTTCATATACTTTTTCCATTATGACGTCAAAATGGCGGGTTACCTACTAGTATATATATAATACAGTGTTAAAGTATACATATGTATTATATATATATATATATATATATATATATATATATATATATATATATATATATATATATATATCTGTGTACACATCATTAAACAATAATATATTAAAAAAACTATGCTGAAAGAAGATAAAGAAGACTGCCTGAAGAAGGTCATTGTAATCAAAAAATTTATCTTTAATTACTCAAACCGTGAAGTTTGTTTAATTGTCATTAAATGAAAGGAGAACTGAAGCAAATAAACGCCTAATGTGATAGAAAATTCATAAAGAAATTATCGTTTAGGTAGAGACAGAGTACAGTCATTTATATGTAATTTTCTTTGTATTACTTAGGGTATTTAACATTAATTTTAGACCAGTGTTACCGAATCTTTTTTCGAGTCACAAACCCCTACAATGGTTTTCTCGCATCCTAAGCCTCATCCTCTTGCCACCCAGCATATTTTTTTATTAAAAAGGCCTAAGCCATAAAGAAAAAACACTAAAATGCATTTTCCACAACTAAATTCCAACTAACTCTTTAATTAAACTAAAATTAAATCTGTAAGAACTGAAGAAAATTAATGAACATTCATCCTTCAGTCAAAGATGTGTAAAAAGAAAGTTACAAGATAAAAGAACTTTTTATATACCATGTTTATAAATTTTCTGTTGAATCATATAAACTTGACGATTCTATTTCTTAATAAATACTTAAAAAAATTTTTTTTGATGAATTATCCCATCAACTTGAAAGAAAATGAAGTTAACTTGCATTTAACTTTTAGTTCCTGTCCCAGCTGATAGATGGCTGCACCAATCTGCAAAACAAAATTAACTGAAAATGAATTCAAAACTGCTTAATGATGGCTAAAAGTATTAAAATAATACATTGTCATCGTGTTCTGAGCTATTCTAAAAGTTTCAAATCTCTAGCTAGACGCGAAGTTAGTTAAAAATCGATTGCAAGATTTTACTGTTCAAACACACACTCAAACAAACAAGAAAGCGAGTTAATAAAAACATTGTAAACTCAGAGTAGAACAGAACCTCAAGGAAAATGATGCAGCTGTCGTATAGATTCAAAATTATATAACAATAAAAATAGAAACACTATTACCTAAATGAAATTGCTATATTCCTTTGGGGAAACTACAATAGTTATGCCAAAGTGACTGCACAGACTAAGGAAAGACAAATGGACGTTTGGATTTTGTGTATTGTACATAGTAAGTTACCGTGATTTTCATTTGGCACCGAATGAAGGTAGTAGATTTCCAAAGAACACATTTTGCGATTTGATTGAGATTTTATTCTTTACAAAGCATTATTACCCTACATATTCACGATAAATAAATATTGACAATTTTTGGGGGGAAAGTTAATAAATAGTTACTTTAATTGAATAAAACCTTTACCCCCCATAAAACACGCATATAATAACCCATGGGTTTACGAAAGATGCCATATTTCTTTCCACGAAAGATGCCATATTTCTTTCAGATTTCATTATTGTTGGGCTTTCAAACAGGATTCTTTACTGAGAGATTAAATTACTTCCTATTAAAGAAATGAGGGATAAATCGATATAAAGAGGCTGAAGACCAAGGAGAAAAAAGTATAAATTTAAACTCTTTCTGAAAGTCTGTAAGTAGATAAAAAATGTCATTAAACACGCTCAATGTTGAAAGTAGAATCGTTAAATCTAACAGAAAAGCAAAAAATAATTTTACGACTTTTTGAATTCTGAATAACACGAATGAATTATTTTAGCAAATTATATCAAAACAATACATTATTTTAGTTTAAAATTTGGAATTATGTTTGATTGTATGAATAACACGAATTATGAATAACGCGATGGTAATCTATACTTATATATAAAGAGAGAGTGATTTTGTATGTAGAGGGTAATCTCCAGAACCACTGCACCTATTTGAAAAATTCCTTCACTGTTTGAAAGGTACATTATTCCAGATGGACATAGGCTATATATTATGTATATCTGATCAGTAGAAATAAAGTTAGGACCTTAATCATAACAATCTCCATTGTTACCGCTACTGTCTTCTATCGCTTTTTGTGCCGAAGATTTCAACGATCCTTAGAGTGGTGCTATCGCGGTGGGCTTCTGTTCTGACGGTAGCGGTTTGAACCTAGACGTTCTCCGGCACGCCTATTTCTTTTAAAAAATTAACTTTAATTATTAACTAACGTAATATTAATTTAAGGTATTATTTAGGTTATTATTAAGGTAAAAAATATTTACAATTTATTGGCTATCAACTGGAAATGTATTGGTATAATATTTTGTTCAACCCGGACAAAGTCGGGACGGGCCGCTAGTATTTTATGAAATTATACCAAAATAATATTGCATTTTAGTTTAATATTGGAGTTATGTATAATTTTATGAATAACACGACTGAAATATTTTATGAAATTATATCAAAACAATACTGAATTTTAGTTTAACATTGCAATTTAGTTAAACTCTTCACAGCTTGAATAAGAGGTTATAGATCTAGTATTTATATAAAACGTATTTAGCAGATATAAAGAGAAGTACAAAAGTATGTAGCATTAATAAGCCCCCTAAAAAATCCTGCTTAAAATTGGATGATGTGCATACGCTGTTATAGATATTGCTGAAATAACAAGACTACTCTAATATAGATTGGATCTATAAAAACTTTAGTGCAATTAATTGTTATTCAGATTTTTTTTTAATTTCTCATTAAAGTGTCACGTTATAAAACTGTGACCTGGAAAAATTTCCATAAGTTTAAAGTTTTTTGTACGGGAATAAAATTTACAAACACCACTAATAGTTCCATAATTAGGAGGAACTTCGCAGAATTATTTCTCCAAACTTCCACACGGAAAGTTACTTCGACTTTCTGCAATATTCCTTCGTCACTCATGCATCTTTCTCTGGTTGCTAAGCAACCGGTTCATGTCACTGTAAACACTTCAAGACATATGCCTTTCTCGTTTGTATCCTCTTTTCTATTAATTTTTATCACGAATGTTTTTCCTTATCTTGCTGCTTACATTACTAGAGCTTATAAAAAATTGTTCATAATAATACTTTTAGATCCTTCTTCATGTTTTGCGTGGAATTTCTGATAGAAGCTAAATATTAATAGGGCTAAATACATTTCTTTGAAAATATATATCTTTAAAAATATAAATTATTTGAAAAATATAAATTATTATTGGAAAATATAAATTATTTTGCTCTAGTTTTTGTTCTCTGGTGTTAATTAAAATTGTGACTAGAATTTTGAAACTCCTTCGCAGAAAATATTATTAGGTTTTTTCATGTTACAAGGGAGCCAGTGACCCATTTATACTACTTAATAATTACAAGATAAAAAGAACTTTTTATATATCATGTGTTTAATTTTTCTGTTTAATCATATAAACTTGACAATTCTATGTATTAATAAATACTTTTTTAAAAAAATTTCGATGAATTATCCCATCAACTTGAAAGAAAATGAAGTTATTTGGAAGTTAACTTGCGTTTAACTTTTCGTTCCCGTCCCTTTCGATAGATGGCTGCACCAGTCTACAAAACAAAATTAAATGAAAATTAATTCAATTCTGCTTAAAGATGGCTAAAAGTATTTTAAAAATGCATTATCATCGTGTTCTGAGCTATTCTAAAAGTTTCAAATGTCTAGCTAGTCGGGAAGTTAGTTAAAAATCGATTGCAAGATTTGTAAGGGACAAACACACACCCAAACAAACAAGAAAGCAAGTTAATAAAAACATGGTAATTATCATAGATTGTGAAGATTCAAACTAATTATGTATGATTCTATAATGATGTCAAGAAATCTCATTTAAAATAAATTTACTTTCAGATATTTCCTCATAATACAGGGTGTCCGGGCTAAACGTATCACAAGGTCATGATTTATTTTTAACCATTAGAATTTAAAAAAATATTTAAATAGAAAGAACTTCTCACCAAGTTTTAATATCAATCATAGATTTCGATCATAGTATCATATATTTCGATGTGTGCACCTGTTGTTGCACGACAAACGTCTAAGTGGTAATCCAGTTCTGTGCAAATGTTTCATAGAATATCAAGAGTTATTACTCGAATTGCTTGAATGATACGCTTCTTCAACTCATCCACAGCTTCAATGTTTTATTTATACACAACGGACTTAATAAATCCCCAAGCAAACATGTCTAATAACGCCTGTTTTGCTACGAAACACTTGGAGAGAACTGAATTACCATTTAGACGTTAGTCGTGTTACAAAAGGTGGACACATCCAAATCTACAATACTATGTTAGAAATGTATGATTGATATTAAAACTTGATGAGATGTTCTTTCTATTTAAATATTTTTTTATTTCAATTCTAATGGGTAATTCCGTAAAAATAAGTCATGACGTTTTCCTACCTTTAGCCCGGTACTCCCTGTATATTATTCTATTTATGCTATTCATAACTTACGATTCGGGATAACTATTCTTCGTTATTTTCAGATGTAACTTCATTTCACCTAACTAAGCGTTCTTGATATCATTTTTTTGTTGACTGGCCATATTTCAAAAATACTCGAACATATATTTTTTTATCTTTAGCTTTAAGGGAACAGTGGACCTTTATTTGAGCAAATCTCGTCATTATAATACTGATTCTGTTATTGTAAAAAATATATATATTTCTGTAGATTATTAGTACCAAAATAATTTTTTTCAAGTTAAAAATCATTTATGAAGCTCCTACACAGTAATTTTGAATGGGTAAGTGTAGTAATAAATTTTAAATATGTTTTTCTTAAAACAGATTTTTTCAAGGTTTTTAGATATTTTAAATGCTCCATGCTCCTTAATTTTTCTTCAAAATTCATGAAATTGATAAGGAAGAATCCTGATGCTGTTTACAAAATAACTGGGTATGCATTTTACAATTGGACTTCATTAAGGTAATTAAATTTGATTTGTAACTTTTCAAAAGGCAAAATTTTGATGAAAATCGGGATAGAATTCAGAAAAAAAATCTCTCAAAAATTAACTATCCAAGGGATTAAATAATTGATACCCAGATTTGTTTGTTATACAGTTTAAAGAGATTGAAATGCAAAATTGAGGAAATATCTCAAAAATTAAGTAGCAAGGAACATTTTAAAATTTTTTTTATAAATTTCAATTTTTTAAAAAAATCTTAAAATTTTAAGGAGATTGGAAATTTATTTTAAGGTATTCTATTTATTTATAGTGAAATGTGTATATGCACAAAATTTTGTATCTCTATGATGAAAAGTAAAATAAGTAAATTTTAATGTCCACCGTTCCCTTAAGCCACGTTAGAGAGTTAGTGCCATTTTTCTGTAAATAAAATTCTGCAGTAAATAAAAAAATTCAGCTTTCCGTAGGTAGATAGATGACTATAATAAAACATGAAACAATCGCACGCACCATCTGAACCACGAATACGATGAAATATGTCTAAAAAAATATTGGACCGTTTTACTTGATTTTACCATTGAAGTTATTAGTAATTTAAATATTAATTCCTCAGTATTTAGAGAAATAACTTCTCTGAGATCCAGAAAAAAGGCTATTGATGACAAGGATTTTTCGTATTAATATTTAACATAGAATTTATATATTGACATTGCTAGAAACATGTATAAACACCTTATTCTTACAGATATGGTAATATGGCTCGCCATTTTTGTTATAGTATTGTAGGATGAGCTTAAAGTTTTTGAGTCGCTTAGTGAAGTGGTGCTTAAACTTTGGTTCGTTATCCACAGGGGTCGTGAAAACAATTGCAGGGGTCGGGGATAGATAGAAGTAAATACATATCATATTGAATAATTTAATTTTAAAATAGGTTATGAATTTTCCAAAATTATAAATTTTTAATATTTTTATTTATTACTTTTTTATGTGTTGAAAACATGTGATATGGTATTGTTTCTAAATGTATAATCCTTCCTGCATCAATGCTCTAAACTAAATCTGAACTTCAACAAACATTTCATTACAAAAACGAAGTATTTTAGTTTTATTTAAATAAATGAAGTTCATAATTTTCAATACTTTCATAAGAAGCTAATAATTTTTAAATCCCACTCTTTTTTATTTTTTATTTTTGTTAATACTAAACTTAATGAAATACAAATACAAGTTAATATTTATGTATGAATTTTAAGTCACAATGAAATTTAAGTTATAATTTTGAAATCCCATGCTTTTATATTATTAATTTTTGTTAATTTTAAACTTAATGAAATACAAATACATGTTAATATTTATATATTAAGTTTAAGTCACATGATATTTGCCATAAACATGTGCAGAAGGTAAGTGAAACTTTTTTTTATTGTTATTATGCAAAGTCAATATATACCGAAAAACTACAGTACATTGATTTTTAAAATAATTTATCGAAATTGGCTTATTTCTCCTTTCACCTTTTTAGTTCCCATTTTCCTAAACTTAAAAAAAAATTTTACCAAAACTTTTCACAGGGGTCGAGTGATTTAAATTTCAAAGAATTTGGGTCCCGGTTGGAAAAAGTTTGCGCACCATTGGTTTAGATAAATGAAAGAGAAATTAACCCCCGTTAGGCTCATGGTCTACTCTTATAGACCACCTCTTTAGGGACAGTAATTAATCTTAAGAAATCCCAGTAAAGCATACGGGCTTTTGAACAGCTGTTGATAATGCATTTGATCCCCTCTTTAGTACCATTTATGCTACAAACGCGAGGGTATGTCATTATTACAGCTCAGTACGGTTGGTCAACGATTGTAGACCAAACGCCTAAACCATGTTATATTTACCATGTTTTTATTAACTCGCTTTCTTGTTTGTGTGCTTGTGTGTCTTTGTCCGGTACAAAACTTGCAATCGATTTTTAACTAACTTCCCGACTAGCTAGACATTTGAAACTTTTAGACTAGCTCAGAACAAGATGACAATGCATTATTTTAATACTCTTAGCCATCTTTAAGCAGAATTAAATTAATTTTCAGTTAATTTTGTTTTGTAGACTGGTGCAGCCATCTGTCGACCGGGATGGGAATGAAAAGTTAAACGCAAGTTAACTTCCAATTAACTTCATTTTCTTTCAAGTTGATGGGATAATTCATCAAAAAATTTTTAAAAAGTATTTATTAATACATAGAATTGTCAAGTTTATATGATTCAACAGAAAATTTAAAAACATGGTATATAAAAAGTTCTTTTATCTTGTAATTATTCAAAGTGGGCCAGACTAATACTTTTTCGTTTATACAAAAAAAAATCTCGCGGCTACCCTGACCGATCTCACGGCACCCTAAAGTACAGTGGACACCCTTTGGGAAACACTATCATTTTCGGCCTGTATGTGTATCGGCCTGTGTCACAATCTGACAGGCTTGAGAGTCATTAATTCAGCTTAATATTTATTACCATGTTTTTATTAACTCGCTTTCTTGTTTGTTTGTTTGTGTGTGTGTGTTTGTCCGGTACAAATCTTGCAATCGATTTTAAATTAACTTCCCGACTAGCTAGACATTTGAAACTTTTAGAATAGCTCAGAACGCGATGACAATCCATTATTTTAATACTTTTAGCCATCTTTAAGCAGTGTTCAATTCATTTTCAGTTAATTTTGTTTTGTAGACTGGTGCAGCCATCTATCGACCGGGATGGGAACGAAAAGTTAAACGCAAGTTAACTTCCAATTAACTTCATTTCCGTTCAAGTTGATGGGATAATTCATCAAAAAAATTTTTTAAAAAGTATATATTAATACATAGAATTGTCAAGTTTATATGATTCAACAGAAAATTGTTAAACATGGTATATAAAAAGTTCTTTTGTTTAAATTTCGATTGTTTTCAAGCGTTGTAAATGTTATAAAGTAGTAACTGATTAAAGAAAGTTAAAAGCATGTCTGAATCTAAAACTAATGGCGTCTGGCGACCAGCAGGGATCCTGAAGTGTCGAAAAAATGTTTGTTTCGGGGATTCCACCCCCACCCCACCCGTAGGTAAACCGCTGAATTATGTGGGACGTTTCTATATTTGTCCCCGAAACCGCAAAAAATCTGCAAGAAAATATTATGTGAAATAGAGAATATATGCATGGAAAGATCACTTAAGAGGGATGCTTATAACGTAAAAGCGAATAATTATATGCCATATTCATCATTCAATAACATTTTTTCCCATTGACTTTATTATTTTATTTTTTTTTTTGAGCATTTTTCTTTTCATTCATAACTTATAGTTTATGTGTAATAAAGAACTTTACTTTAAAAGATATTTCCTTTTACATGTAATTTGTAGTTATGTATAAATCATAGACTGTTGCTGAATAAACATTTAAGAGGCAGTTACACGTAAGATGTGTTCTATTGAAACCCCCCCCCAAAAAAAAAAAAAAAAAAAAAAAAAAAAGAATGAATATTTTAGTAATCAATAATATATGATTAAACATGTTTTAGTAATTATACCTCATCAGATGTTTACCAAACAACTAAAGTAACTGCTATACGAAAACTAAAATGGTCTACAACTGTAGACCACGCGACTAAATATGTTACAAGAAAAAAAAGGGCCAGTTCACACTGCTTACGTCAGCGTCAGCGTTACTCGTATTGACGTATTTTAAACCAATCAGAGACCTTAAGTTTCATGACTAATCGTTTGGACGTTCATAATTGGTTAAATATATTTCAATATGAGTAACGTTGACACTGACGCAATGGGAAAATGCCATTAATTTGACAGAATTTTTTAGAGAAACAAATGAGTAAAAATGGCCGCGAAATCTACACCCTCACGAAACTTGAAAATACTGTTAAATTTCTTATCATTCTCAGTATATACTCATATAAATTTCAAAAACAGAAAAGAAAATTTTAGAGATCACTTTTGTTTCAAACTACTATATTAATTCAGAACAATAAACTGATGCGAAATGCATAAACAGAACGGGAGAAGCTTTCCCAGTAGACTATTATATTTTAGTACATCATAGGTTCAACTATTTTATAAATGGGTATTAGAAAACGTTCACTGGTCAAGGTCTAGCGTTACTAAAACTTGGGTGGAGTCATATATCAGTTCCAAATCACTTAAAAGCAAGGAGAATTTCAATATCTCTGATGTGCATCAGTCGAAAATATAATTAAAGGCTTGGACTGAATGAAAGAGACTCGAATTCTGGATATAAAAGGGGCACAGATACGAGCTGATAAAACCCATATATTCGGATATTAACAAGATGGCGTAAAAATTCCCTAGCTGAGGCGCGTAGAATTAAAACGCTTAAAGCAAGTGAGGAAGTGCTTGACTATCACAGAAAACTGCCTTTTGAAAAAAAATTTCTAAAAAAAATCCTTTTTTCAGTATCGCATTGAAACTGAGAGGACAACTTCCATAACCGTAATTCAAGTTTCTTCGCAGAGATAAGAATCTTAAAAAAATAATTGATGATGCTTGAACCGAATTCTGAATTGTAATGAAAAATCCCAGTTCCAGTACATCAAACAAAGTGATTTAAATTCTAGTATCTTTTGTTACTCATTGTATGAATTCTATGCTTTGGATGGGTATGTAAGCGAAGGGGAAAGCTATGACTAGGTATGTAGCATTTAGTTGTAAAGTCTGTTGAGACCACTTTATTTATATACAGTCGAACCTCCATATGTCGAACTAGGAAATTGCCGGAAAAAAATTCGATATATAGAAATTTCGATACATAGAATTGAGATTAATTTTATCATAATTCTCCAAAAAAAAAAAATAAAGCTAATTTTCGTATACGAAACTCCATTTCTTATTTATAATTATTATATGAAATATTAATATTAAATGAAAGTTAATAACTAAAAAATGAATTGATATGAAAGATTTATTGAGTACTACATATCTTTAAAAAAACAATAATGCAGATAGTGGTTACAATGATCACAGTTACATTCTTTTAAAAAAATTACGAATATCTTACTAAACAGCCAATTTTGCGGAAAGTTCAAAGAAATGTTCGTATTTACTCAGTCCACAAAAATCTTCCCTCAGGGACATTTTCCGCGAATTGAAGTCCACGACGTATTGTTTCAAATGCCAAAAATTGGGAGATTTTATTCTAAAGTGGAATAAAATCTCCCAATTTGTCTTGAAAAAAATTTGGATATATTGAGATTTTTTCGATAATATAGAAACAATTTTTCTATGTAATGAACATGGAGATTTGCTAAGAGTTCGATATATAGAAAATTTCAATATGGGGAAGTTCGATATATGGAGGATCGACTGTACCTGTAAAGAGGGAGAAAAAAATATCTTTAATCCCTGATTTCGTTGAAAATTTCGCCTGTTTTAAAGTACTGGGGGAGAGGGAATAATTGATAAATATGTTGCAGTAAGAGACACTGGACACCTGTCCTCACTTGACACCTCCTCTCCCCCCCCCCCCCCCCCCCCCACCTCTTGGCTCATAATACTGTCCAAGTGCACGGCACCCTTAAGGACTATCAATAACTGAGATTTATTCATCGCACTGTTACGAAAGTTTAGACAAAAAACTCCAAAATCTCATCTAATGAGAGCTTTTCATAGAACTACTTATAAAAGATACATAAAATTCAGTAACCGATTTTTTTATGAAATATTATGCTTTAAAGACTATGCTCTGTTTTCGTTGTATTAAATTATTGAAAAACAAGCAAAGGAATATCATGCTAATTTATAAATTTTGTATGCAATTCCATTGAATAAATTGCAAAACCACCTTGTAATATCTACAAGTAGAGCTAAATTGCTACCGTTTTCTGCACTGTAAACTTTTAACATTAGAGATATGTCTTTACCTGTCCCCATAAAACCAAATTATTTTATTGATTATAACAGAATATTTTAACCTCTTATTTTATGATTACATCTTGGCTTTGAAATAAAGTATTTTGGAGAAAAAAAAACCTCCATCTGTATAATTCAAACTGAAATATTTATGAAATATGTTACCACCAAATAATTTGTAGATCTCAATACACAAGTTATTAGCGCTGAGATATAATGAAATGAAATTTTCTATCTCTTTTCTAATCATCAGGGAACCCACACTCTCCAAATTAACGCATTTTTATATGCATTTGTCAAAACTCAACTCTTTTTTTTCTATTATACTGAAAAAATTATTCAAAAACATTTTTTTCTTTGGAAACCAATCAGTTTTAGCACCTGGAAGCAATTCATTCACTAAATGACCCGTTGCTGGTTTTAGAGCTCATAATTGCTTGGCTTAGTTAATTAAGTTATGTTCCACTCGTACCGAAATAATTTGGCGATAAAATCAGTTTTTTTTTCATACACGCCACACACGCGCGGCCTTCTAGCTCGCAGCTAATGTCCTTTCTGGTGGCATAATTGTCTCCCAGGATTACTTTTCCCTCGGACGCCAAAGTGGCTTTTTTATATAATCTAATAAAAGATATCACGTAAACTTCCGTATCTTCTATGGCTCTATGAAATTTTTTGGTGGTTTCTCATTTTTAATTTTCCCCGACCAATTCCATTTTTCGGCAGCACGAATGAAAAATAAAAGAAAACTTTTGATTGAATGTCGCCGGACTTAAATCTGTATCACGCAGCCACGGTTAGACGGTGAAACGTATTTTTGCAGCTCATTCTCGGCGGGTTTCTTGGCTGCTGAGAGTTAAAAAATCTGCGGACTGGCTCATATTCCCATGCCTGGAGGTCGGATTTAAAGTTAGGATTTCTGCCTGAACGTTACAGTCTGACCTATGAGTGGTCAGTTCTTGATAGCTGTGAATTTCGCATTGGGAATTTACGAAAGGATTTCCTGAGGTGCTTCTTTACACATCGGTGCTTGAATTTTTAACGGAGTTCTTGCAAGAATATTGTGAATAATTAGGTAGGACCTGCAGCTGGCAGTGAGTATTAAATGTTATTGCTTTACGGCTAGAATATACGGTAATGATACACTAAAAATATCAATATATTTTAGAGGCATTAAACTTTCTAAATAAAGTATTAGATTAGTTAAATAGTAATAGATTTCATGTGTAAAGATGTGTTAACTTAAGCTAAGACTTATATCTGAACTTTTTAAAATTCTGAACAGTGGATTAAAGAACTAATCAATATAGACTAAAGTAAAGAAATTTTTGAGATGGCCTTGGGCCCTCCAAAAATTATTAAGTAAAATCGAAAACCGTACGTAACTATGGTGAATGCATTAACTTATAAAGATTTTTATGTTGTACGCTCTAAGTGTATTATACAGTACATGTATGCTCTTAAGTCTCTTTATATTGGATTCCATTTTCCTGATTTCCCATATTCAATAAAGGATATATAATATTCCTTATAAAATAGTTCCATGAAATTTTGAGAGGATTTGTTTTATTCTACTTTCATTGTACTGCCTGTAACAATTTTGTTTACTTTAAAAATTCTTTAAATGTTTTCCCTAAATCAAAAATATTTTTATATAATTAGTTTTTGCGCTTTACACATTACCTTTGAAATATTCCTTATAATCTGGGAAAATTTTAAAAACAGAGATATTCGTTTAATTGATATATGAAAGGTTTTACCCATTTTTATTTTTATTAGAGCTCTGTAAGTCTTGTTAATGAAGACTTCTTATCTGAGAAAATCAAAAGTGAATTACTTACTTTGAAGTTACTTGTAAATAGAAATCAAGTAAAAGTGAGTGCTTTTAATTAATGATTATCGCCTGTGAAATGACTTTCAATAATTTTCCCGAGTTGTTGAAAAACACACGAGTAAAATTTTCTCTCTCTCTCTCGATTTAAAATATACTCTATTGAAATTAAAATCACTTATTTACATTTCAGTTGTTTCAGTGAGGTGGGAACCAAAATAGTTACATTCCTCTTATATGTGGAAGAATCACTTATAAAATAAGGCAATTTCATCACTGATGCAACAACGGGAAAAACGAAAGAAAAAAAATTGATGCCATGCATTTTATACTGGAGCTCTAGTATGCATTTCTAAATAAGTTTTTGTACTCTATGCAAACGTTTTGAACTTAGTTTATGCACGATTTGAGATGTGACATGCTGGGTGAAACTGCTTAATTTACTACAAATTTGTGCCTTTCATTTCTTTAAATATAATGACAAAAAGTAAGATAATTTTGTTTCCATCCTTAATCAGTTAATTCCGGTTCATATTGGTGAAATTTTAAAATAAAATTTAATTAATTATTTAACTTTTATGACAATAATGCTGCTCGTTTCATTGATGCATAAAATGTCATATATGTGCTGTATTTGTTGCGAGTTATGATTTAGTTCGTGTTCATATTTTTGGGGAAAACAAAATCAGTATAAATATATTCCTTCCGTTTTTATTAAACACTTATTACCCACTTTAGGCATCAAAAGATTAAAGGTTGACAGACATTTAGTGGCATGTACAATCACACATACACACACACACACACAAAATTAATCGGCAATGTACTGAAAATACCGTTCCATAGACGACCGGTGTTTACCTAATAACCGACTGCCAGCACATAAAACCATTCATCACCTGTCAAGTGACCATTTTATTCCTAAAACAGAAGCGGAACTACATTCTAACAAACTTAACACTCTGTAGGTGCTGAAGTAGATTTTTGGAAGATTGAAGTAGATTAGACATAACAACAAAGACTCTATTTTCGACAAATCAACTTGATACTGTTAATTTGATTTAACGATTGTTTGTTATATGAATAAAATGCCTGTATAAATATATATATATATATATATATATATATATGTATGTATTAAAAAAATTTCCTTTAATTTTTATACTCTTAAGTTCTTCATTTGGTATAATTTCTGTTTCAATTTTCTATCTTTGTTATTTCTAAAATTCTACTTGCTGTTTTCCGTTGAAAGAAGATATTTACCTTTCGTTTCTATAATCCCTGTGCAATTAGTTTTGCATTTTCTCATGAGATTTTAGTTTCCATTTTAAGTTAGTTCTTATTCTCGAAGGATGTGAATATTTCATCGTCAAAATTGACATCATCTTGACACATATTTGTAATATCTACGAAAGGAGTGTTTACAAGTATAGATTACAATTTAAAGTCAGGTTTACCAATACATATTATAAATTTTCGCATGCCCAAAAATACTAATGTTCCTGGTAAGCTTTAAATATGTTACAATTTTTCGCATCAGCATTAGGTTTACACACCTTATAACTATTAGGCAAGATGTATTAACCCTTTAAGCGTCTGAGATATTTTTCTGTCTTTTTCGTTCTGCTAAGAAAACCGTATCTGATGAATTATCCCACCCTCTAATTCGGCATTCAGAAGCGTCGAAATTGTTCCTTCTGGAATAATTTTGAATGCTAACTAAAGGGCTGAATAATCCGTCAAAAACACCTTTTCAAGTTGAGCATATGAGACGAAAAAATACGTGTTAAAAGCTTAGAGGTTTAATCATAGATTTAATGCAATATATAATTGCTGTCATTCAGGGCCCGATTTATAAAATTCTTGACTGTAGGCACAACTCGGGATGGGGGCCCCCTTAGCACTGATGTGGGCATAAAATTTCCAAAATTGACACACTAAAGAAAATAATCATGAATCATTGTGAAAGTACCATTTTACTAAGAATTGGCTATTTGAAGCATAGAAGCCTAGAACATTATCAAACAACAAAAAGCAATACAACATATTAACTTCATCATTAAAAAACCAATAAAATGCAACCAGAAAAACTTATTAATCCCTTATATAGTACACTATAACAGACATATGATGAACAAATCAATTAATCAAATTTGAAAGGACATATAAGAAATTGCTATTAAAAAAGGTAAAATAAAAATAATTAAATTGGGAATTTTTTCTTTTTTTCTTTTAAAATTAAAATTTTTGGGGGCCCCAACATTCGGGGGCCTCTAGGCCCGGGCCTAATGGAAAATCAGGGCCTGCTGTCATTATTCACACTACATCGTAAAATGTTAAATCTAAATAGTAATAAACTATAGTAAACTAATAAACAAATTGTATCATTTAAACTATTGAAATTTTGTTCTATCTTTTAAGTTTTGTCCAGTGCTAAAGAATGCTTATTTTAATGATTTGTCCATATAAACAGTAATAAACAGTATATGAGGAATTATTCAACTCTCTAATTCAGTATTGAGAAACGTTGAAAATTTTCCTTCTGAAACTGTTTTGAATACTAAATAAACGGCGGAAAAATCCGTCGAAAACACTTCTCAAGTTAAAAATATGAGATGAAAAAATACGTCTCAAAAGCTTATAGGATTAATCAGAAATCCAGCGCAGTATACCATTATTGTCACTATTTATATTGTTTCTTAAAATATTAAATCTAAGAAGTAATAAACTACAGTGAACTAGTAAACAAATTGTTTATTTTAGACTATTGAATTTATGCTTCATTTTTTTTAGGATTTGTTGCTACGCGTTAAATATATTTTTTAAACGATCACATTGCTGAGAAACAATGTTATCTCTACTGATAACGTCAACACTCTTGACAAATAGGTCGATTCCATTAAAATTACTTGCATAAGTATTTTCTAAATTTTGTTTTCCCTTATGTTTTGGGTTTCAGTTTGTTATTTTTTTGTTTGTATTTATCATTGATAATAGAAGTATGTGGCATATCCGTTTAACTATGAAAGTATTTATGTAAAATTCCATATCTAAAATCTCAATGTTTAGATCTCAATATATTATGATATAATTGATTGGAATAACTTAATTCATAGCTAAGTTTACTTAATTCTGTATGTTTGAATATTCGCACACACACATATATATATATATAATATATATATATATATATATATATATATATATATATATATATATATATATATATATATATGTATATATATATATATGTATATATATATATATATATGTATATATATATATATGTATATATCTGTATATATATATGTATATATATATATATATATGTATATATATATGTATGTGTATATATATATATATATATATATATATATATATATATATATATTAATATTAATATAATGTTCATAACAGTCTCAGGAAGAAATTTATCTAACTGTATGCATCAGTTGAGATAGCAGATTTTTAAACCTCAGGTTACAGGAAATTACAGTAAAGACCTTAGATAAACAAATGCGGATATTTTACCTACTTTTGCATCTGAATGAGAACTTTGATTGCTATGCATATGTTTTTCAAAAACATGCATTTATATTCTTGCAATACTAAAAAAAAACTTACGTTGTACTGATAGACATTAGTAATTTAATACCCCGAAAAATATAACTATTGAATTCTTTACAACTTTAGAAACTACGTGTTATTTATTGGTGCGTTTACCTTCATATGCAAACAAACAGTATTAAAAAATGCGCATTTGCTAATCAGTGATTAGGAAGATACCAAGAAGAAAATTCAGCATAGCATAGGATGGGGATTTAAGGCTACAATGTGCTAACCCTATTGGATTCGCTCACCTCAATGTTAACCTATGGAGAAAATTTTTCTACTATTTATGCTGATAATCCAATAAAAGTGGTATTTTCTGATTGCCCGAACTTTTCTACACCTTGCAACAGGATTCATTTTATAAATTTCGTCCACCAAATGAATTTATGAGCGTTTAAAACACACTATACCAGATTTTTCCCGAATAATTTAAATTTAAAAATATTTGCTTTTAAAAAAAACGAAAAATGCCCTAAAGTGTCTAATTTCTTTTTCTATTACGGACTACAGTTTTTTGAAAAAGAAAAAAAAAAGTTTCCAATCCTAGTCGACAATTGTTGGACACATTTTTACCACTGGTTAACATTGAGGTGGTCGAATCCAATAGGGTTAGCACACAGCGGCCATAAGACTTGCGTAATCAACTGGAGCTCTGCCTTAAGATGAAAAGAAACAGAGGTATCGTTAATACATCATCCCATCAGCTGAAAAAAACCGATTACGGGGAAAAGAACAACTGGGATTGCAGACGAACTCTATTATTTCTTTTTCAGATTGCATGATAATTGTAATAGTAGGTCATGGACATAACTATCTATTCCCTCTGCCCCAATTTTTTATAATAATAATAAAACCGGCTGAAAAATTCCTCGTTGAATACCTCCATACAAATTCGGTAAAATAAATTTCATGTTCTAGAATTTACGGAGCCCTGAAGAATCATATGTCTACCAAGATTACGCATCATAGGCTTTTTTTATGAAAAAAAACGAACGGTTGCGTTAAAACCTTGGACTAGAGAAATGTAGGGCGTATCCCAACTGTTGGTTTAGCTCGTGGTAGTAAATTTATTCCATCGATTCGTAAGAAGTGGTTGAAAAGGAGGAGCCTCCTTATAGATTGGGACACGAAATCAGCCTTTTTCAAGGAAGTTAAAAGAAATTTTCTTACAAAGGAAGAAGAAAGCTTTGAAAAGGTATGATAATCAAGGGAAAATAACGCATGTTTCGAGGCTTCGTATTAATCATGCACGCACTGCGGATAATTACATTTAAATTGCCCCATATCTGCAGAAGTAGGTCTTATTAAAAGAAATTCTTATTTTAAGAAGCTCGCTAGATTATTATTGCTCTATTTTTTTGAAAACTGGTGAAATAAAGCTCAAATACGATGCATCTCATTAATAGCAAAACAATTTGAAGATTTTTATCCCCATAACTTTCCAACCTGAATTGAAATCCTATATAATAATTTTTAAGCTTAAGTTAGATTAAATAAATAATGATAAAAAATAAATTTAAGAATAATAACAAAATTAGAAAATGAAATATATATATATATATATATATATATATATATATATATATAATGAAGTATAATTAAGCATAATTTAAAGGTATGCAAAGATTACATGCACTTAGTTATTATTATGTAAGTTGGTAGTGTGCACAAAACAGGTGCCGAGTTAACTTATTAATGTATTGTCTCTGATATCAATTTTACATGATGTATTTTTGAGTAGTATGAGTTGTAATACTACTTGTCTACTGTTACACATAGAACTTAAAAAGAAAAGAAAGAGAAGAAGAAATGTATTGTAATTTAACTTTGCTTGTAATCAGAAATAAATAAAGAAAGGAAAAAGTCGACTGGAACCGGGAACGGCCAGCTCGAAAATTTAATTTGTTTTAGAACTTCAAGTAGAGGGTCTGTTGCCACGAATATCGCTAGACAGGAATTATGTTATTTTTTTAACTTAAGTTGTTTTGTTTAGTTATTGTGACTTCTATACAAAACGTTGCCGCTAAGGCATTTGCAGTGGTCGGCATGATTTACGAATTTATGAATTAAGCTTAAATTAAGCTTGCTGTAAATTCTATACTATGGGCATATCTTAAAATACGTCGGCGTACGAACCTGTGCATACTTAGGAATATATATAAATGCCTATATAGAATGAGGATGAAAAATATCAGACAAAACCAAAGTTAGATAATACTACAACAAAATATCATTCATTGCGAGGGAAATTACGGGAATGTTTCCAAACAGATGAAAATTTAAATCAAACATTTCCCTTCTACTGAATTTTATTGGGAATCGGTTGTGAGTAGAGATGAGAGATATTTTAAGGATATAATACCTAATTTTGATTACTTTATTTCTATATATAACCATGAATATAAATGAGAAAAATTAGAAATTATTTCTTTACGATAAAAGTTTTTAGAAACCCGTCCCCGATTTGATCACAGTGCATACATTATTATGTAGTTTCTAATTATGTTGAAAATTATTTTTTTAAATTTTCATACCATTAAATATTATTAAGGCGACAGTTGACCATCAGATTGACAAAAATATGTCCCCGAAACGATTTTTTTTCTTTCAGGAAATGATTCTGCAACTCATCAGCTTTAAATTTAAAAAAAAGTATGTTGATCCGATCATTATTAACCGAGTTATAAGTATTTTTTTCAAACGTATGCAATGGAAATGTTAGTCAAATTAAAACTTTAAATGCCATTTTTTTAAAACAAGTTTTCATGTCGTTTCGGTAAATTCAAAATGTTCCATGCGTCATAATTTTTCTTGAATTTTCATAAAATTTCATAAATTGATTAATTATATAAGTTAGAATAAAACTTAGTAATCAATTCATTATACTATTTTAAAACAACTTAATATTTTTACAATAAAATTTTTTTTGATAAAATTTTGCATAAAATGACCTATTTTTATCGATTTCTTTTCTAGTTTTTATAAATTTGACTGTAAATGAAATATCACTACTAACTTTTATTTTAACTATATAAAGCTAGCTTAAGAGAGAAAAATAGATATCTGAGACAAAAATTGATGCGCATGGAGCATTTTTAAATAGAGTAATATACAAACTGATTTTAATTAATATCTTAATTAATTGCATTCTCATTTTTTTAAATTTAGAATTTCCCTCTCTAAACAACACTGTATAAGTATACAAAATTTCATAAGAATTGGTTAATAAATTAAAAAAAAAGTTTTTCATGGTCCATTGTCGCCATAAGTCAACTGTTATTAGATTACTGGGGAGATATCATTTAATCCTAGAAGCCTTTGGGGCATATTTTTCCATCCTATACTATCAAACTGAAAAGCATTTCACATGTTACTCCTTTCTTAATTTAGTGCACAAAATGATCTGAAATGGTAAAGTTTTGACGCATTTAAATGCCAATCTACATGAGGGAATAATTCGTAAGAAACGCTTTCTAAATCTGAAAGATAGAGGAAAAAAAGTGATGTCTCAAACACTAAGAGATTTAAAGAGAAAAACAATTATTTTAAAATGTTTTATTTATATATACTCCAAATATAATTCATATATGTTTGTCGCGAATGTTATTGTTTATGGTGGAAGTTAACAGAAACCGTTTACGAATTATTAATACTGCAACAAATTTTACCTCTTTAATACAGCTAAAAGTCAAGCTAGAAATAACTACCTTGGAAGCATATTCCGAATCTCCACGTAATGAATTTATGTAATTTTGTGAAATTGTCTATGTCTTTTGCATCTAATTATTATATAGTAATGGATAAATGATTTTCAAAAGTAGCAGAATGTGAACTACTTCCGTCTTCATGCAACGATCCAAATAAAACAAAACATTAAAAAAATGTTTGGGGACAGAAGTTAATCAATTTTCTGCATCCTGAGCCGTTAATAAGTACATAATAAATAAGTTATTTTATTTCTTTGAATCCATACACTTTTGAAAGCTGGATATTAGAGCCTTAAAAAACGGACATCAGAAATACAATCATTAAAGACAATCCGTAAGCTTTAAAATTACTAAAATTGTATTTTCCTCTTTTCATTTCAGGTTCTCTCTTTCCATCTGAAAACGTGTGAATGGATATGAGCTCGTCACTAAGCCAGCAAAACACAATCGAAGAAGAAAATGAAGAAGAAAACCCAGAACAAGATGACTTCGGTAGCGATGAGGATTCCCAAAACGAAAGTCGCTCTGGATCTGAGAACTCCGAACTCGAGCAAGAGAACGAGGAACAACCCGAAGACGACACACTAGTCCAGCAGGAAGGAGAATCGGGAGACCAGGAGGAAGAGTCGACGAACTCCGAGCAGGAGGACGAGCAAAACCAGGAGGAGGAAGAAGAAGAGGAGGAAGAGGAAGAGGAGGAGGAAGTTATCGAGGAGAAAGAGGAGCGAGCACCTCCCCCTCCCCCGCCACAAAGTAAGAGACAATCCCAAAACAGGGCAATACCTAGAAGCATGTATTACAAAGAGCAGCAACGCCAGTATCAACAGAGGCAGCAGCAGCAACAACAGCGTACGCAAAGACAACAGCGCCAGAGAAAGAGATGGGTTTCCCCTCAGAGGTCAAATCAGCGAATGCACGAGCAGAGGATGAGGGACTTCAAGGACAACTACATGGGAGATCCTCTGTCTCTTAGACTACATCTTGCCCAAGTAGATAGCCTAAAAGAGGAATTGTCGAACGCGCTTCAAGACTCGCTGGCGAAAACTGACTACATCAGTGAGCTAGAGCAAAGACTGAAGACGATGGAAATCGACAATTCACAGCTGCATAGGATCAACCTCTTGACCGAAAAGAAGATGGAGAGCTTCCAGAAGAATTTGCACGACAGCACTCGTCAATGCGAGTCCCTCAGTGACGAGTTGAACTGTGCGAAGCACGAAATCGAAAAGCTGAAACAAAGCGTCAAAGCGGAGAACAATGCCAGTTCCAGCCTCGAGAAGAGACTGTCTCAGGCAGCGCACGAAATCGAGAAGACAAAAAACGAATTTTCGAAGCTCAGAGACAACAACAAGGAACAGGAAGACAGCTACAAGAAGAAAATTGAAGAGATGAATCGGGAGAAAAAGATCATAGAAAAGCAGAATCTAGAAATGCACAAAGTCATCAAGAAGCACATGCAACTTATCGGTAACTTGAGAAGGCAGGTCATGCATATTGAAGCAGCAGTTGTCTTGAAGATATCCGAAGATCAGTTCCATAAAGCGTTGGAAAAAAGTTCTTGAAGAAGATCTAAAGATAATTCCTTCCACGAATAATGCGCTTACTTCATCCCAGGACACACGTTTCTCACGAGCTCTTCACGAGTCTTCACGACGTGGTGAAGGATTTCTGAGGATATTCTACAAGAATTTTTCGTCAAGTTATAAGGAATATTGAAAAACTTTTTGTTAGTGCTTTGAATTCACAAATAACTTTTAAGTGCTTTGGGTGAAAAATAGAATTTTCTGTTTATACCACTGATCCTCCGAAAACTTTCTTGAACTGTTTCTACTTGAGTAATCTTCTTTCCAAGCAACTAAATTTTTCGAAACTCTCATCAATTAAAAGTATTATAAGAATTTATCTTCTATCCTTTTTTCATTGGAAAGAAACTGATTAGTTTACTTATAAGTTATTAAAGGCAAGCATCTAGTTTTGACTACACTAAATTTACACAAAAAATACTTTAGAATATCGTGCTTTGAAATGCTTCTACAAAATAGAGGAACAAGGAGAACTTAGAACTACTATTTATGGACGGTGCATTAATGACATATTATATAGGGATTTGTGCCTAAACTTTAGACCTTCTGGCTATGAACATACGAGATCGCACTTGCACAACTCAAAGCGGGACAAGTTCCCATTTCGTTGCTGGACTTAGATGGAAGTATATGCCACATGTTATCACCAATCACTAACTGTAAAATTGTTTATCGAGAACTGTTTGATAGGATTTAATATTGTGCGAAGAAATCGCACACATAAAAGACGATTAATTTTTCCAGAAAACTCGAAAATGTTTATTACACCGTACATTTTTTAATGTCTCAAACTTTTATTTACATGATGTATGACAAATGAGTGATTTCGTACTAAGTAAAATCGCTCTTAGTGGAGTATTTCGGATATCACCAAGTTTGTAACTTTGGTAGCACTCTTTATAAATTTATATAAAAATAAGGAAAAATAAATGCATTTTTGTAATATTAGTGGACATGTTTAATTTGTAATCTATAGTGTACTAAATCTCAAAGTTTGTTTGCCTGCTACTCAATTCAGCAAAAAAGCTCATAATACAGAAACAGTATTCCTTAAATTCGGGTAAGTAGAATAAATGGTAAAAATTTTCCGTATTATTTATGTAAATCAAGTTACTATTTATAGCCAATTCATTATTAAGTTTAGACAAAATGTTGATTCATTATAGATTTCAATACTGCCACTTGTCAATGGGAAAAAGAACTTTTCGTTTTAGGGTAAACTATTATGCATACAAAATATGTGTTAACTTATCATTCTAGATATTTAACGCACTAGATATTTTAACATTCTAGACATGTACTAGATATTTATTAGAAATAAGAGTAGCCTTTTTTCAAAATCATAAATATCTTTTAATAAGTATCTTAAAATAGGGCCCCAGGTAGCATAATGGTAGCACGTTCAGCTTCTGAATCCCGACGAACACCATTAAATACCTTCGTGAATAGGCCGGACATGGGCACGTTAAATCTGTAGACAAGGAAAAGTCCTTCTATGAGGTCGGTGAGGCTGGGAGAAGGTTAGAGCACACCAGACGTCAATCCTAGGAACGATCGGTCTAAGGTGTGGGGACAAAATAATCGCCGGAAGGGATTAATTCCAGAAAGGCCTTAGTTGCTATGTCAGGACTTGTCTGGTATATTGGAAGAATTTGAAGTATCATAAAATAACCATTTAAGTAAATTTTATTCTTAAGGATTCTGGAAGAAATTCATTATTGTTTCGGATTTTGTAAATTTAGACTATTTTATTGTTTGTCTCGAGATGATTGAAGTAAATTTGAAAATAATATAAAATTATTATGAATTTTTGTAAAAGAACTCAAAGCTAGAACGCTCTTCTTTTGGCTTTAAGCCAGTAAAAATGTTCGAGTATTGAGAAAGGACAAACGAGCCAAAAATTTTTGTCTTTAAAAGTATTATTGATCACAGAAAAAGTGCTTCATGTCATTAACAGAAATAACTAATTCCTGTTCTTGAATAAAAAATACAAAATTGGACGAAATATTTAATTAAGTTATCAAAAAAAAATATCATTCCAGTGCAACACTAAAATTCATTTGAATTCTTAAATTCCATGAATAGAATGGGACCAAGCGGAAAAAGGGTGGACTTGTAACATAGTATATATATATATATATATATATATATATATATATATATATATATATATATATATATATATATATATATATATATATATATGTATAAATATATTATATATATATATATATTTATATATGTATATATGTATGTATGTATGTGTATATATATATATACTAGCTTTATATACCCGGCGTTGCACGGGTGAACCCTTAATAAAGCTTTCTTGTATGATATGTATATTTGTATTTTATGGCAATCTATACCCCTCTCCACTGGTCATCATCCCATCAGCATATTATAATAACCCCCCCCCCCATGCTAATGTCAGCATTAAAATGTTTCTTTCAATTTTGATAACCCTCTGGATCCCGGCCCTTCGAGGAGTTTGAGGGCTTCCCCGTAAACCCTTGTGAAAATCGCCGGTTTCATAAACAAAGAATTACCTGACGTTGCCCAGGATAATAAAAATGAATGGAGTTAAGCTGAACTCTTGATGTATACGTACTAACAACCGACATATACACAATTCACGCACACACACACACACCTTTCCACACTTCATTTAATTAAGGTTGATCTCTCTCTTTTCTCCTACCACCAATTTGGTGTTCAAAATGGTGATATATAGGAAATATAAATTATTGGATTGTTTCTAGCAATTTTTTCAAAATCTAAAGCGAATGTCGAAAAATCGTGACATTGATCGTGTTTGTTACATTTAATCGTGTTTCTTACATTTTAAATCAAGAATCTTATGGATATTTGTTTCCTTCTTTGAGATATGGCGGAATATGTAAAAAACACGTAAAAACACGTTTAGCCCCCCTAACCCCCTTGGGGGCCGAATTTTGAAAAATCCTTAAATTGGTTTTTAGGTATTCATATTCCTTACATTTTAAAGCAAGAATCTTATGGATATCTGTTTCTTTCTTTGAGATATGAGGTAATATGTAAAAAATACGTTTTGCCCCCTCCCTCCCCCAATGGGGCCGAATTTTGAAAATCCTGAAATTGGCTTTAATGTATTCGTGTTCCTTACATTTTAAAGCAAGAATCTTATGGATATCTGTTTCTTTGTTTGAGATATGAAGGAATACGTGAAAAACACGCTAAGCCCCCCTCCCCGTCCCCTGGGGCCAAATTTTAAAAATCCTGAAATTGGATTTAAGGTATTCGTGTTCCTTACATTTTAAAGCAAGAATCTTATGGATATCTGTTTCTTTGTTTGAGATATGAAGGAATACGTGAAAAACACGTTAAGCCCCCCTCCCCGTCCCCTGGGGCCAAATTTTAAAAATCCTGAAATTGAATTTAAGGTATTCGTGTTCCTTACATTTTAAAGCAAGAATCTTATGGATATCTGTTTCTTTCTTTGAGATATGAAGGAATACGTGAAAAACACGTTAAGCCCCCCTCCCCGTTCCTGGGGCCAAATTTTAAAAAATCCTGAAATTGGATTTAAGGTATTCGTGTTCCTTACATTTTAAAGTAAGAATCTTATGGACATCAATTTCCTTCTTTGAGATACGAAAGAATATTTAAAAAACACGTTTTGCCCCCCTCCCCCCTTTGGGGGGCGATTTTTGAAAAATCGCTTCTTAAATGACGCCTTCAGCACAAAAGTAATAAGCTCTTAAAATTTGATATCTGTATCTCCAATAGTTTTTGCTGGGTGGTGATTCCTTTATATATATATAGATAAAACACGTAAGAACACGTTTAGCCCCCCTCTCCCCCTTGGGAGACGAATTTTGAAAAATCCTGAAATTAGTTTTTAGGTATTCATGTTTCTTACATTTTAAAGCAAGAATCTTATGGATATCGATTTTCTTCTTTGAGATATAAAGGAATATGTAAAAAACACGTTTTGCCCCCCTCCCCCCCTTGGGGGGCGAATTTTGAAAAATCGCTTCTTAAATGACGCCTTCAACACAAAAGTAATAAGCTCCTAAAATTTGATATCTGTATCTCCAATAGTTTTTGCTGGGCGTTGATACGTGTATGTATATATATATATATAAGTCAGGACTTCTTCCTTTATATATATATATATATATATATATATATATATATATATATATATATATATATATATATATATATATATATATATATATATATATATATATATATATATATATATATATTAAGGGTATATGCAGGAACAATTCTCAATTATATACAACATTCTCGTTAAGAGCAGAACTACTTTCCGTTAGCGTTAAAGAGTAAAAGAAAATTTTTAAAAACCTTGGGCATCAAAAAATGCGTTAATATAACTACGAAAAATCTTCCCTTTATTTCTTGAAAATTTTATAAGAAAAGTAACCTACAAAAGATAAGAAGAAAAAAATTATACATTCCGATAGATTAATGTACAGAAAAGAGTATGATAAAGTACTAAAAAAATATTAAACACTTCTAAATATTAGTAAAAAAATATTAAATATTGCTAAAAGTTACTATAAAGTTATTAAAGATTGCTAAAGTAAATAAAAAAAATTTTAAAGATTTCAAAAAAAGACTACAAAATTGTCAATATTCATGAAAATATTCATAACTTTGCGATTAATGCAACCGTAGACGATAATAATTCATGAGTAAAAGGTAATTAAAAAACTAAAAAATAATAAACGTTAGTACCGAAAATGGGAAAGTTGGATTGTTTATTTATCATTGTTTATTTATAGGTCACGAAAAAATTACCGATAAACAAGTAATTGTGGACCGAGGTGGCTCTGTGGTACAGCGCGTTAACTTTCTTTGCTGACGGTTCTCGGATCGAATCCCGGCCACTAAAGTTTCCTCGTTTTCTTTCGTCCCTTCCTATGGGGTAGTGCTTGTCTGCCTATATGGTGCCCCCATAATAAAATGGCCAACAAAAACTACGTTGAATAGCAGGCATATGTTCCTACAATGTGCCTCCGCATTGGAGAAAAGAAATAATTGTGTTCCTTAACAATTTGACTTTTAACCTACACACACAATGACCACAAAAATGAGAAAAAAGTAACATTACGAGTATAGAATCATAATAAAAAAAAGTGTATTAAGTTACAGATGAGACACGTTTGGCCTGCGGATGAAACACAATGTCTAACTTAGGTTTCAGTCCGATTTGATTCGCTTTCAATCCAATGATACTACCTCTTTCAAACTCTGAAATATGCTTGTTATAAATAAGCACGAATCCTTCGGCGAGGCATTTTTACGGTAGATGTAAGATATCCGCAGTCGAAATGCAACAGAAATTTGGAATATCATATCGGGAATAGCTCCTTATATACACCTGATGGATGCGAAGCCCTGATGCGCTGGAACTCCAGCTATTCATTCGTAGAACACCAAAATTTAATCATTAACTTGTTAGGTCAGAACATCCTTTCATGCCAAATTTCAGCACAGCCGGACAACTCCTTGGTGCGTCGATTTTTCTGTTACAGAATGTATATATATATATATATATATATATATATGTCTATGCATATATGTATATGTATATATATATGTATATGTATATATATGTATATGTATATATATATATATACACACATATATATATGCATACATACATGCATACATACATTACATAAATATGCATATATATATATATATATATATATATATATATATATATATATATATATATATATTATATATATATATACACATATATATGCATACATACATACATACATACATTTCATATATATATAGTTTCGGAAATAACTATTTAACTGGAATTTTTTAGTGTTTTACACTACGTGACAATTTTTCGGATATGCCACATCGTTATATTGTAAAAAGCCTACTGATTTCATAAATTATACCCACATCTCACCTACAATAAATATTTAAAATACCTTGCTTTATCGTTAATTAATAGTTCGAATACCGTGCTTAATCAAAAAACTCAGTTAATGACGTTATGTTTGATTTATTAACCGTGACTAAATCTAAGAAAACTGAATTAGACCATTCTCAGTTAAAGTGCTTAATACGATATTTTTGTTTTCATAGGAGGTTTAGTTTTAGTCCCAGAGAGCGTAAACCATCTTTCATGCGTGTGTTTCATCTTTTCATAATAAATCTACGAGTCAATCACGTACTCAGTCCCATTTACATAGTAATTTCTGGGCGCTCCTGAATTCTTTAGTCTGCATTTGAATAATTTATTAGTATCAAGAGGGAAAAACCGACACTCTCAAATATATAATTATACGGTAATTATCCATTTATACTTCATTTGCCATCAGCTTGGTCAGACTTTGACATATATTAATTGGAGAAGCAAATGCTTATATGTTATTTTTTGCTTTGTTTTTCATTTAAGAGAAGTATAGCACTTTGTTTTTGTTATATTTCTCCTTATGAGCTTGAAGAATGAGATATTTGCGTGTTTGTTGAAAAAAATGATAATATAATGTTTTGATAGAGAGATTTTTTTCTTCCTTGAAGTAGAACGGAAATGAAATATTTTTTTCTGCGAGAGGTCTCATTTTTATCCCACGTAAAATTAAATTTGCGTAAACAAATAAAAGTGTTATGATTTTGAAAGAAAATATATATATATATATATATATATATATATATATATATATATATATAAGCGTGTGTGTGTGTGTGTGTGTAACAAGAAAACGCGTCTTCCTAAATTTCTTTACTTTAAAGCGTATTCTAAATTATCCTGTTAATAAAGCATGACCCCTTTTCCAAAATTGCAACCTAAAAGTAAAATAAGATAATTTATCGTAGCCCTGCAGATCATTAAGCAGGCATGTGAACTATCTGAACTCAATAACATCCACAGATATGAGTGCTAGAAGTTTATGAGATTCCGAATGTCAGTGTAAGGTCAAAATTCTTGAAGAGCCCTCGAACCACTCTGGATTTGTGCCTTTTTTAACGTCGAAACCACACTTTACAAGAACTTTATGGACACTTATCCTATACCCAGGTCAATAGGTCGCAGCTCTAACAAGCACGGGATCTATCAATCCCCGGGAAACTGAAGTGGACACGTGAACTCCACGAACCTAAAGTCGCCCAATTAAAAATTAAGTAGTTTAGGCCCTCGGGCGACAATATCGAAAAGACACCCATTTAATATTGCATGAACATAAGACTTTTCTCTCTCTTCGCACCTAACTCTCGTTGCTGTTTGACCTCCTGTCCACAGTTAGGTCGTTACAACGCTCTTCTTTTAACTCTCCAATGTAAGCACTGCTGTTAACTCGTCCTGTCCTGGCATGGACGCCGGACAAGTCATGTGGCCACTGCAGCTAATACCTTCGTAATACCTACTGATTGAATAAAAGTGATTTCCTGGATATCGTCTGAAATCTGTGTTCCTCTTCTATGGCTCCGCGCAGGGCCCGATTATGGACGCTGGGGGCCTCTGGGCAGATGCTGTTTGGGCCCCCCCCCCTTTCGAACATTTATAAAAATAAGAACTAACCATGGGCTATACATACTATTAGAAGTACTAGGTGCATACACCAAGGGGGTTTTGGGGCCCCCCTAGCATCAGGGGGCCCTGGGCAAAGTCCCGATTTGCCCATGCGATAAAAAGGCCCTGGCTCCGCGTGTGTTAATCTCCTAAATATCATCAGTGTTTTCCTGGATGAACACTTCGCCCGACTGCATCACTCCTCGTACCGACTGCATCTCCTATAAGTTCTACGCGTCAATTCCCTTGTGTTAAAATTTACAAGTGTGATTATTATCACATACATATATATATATATATATATATATAAATATATAAATATATATATATATTTATATATATATATATATATATATATATATATATATATATATATATATATATATATATATATATATATATATATATATATATATATATATATATATATATATATATATATATATATATATGATCTTTCTTGTGATATACATTTTATAACCATCAAATTATTATTTTAAATGCAAACTTAAAAAAAGTTACTAAATCAGTTTAAAAATTTAATTTTAAAAAATCTATGAAGAATTTTTAAAAATCTCTCTTAGTGCACCCCTACACTATAAGAAGAATCGCCATGCAAAATTTCAGCCCTTTACGTCCAGCGATTTGGTATGTGCGTTTAATGTCAGTCAGTTTTTTTAACGAACTGATTTTCCGCTTAAATGAGCCTTTTTTCCTTGAAAGGCATCACTGTGCTACAATTTCATGGTTAATAAATATTTATAAATTTTATGGGGAAATCTGCTAAAAAGTTACTTTGATTAAATAAAACTGTTGTGATCAACCAGAGGGGAAGTGGGTAGTAACCCCCATGTTGGGAACCCCTGTCTTAGAAGAAGCAGTAAATTCGATCATACATCTTGGAAATTTAAGAACAAATTACATAAATATTTCTAACAAAACGGAATAAATAAATCGGCGGAAGAAAATAAATACCATTCAGTTGTCTGTTTTGATATCATTCACGAACAGCCAATAAGAATCAGGGTTCTATGCCATAAGCAGTATATAACCGACTATCTATTTTGTCTACATCAAACACGCACTGACACTGAGCAAATGTTGTTTGTTTAGATTTTTGCCCATTCGTTATTAATTCAATGGTCTTGTAACGTATTCCGAAAGTGATGTTCAAAAATCACCGTCATAATTTAAGGCAAGAATAGTTGAATGTCAAAAAGCATTATTGTCGACGTCTAACATCTATTATCAACTTTTGCAACTCAAACTTTTAACTAAGGTTCCGATCTGATAGAGCAGAGATTCTCAACTTATGGGTAGCGACCTACTTCAGGCTCAAAATCATTTTTTCATTTGAATTCAATGATTTTTTGTGCTTGCGTAATCATAAAAAAAATTAGGAAACTGATATATATATATATATATATATATATATATATATATATATATATATATATACTAGCGGACCCGACAGACGTTGTCCTGTTCAAACGTTGTAATTCTAGCTGAAGTACCCGGCGATGCCCGGGATTTTAAGAATGTTTACCAAAATCAATTTAAAAATTAACACAGTATAAATAACATAGAAAAAAAAGCATACGAAATGTTATACATATTAATAATATGAAAACCCAATTAAAAATGTATAAATGTATAATAAACTCCTCAGATTTCAGCTATATTCGGTATTTCATCATAAAAAAGCTGAAAAAAATAAAAATAAATAAAAAGAATAATTAAAAAAAATTTAAAGAAAAAAATAATAAAAGAAAATAAAATAATAATTAAATAATTAAAAAAATAATAAAATAAAAGCTCAAAATATAAAAGCCTTAAAAAAAAGGCGAAATAACAGGTCTAGCAAAATTTACACAACTCTGGATTCGAACCCGGGTCGAGAGCATGGTACTTTCCAAATTGGCGACCTTCCGAACGCGCCACGATGACACGGTGTTCTAGTGGGTAAAGTTAAACATATTCGCTATTGGATAGTTGTTGTGGGCTGGTGATTATACATGTTAAAGGAGTTTTTAGTCAGAAATAAGTTAGCAGGATAGAAGCTTAGTCTTTAGCTCTTCAATAAACACAAAGATATAGGCGAGGAGGATTGCAGTAGCGATTAAAAAAGATCTCGTGTCACTTAACGTGGTTGATTCGAATTTTTCATCGCGTGTCGAGAGTATCAATATGCCGTTGGATCTGATCCATTTTAGAGTATAAAATCTGGCTTGAAAGATTATTATTTTTATTTATTATTCTGGTTTAATACATGACTTGAAACTTTTTGATTTTATTTATTTTTATTTTTTCGCTCGCTGTTTGCTAACTAAACCTAACGTGGACGCCATTATCTAGAGGGGTGATTTCACAAACTGTAAAAGCTTCCATTTACCGGACGCACCCCCTTATAAATTGTTGGTTTTTTATTAATTAATTAAAAATATAAAAACATATTCTATCGGATCAAATTGTGAATCTAAACCATTCTCGAATCAACTAAATTGCACACACAAAATTTCATAAAAATCAGTCCAGTCGTTTAGGAGGAGTTCAGTTACATACACACGGACAGAAGAAATATATATATAAGATATATAGTTTCGGAAAATTACTATTTAATTGTTTTAGAATAGTTAGCAACATCTTGGCTGCCACATCAACAATATAAAATCAATAGCCTACTGTTTATGTCTTTAATAAATCCCTCCTATTTACCACCTACAATAAATATTTCACTGGAATTAAAAATTTAGTTGGAATTAATGTATTAAAAAGGCATTCTACTGCTTATGTCTTAATAGTCCTTTTTAATGAAAACATGTATGGAGGCTAGGCCACCTCTGCCCCCTTGCAGAATGTGTGGAAACAATTGTAAGGGGTCGAGCATCAAACAAAGTTTGGAAAGGACTGAGTTAGAGTAAGACGACACACGCATTCTTAAAAAAATAAGTCTCAAGGTAGGTCATATGAAAATATAAATTGCCTAAATAACATCTGCACTTTGAAACTTAATGCGATCTCATGCGCATTAAGTTTCGAAGTTTAAAATTCACAATATCGTATAAAACTAAATAAAGCAAAGACCTGGCCCACAAAGTCTATTGCTTTCACATCTCGGATTTTAATCTCTAAATTCATATCAAAGTTCAATTTATAAGGATTTTTTAAGTAATTATTGCATGAATACTTTAATAATTACTCAACAGATGGCGTGACTAAACACTGCTACTTAATTTTTTAAAATGAATATTTTTTAATTTGTTCTTTAACGTTACAGCAATTCGTAAAAAAGTGACATGAGATTAGATTTAATACATAAATACTTTAGAATATTTTCTTTTGGCTTTGTATTGAATATTTGACTATGGGTAGCTAGAATCCGAGAATATCTGGTCAAATCACATAATTCAAATTAAAATTGTTCATTTATATTTAAATTAATTGATAAAGATATTTTCGGCATTTATTTTTATATCTTAATTAAACATATTTGTATTATCTTAGGCTTTTGTAGTATCTTGTTATAAAATGAGCACCATATTAATTGAATTGTAATCAGTCATTTTATTTATATAAAATCAATATTCATGCTGAATGAAATTGCCAAGTGTGTGATGGTTTACAACCACTCTTCGAATGCATATATTTATTTACATGGATGAGGTCAATAATACAAGAGAAATTCAATGAATTTACCGAAGCATGATGTATGAAATTCATAATTCAAAAATACATTTATATTTAATTCTTTTAATTGTTATCAATAGATGGCACTACTGTATAAAGTACTCCTAAATTATTTCAAAGATTTTTAGCATGTAAATTTTACGGTTTTTTAAATACAGACAGATCTCAAGATCAAAGTATTTAGAGATTTAAAAAACTATCGATTTATAAATTAGAAAATGGTTTGAAAAATTGTCAAGGATCTACAAAGGGGGGAAAGTTAAAGCATATTAATGGAGGATTCTTGGAATAAGAGCGCCGGATTTAGTTTTTGAATTAAACACATTATTTGTCTGAAAAGTGATAATATTTTTATGTTATTGCAAAATACAAATGTTCCGATTATGTATAGAATAAAATGTCAGACAAATGCGTATCACCGCTCTCATTGCAAATTCTTGCTCTTTTCGTTAAATTTAAGATAACGTCGTTGCATAACGCCGGATTTATATGTCTCGCCATTTTTATTTATCTAGTTCGCAGCTCTAAAAATTTCATATATTTCATAATTTTACATAACTTTTTTCTATGGGGTTTTTCGAAGTCACATGTGTATGCTAATAAGCCACAAACAATTACTGAGCTTAAGGTTGAGATCCAACGTGTTATTGTCACAATCAAACCACAATTATATATATATATATATATATATATATATATATATATATATATATATATATATATATATATATATATATATATCACTTAAAATATGAAAAATAGATAGACCTCTATTCTTTCTCAGAAGAAAATTTTCAATGTTTGCATTTATTTATAAAGGTGGCCCACGAGAGCTTCTATAAATTATGCTAAATTAGAAATATTCTTTTAACCTGAAGCGGTGTATGTGAATACTATCAACATTATTTCAACGATTGAAAATCCAGAATTAGACATTTTACATAATTAAAATAGAAGTTAATTTATCTTTCCTGTTGTGTAAGAAATAATCCTCAACTTCTTGCAAATGTTCCATGGATTAAATTTTATACATTTTGGAGATAAATCCTTAATTACGCTTCAAAAATGAAATCTGTTTTCTCTAAAAAGTAAAATCCTCAATTTTCATAATCATATGAAGCAGGAAGTATAAAAGTGTTTGTAAATCATATTTATTTTTTCTTATATTTGATTATAAAAAAGAAAAAGGAAAAAAAATTAATACTTAATTTTGTATTTTACAATATAAACGTTTAGTTTTAGGCTGATTCATTGTTTAAAACTGAGCACATTTTCATTTTTCATATGTCTTAAAAAAGATTCCTTATTTTCGTATTTTAAATCCTTATTTTCGCATTTTAAGACTTATATAAAGTTCTATATCCCTTCGGAAGCCTCGCCTTCGGTCACAGAAGTTCTGAGTTCGAGTCCTGTTGTTGCTATGGTTGCTTATAACCGTTCGGAATCGGCTCTAAACTGTAGGTTCCGGTAAAATTCACAAAAGGGTAGCAAAAGTTGACCGCAGCGACCTCGACCAACCAAAAAACCACTTGGTAAGCAACTCTTATATTTGGTCTGCAATAGATATCGTTTTTCTTTAACAAATTTTAAGAGGCCCTCCTTCAATATATATGTACATATATATATATATATATATATATATATATATATATATATTCGTTTTTTTTGCAGTGGTGGTCCGAGAGAATAGTAAGTCCTTTAATTACTTAAGTACCTTTATTTAACCAGCACAAATGCCCTCAGCTCCATTATCTTATTACTATCATTCCGCTATTCAACTCACAAGACCTAAAGTTCAATTTAATGCTTAAATTCAATTTACTGTTCATCTCACTTTACAATTCATCCCACCTTGCGACAAACATGTTCTTCCTATTTCGTTTCTCCTGAAGCTCTGACTTCAGTATTTGTGTTTCATCGAAAAACACGTGCTTTCAACATGCACTTCGAACATTCTAAAAGCTTCGTTGCTGTCCTAAGCAATCCGATGATTCCTCTCAAGGCCACGAGCTATTCGGCCGAGAGCTGGACAAGTAACGACATCTGTTGACTGTTATCTTCCCTACTAGCCAATGCCCAATAGTTAATTACTGTTTTGTGCTGTTTTACTTGATTTTAACCCATTTTAACCTAATTAAATTTAGTTAAGTATAGTTTAAGCACATGCAAAAAGGTCACAAAGCAATTTGGTACACGTAAACAGCCACAAAGCGAAATTCGGATTTTGATGCTCTTGATAATGGACCACAACGTTGTCTAGCAAAAGTACCACAATGCATTGTGGACGCTTATTAATGTAGCTAGACGCAATATAAGAATCCTCTTAACCTGCTATTAGCAAAGTAAAGAAAATATTAGTCAATTTCTTGTTGGTCGCTTCATTTCACATGGTTCAATACTACTGTCAGAAGCGAGGTTTTATAAGGTGCCATTGTAAAAGATATTGTACTGGCAAGAAATGCAAATTTCACTCAAAATACATCAAGTGAAGTTCAAAATTACATAATAATAGTGCTTGCAAAAATTAATAAATAGTAATTCCCTATTAAATGCAAATACTTAATGATTCTCAGTGACGATAACGTTTTGTTTTCTGCTGTTTTATTTTTAATGTCTTTGACACGTGCTGTCACAAATGATCTAAAGATCATCATAGTAAAAAAAAAGTTTAAAAACTCACCACCAGGGGGGGGAATGGCGCTGTACGCAATATTGTTAAACGAAACAAGGGTCGGAATCTAACTCAACCTTTTATTACACGGGTTTAACATTTTGTATAGCCTTAAGAAACATTGACCTAAACAAAATTACCATTTAAAGTGTGCGTATTTTGGAAATCGTTTTCTTAGAGATCACTAATTTGTGAATTTTGAATCCTGAATTCGGCCCTAAGACACGAAGATATCGGTTTAAAACGTTTTTAATCGTTTCTAAAACGAAACTGTTTGTGGAGCAAAACCGTGTGGGTGCAAAACCGTAATGGCTTGTAATTGGCTTACGTCAGGAAGAAGAAAATGATTTATGCAGATGTGCTTTACACGTCATTTGATTTTCCAGATAAAAGTGAGCCTGTTTGTAAGAGTTCTCATTGTTACGAATCGACAATGTCTCTAACCAATAAGACCGTGCGTTTCTCGTTAAATGTTATTATGAATATGATAGCAATGAATGGCGTGCTTTGCAAAGGTATCGTTCAGTAAGAGGAATACACCGAGGACCAATGACACCGCAGGGTTTGAGGAGAATGATGGCAAAGTTTGAACCACGGGTTTGTTATCTGCTGCACCTGGGAGGGGAAGGAAACCTGCTTCTGTGGAAACCGAGGAGGCTGTTGCATTAGCAGTGGAGGAAGCAACAATGGAAAGCACACTCGGTACGTGCAGCGTACGTACTGTCGCACGTCGAATGAACGTACCATGGAGTACGGTGAACAAAATTGTGCGCTAATTGCTGCAGTTCTACCCATACAAAATCAAACATTTTCAAAAACTTAAACATAACGATCCTGCTGCAAGAGATTCTTTCGCTTTGGAATTCCTTGCACGGATGGAAATGAACGAACATTGGCCATGGAACATTTTGTGGACAGATGAGGGCCAGTTTTATCTAAATGGTGATGTCAACACCAATAACTGCAGGATTTGGGCCAAACAAACTTCTCATGTTATCTACCCAGTTCCATTGCATTCTCCTAAAGTCCCCGTTTGGTGTGGTATGACAGCTAGTTTCATAATTGGACCATTTTTCTTTGAAGAGCAGTCGACAGCTGGACTTGTTACATGCACTGTGACTGCAGCTCGCTTAAAGTCAATGTGAAGATGTTTGATGATACCTGAACTCCAGGAACATGGCATTTTAGACACCACGATTTTTATGCAGGACGGGGCCCCACCCCACATTTGTACATGTGTCACACTGTTACTTACGCAACATTTCACAAATGAACGGATTATAGACCGAAACTTCCCCACAAAATGGCTACCCCGGTCACCAGACCTCAACCCCTGGGACTTCTGGCTATGGGGTTATCTCAAAAGCCCTGTTTATAGTGATAATATAAAGAATTTGGCGGAATTGACAGATGCGATACACCGACATGTCCGTAACATTCATCCTGATATTCTAAGAGCTACTGTTGAGAATGCAGTAATACGACTTAATTTGCTTTCGGACGCCACATTGAACATGCTTTGTAACACGTTTCAGAAACGATTAAACACATTTTAAACCGATATCATGTCTTATTTCGTTTAACAATATTGAATATGGGGCCATCCCCCCCCCCCCCCATGGTGAGTTTTTGAACTTTTTTTTGCGGAAAAGAAATTTTCATGACCTAATTTAAACCATTACCAAATTTGATAACATTTGGTCCAGTAGTTTTTCTTTTATGACCCTTTCCAAGTGGAACTTTAATTATAACCACCCTGTATATATATATATATATATATATATATATATATATATATATATATATATATATATACATATATATATATATATAGATATATACAGGGCCGCAACTAGTCATGCCTGTGCCCTGGACAAGAATTTGTATTTGGGCCCCGTAATTAATTAGGTTTGGGAAAATAATAAAACAAATACAGCGTTTTGCCCCCACCCCCCCCCTTCCAAGTGGTCCCTGGCCGGTTGCCCCTGTCTAGCTGTCTAGTTACGGCACTGTATATATGTATATATATATATATATATATATATATATACACACACACATATATATATAAAACGCGTAGGTATGCGGCACAAAAACCGACGATATTTCTACACTCCGAATGGCAACGGCTACAACTACCGGATGTAAACATTAGCGGCCGTCCGCGCGCGTGTGTAGTGGCTCGACGATAGCACGTAATTTGGTACAATTTAATTGCTGTATTTTACTCGTGAATAATTTTAATTTATTCACGAAATAATTTTAATTTATTCATTTGATATGATTAAGTGGAGATCTCTGAATTGCGAACAATAGTACATACAATAGTACATACAGAGAGTGATGTAATCTACACTATATTTTAGTACTTGCTGAAATTTTACTCCTTTTTATAAGTGAAGAAATTTTTCCAACAATTTATTATTTGATGTAATGATAAAGTGTATATATCGTCATTTTGAAAAATAGTACATACAGAGAGGGGTGTAGTTCTGAAGTAATGGAAATTCACATTTTTTAATCACGATGTTTTAGAATCAGCCTTATAGTGAATTTAGCAATGATTTTAAATTTTTTGGCTAAACTCCCACTAACCCTTAACAACGTAAATTCATGTTGACAGGTAATGGTAACATTCCTTACATATGTTACTTTCAGTTGAATTGTTTTGCAAAAGAAAATATATAACTAAAAGCGACCATGTTGGTCGCGCAGGGGCTAGTATATATATATATATATATATATATATATATATATATATATATATATATATATATATATATATATATATATATATATATATATGGTATAATCTCTGACTTGTCGTCTCATAGTCGGTTATGATACTCTGGGGAAAGAATACAACTGAAGTCCATAGCTGCTAGGCATATGCTAGATATACAGTATAGTTTACAGCTGGGATTTACCTAGTGGGGCCTTCGGCCAGGTCGGGCCCAGCTTGTGCTCTGTGGGAGATATACAGTATAGTATATGTATAAGGCAAGAGAATATACTATTGGAGAGAAAGGAAGCAACGGAAAGATAAAGAGCATCGTTCTGGTTATTTTTGGCTTTTCCCCTGTAACTCAGGTATTGAGTATAGTAGTAAAATATTAAGTGTTAGCAGCAGAGAACTGATCATTTTACGAATACAACCCTTTTGGAACAATAGTAAAAATGTTGATTTTGTTTATTTGACGTCATTTATAGCCACATCGTCATGGTAGCAGAAGATTACCTGACCTTACAGATTTGGCAATTAAAAAATTCCAAAAAACCACTTTTACACATGAGTTACTTGCGTTTTGTCCTTTTTTATATTACATCTTTGGGTTAAATAGTTATCTGTTCTTAATATAGAACTAGATCTTAATTTTCCGACCATTTTGGCTTGATTGTAGATATCAAGAAAAATAATAAAATTAGCCCTTCATTTTTAAAAATTTTAGGTCTAATTTCGTCCATGAAAAAATTCCTAATAACTACTTATATACATGTATTACTTGCTATATATTTGCATTTTTTTATTAAATTCTTGGTTTAAATAGTAATGTTACATTAAAATAAAATTAGACCTTCCTTTGCCGAATATTTCGGCTTGATGTGTAGATGCATCAAGAAGAAGAAGAAAATTAGACCTTTATTTTTGATAAAAGTAAGGTTTACTTTTGGCATTAAGAATTCCTAAAAACCGTTTTTACACATGAATTACTTGCGATTTATTTGTCCTTTTTTATATTAAATTACAATAAAATTCTACCTTCATTTTTCGAACATTTTGGTATGATATGTATTTAGGTATGACAAAATTACTACTTCATTTGTGAGAAAAATGAAGGCCTAATTTTGTCATTTAAAAAATTCCTAAAAAGCCACTTTTACATATGATTCACTTGCGATCGATTTGTCCTTCTTTATATGAAATCTTGGTTTCAATAGTTATGTTACTTAAAAATAAAACTATACCTTCATTTTTCGTACATTTTGGCGTTACATGTAGACGTAAAAGACAAAATGAAACATGGAGAAATTCTAGAACACAAATAAAAATACATAATCACATATTTTTTTTACAGATTTACTCCCAAAGTATTTTCTAGTTAAACATTAATTCCACTTAATTGTCCAGAAGAAAAAAACACGTAGTACCTGGAAACTACTGGCCAAGTCTCAAAAATCCATCTACGAAACTGTCAGATCAATGACCCTGGTTCAACGCTAAACAGAAACGTGACTTGGGGTCGCTAGCGTGACCGAATCGCAAGTGTATATTACTGAGAGAATAGGTTATATTTTATAAACCCTTTGGGCTGACGAATGCTTTTTTGGAATTATAAACAGTTGGGAAAATAGACTCAACCATTTCTCATGTCTCGTGCAATTCTCAGTGTTCTAGTTTTGTGAAGTTTAAAAAAAATTTTTTTGGGAGGTTTGATGTTATTTGCATCGTAATGAAATATTATAGCTGTTCATTTTCTGTTGTTGAAATTTCTTTCAAAATTCATGATCGTTATTATATTTTAGACCTAAAACATGTATCCCTTATTTCCGCCATTAAAATTATATGTTAAGCGATACGATAAACATTTTGTAATCGGAAGGAGGAGAATAAAAACCTCAGCTACTTATTCTGCTAAAATTATTTGTAATGTATACAATCAATATCATTATTTTAAAAGGAATGAGCATTTCATACTGGGTATTGAAATCCTTTTTAAAGTGAATGATTAATTCCATTTTATAGAGCAGAATTAATTTGTTATTGAAAGGAGAATGAGACTATCAGTTTGTAAGGTATACACAAGATTCGATTCACAAGAATCGAACTTTTGAGTGAATTAAAGAAGCTGCTTTAGATATACTAATTTCGGCATACGCACTTAGTATAAATACCACGCAGCGTCATTAATAAAAAGGGGGAGGTTGTTAAGGTTGAAAAGGTGTTATCCTGCGCTAGTGCTTAGCGGGCCAGAAGTTTACAAGGCAGTACTGCTGGTTTGACTTACTGTTCGTGAGTATAAAAATATATTGTTCTTGAAAGCTGTGTTTATACATTCCGTACAAGTAGTACGCATGCTTATTGCTGTAAAAGCCAATTATATGTGCAACGAATTCAATAAACATTGTTTCATGTATAAACTGTGTTTGCTTCAAATTCAAATAGAGTGCCACTTCAAATTATATACACCCAAGTCTGGGTAGAAGTGAGCATAGATTCTCTATACTGGCGCCCGAAAGATATATATACCCTGGTAGTTAGCGTTACATTTGTAACGAACAACATAATTGAAATTAAAAACTGTGTACTGTGTACTTATATTGATAAAATTGTTGCAAGTACTTATATACTATTTAAAAAATGAGTGTTGTAGAACAAAATCCTGCTGGAAATTTTCCTCGGGTAATTATGGTTCAGCAAATTGCGCCATTCGAAGCCACCTTCAATGGCGGCCCCTCAAGCCAATTCCTAAAGAAAATTGAGCATTACTTTCAGCAACAATGCACCCCAGAGGGGGATAAACTTAAAATTGCTCTAGCCGCTTTAAGAGGTAGTGCATTTCAGTGTGGTACACATGCATGCAAAGCAGTAATCTGATTTTTGACTATTTGTCATTCAAGCAACAGTTTCTTAGCGTTTTTCCAAAGACCTTTAATCAAAGTGAAATTGAAGCGGAAATTTATTCGCTAACGCAACGTGAAGGTCAGTCTGCATTAGATTTTGCTACGGAAAAGATTTCCAAGTGTGAGGAATATTTAGAAGGGGTAACGGAAGCGGTAATCTTAAAAATAGTTATCCAACGTTTGAAGCCAAGTGTTCAAGATTTTTTAGATAATCAAACAATTACAAGCAAGGTTACCCTCCTTCAAGCTTTAGCTAAACATTACAATAGGCATTTCTTCGCTACCCCCTATCCTAATTCAGGTACGAGAGATTTTATACACCCCAGCCAAAATTTTTCGCGAGTTTCAAATCGACATCGTGGACGGCATGATAGTAAAGCCCAACGTTATAGTAACATTAGTGCGCTTACATTAAAAAATGTGCAACTACCTTATGTGCACTTGCAAATTGATTCAATTCCCATAACAACTTTACTTGATACCGGCAGCGAAAGGTCGTACATGTCAGAAAAGTACTTCAAATCGCATTACGACATGAAGCGCTTAAACACACATAATAAATTACGAACACTTTCAGCTCAAGGGGAAGAATGTCAAATATTAGGCTCATTATTGACACACATTAGTATACAATTCCAAAAAAACAACCTTGTTTTTCATGTAATGCGAAATATGCAACAGGAGGTTATCCTAGGGATTGATTTTTGCTACTCGTGTAATGTAGCACTAAATTTCAAACAGAATTCTATCTCGGTGCAGATGCACCAACAGTCCAAAGAAGCTGTGCTGCCCGTTCCGGTTGACTTGTCGAAAACGGACTTAAAAGAAAACGAAAAAGTTCGTTTACAGACTACTTTAAACAAATTTGCCGAGGTATTTTCAGACAAGCCAGGTATTACTCACGTTACAACTCACAAAATTGATACGGGAGACAGTCCCCCAATTCGTGCCCGCCCATATAGGTACGATACAAACAAGCAGAATGTTATAGACATTCATATTGATAAAATGCTTCGCCAAAATATTATTTCGCCGGTCGATAGTCCGTGGGCAAGTCCGGTTGTGTTATGTCGAAAAAAAGGCAACTTGCCTATTACTGATCCCGAAGCCTGGAGATTTGCAGTTGATTACAGGGGGCTGAATAAAGTAACAAAATTCTCTACATATCCTATGCCAATAATTGAGGATATTCTTCATAGTTTAAAGTCATTTAAATACATGACTACTTTAGATTTAACATCCGGGTTTTTCCAAGTACCTATGGCTGCTGAAGACGTTAAAAAAACGGCGTTTATAACAAAAAAAGGCACTTTTGCGTTTCGTCGCATGCCCTTTGGACTCAATGGGGCACCTGGCACATTCCAAAAACTTATGGATATAGTACTAAGGCCTGTTTTAGGAAAGAACGTTGCCGTATACCTCGACGACATAATTATTACGGGGGAAACTTTAACCGAGCACTTAGCTCTTTTACAGGAAGTGCTCTCTCTGATAAAACAGGCTGGCTTAACAATAAATACAAAAAAGTGTCAGTTCGTCCGCAAAGAACTACCGTATTTAGGATTCAAAATTACGCGTCAGGGCGTTCAAACGGATTCATCTAAAATCGACGCTGTAAAAGCGTTTAAAATCCCACAAACGGGAAAACAACTTTCGTCGTTTCTTGGTCTTTGCTCATATTACCGCACATTTATACCTGCATTCTCGGAAGTCGCCGAACCGCTTTACAAATTGCGAAAGAAACGCACTAAATTTACGTGGAGTTCTGAAGCCCAGAACGCCTTCCAAACATTAAAGCAGAAATTGATCCAAGCTCCGGTACTACGCCATCCAGATCACAAGCTACAATTCGTAGTGCAAACGGATGCTTCTAATGTCGGAATCGGCGCTGTACTAATGCAGGAAAACCAACCTATCGCTTTCACATCGCGAACTTTAAATTCCGCAGAACGAAACTATACAACCACTGAAAGGGAATGTTTGGCTATTGTCGTAGCACTCACAAAATTTCGCTGTTATTTCTCAGAACAGCCGGTTCGGGTTATAACTGACCATGCTGCTTTAACCCGATTATACTCGGGCAAAAATTTTACGCCTCGTGTCATTCGCTGGGCATTAAAGATCCAGGAATACAACTTAATCATTGAGCATCGTCCGGGAAAAGGAAATCTGGTAGCGGATGCTTTAAGCAGAGACCCAGAGGGGGAGTCGATAACTCAATGTGAAATGCTCACTTCTATTGTGCTAGATAATAAAGCGCAGTTAAAAGAAGAACTTCGTAAAGACCTCGAATTCGGAGATATAGTTAAATACCTAGAAAACCCCGAACAATTTTCCGGAGTTAATTTGCATGCTATACAGGGTAGAGCACAGAACTATGAACTAGTCGATGATCTCCTTTTTTACAAATCATCCACAAATCGGAATGGTGAAATTCGTCCCGTCATTCCATGTTCAATGAGAACACACATTCTACATACTCTTCACGATTTACCTACGGCCGGCCATATGGGTATTCGAAAAACTTTTTCTCGACTTAATGAGGTGGTTTACTGGCCCCAAATGAGGAAGTGGGTCACCCAGTACGTTCAAAGCTGCGACACTTGTCAGCGTACTAACTACACAAATTACCGCCCCGCGGGTTTTTTACAAAGTATCGTGGCCACGTTCCCTAATGAAATCGTAGGGATAGATTTATTAGGCCCATATCCCCGTAGTGCAAGTGGAAAATACAGGTTCTTATTCGTAATAGTCGACCATTTTTCAAAATGGACCGAAATTATACCCCTGCGTAGAGCCTCAGCCAAAGCAGTTGCTGATGCATTTACACATAATTATGTTTTGCGATATGGTGCCCCTGTAAAAATTATTAGCGATAACGGTGTTCAGTTTGTCAGCGAAGTTTTCACGGACCTGTGTCGCAGGCTTCAAATAAAACATGCAAAAATGGTCACTTATAGACCACAGTCGAATATTGCGGAGCGAGTAAATCGCAATGTAGTTAAAATGATTCGCGCATTTATACAAAACAATCATAAAACATGGGATCAACATATACAGCAGTTTGCGTTTGCATTACGTTCGGCCGTCCACGACTCGACAGCCAAAACACCTGCCGAAGTTTTTCTAGGCAGAAAGATTATCACCCCTTTAGACAGTCTATTCTTCGTACCGGGGCAAGCGCCTCAATTTCAACTAGCTGATATTCAGGAGATGCTTCGCGAGGTCAAGCAAGTTAATGACCAGATGCGGAAGCAACAGAAGATATACTACGATAAAAATCGTAGGGAGGAGAAATTTGAAGTTGGGCAATGGGTTTTAAAAGCCACCCACTCACTATCTAACGCCAGTAAAGGCATAGTCGGGAAATTTTGCCCGAAATTTCAAGGTCCGTACCAAATAAAAAAGGTAGCAGGCCCAGTGGTTACCTTACAAGAAGGCCAACAGCAAGTTCCCGCAAATATAGACCAGATTAAGAGGTATATAAACCGTGCAGACTATACCCTGTTTTCAAATCAAGTGCAACAAGGTTCACAAGGTTCACAAGATGCTGGACCCTCGGGGGTCACCAACGAAGACCGTCCTCCCCCTACTCACGATTCCGGTGATAACCTGCATGAGGGAAGCAGCTCCACTCCTGCACAGGAACCCCGGTCAGGAGTTAAAAGAAAGACTCCCATGACTTCTCCATCGTCGGCGCCTGACTCTCAGCCGTTCGAACATCCACGCAAGCGGGGGAAGCAGACGCAAAGGAAACGAAAGATCTCTGCCGCCCAACAAGATCCTCCTCCCAAGAGACCTCCTGTCCATCGTCAAGCCGGACCAGCGCCTCAGGACCTACGACCTGCTGCACGAAGGATGCCCACACGGTCAACGAACCCCTTTACTAGGACTGCGACCATCAAGAGAGGTTCCACGGATTGGACAGACTGGTGCAAGGAAGTTGCTGCATTCATGAGGAACAAGTCTTGTATCAATTCTCTTATTCTAACTCCCACCCTTTAATAAAACCGAACCAAATTGGTTTGAAGTTCCCCATTGTATATACTGTGTAAACATTTTGAGGGGAAGGAGTGAGCCACTGAAAAAAAAAATACGGCATGCTGTTGTTTTATAAATTTTTGAAGGGGACATGTAGTGACTAGAAAAAAAAATACATACTGCACAATATACCAATTAACCACTAATGTACTAACTTCACAAAAAAATAACACATGTACATTATAAATTGGGGGAGAGCAGATACAGTCAAGAAATGTCATGCTGTGCAATTGTGTTGTCACTTTTAATTAAAATAGATATTTTAGGGTGCAGTTGGCATCCCAGTATCCGCAACTCTGCAAATCCACTGTTTGATGGTGTCACCTGGACCCTTCGGGGTTAGTTTTGTAAAATGGTAGTGGCGTTTTTCCTCCACACAACGTGTGGAAGGTTTTTTTGACTTTGCCACCCATTATGTAAAAAGTCAGACCAGCACGCGTTTTCAATTAGTTAACTGAAGCCGTTCAGACCTCAGTTACCTAATTTTTTTTTCGAGGGAGGCCAGTGTAAGGTATACACAAGATTCGATTCACAAGAATCGAACTTTTGAGTGAATTAAAGAAGCTGCTTTAGATATGCTAATTTCGGCATACGCACTTAGTATAAATACCACGCAGCGTCATTAATAAAAAGGGGGAGGTTGTTAAGGTTGAAAAGGTGTTATCCTGCGCTAGTGCTTAGCGGGCCAGAAGTTTACAAGGCAGTACTGCTGGTTTGACTTACTGTTCGTGAGTATAAAAATATATTGTTCTTGAAAGATGTGTTTATACATTCCGTACAAGTAGTACGCATGCTTATTGCTGTAAAAGCCAATTATATGTGGAACGAATTCAATAAACATTGTTTCATGTATAAACTGTGTTTGCTTCAAATTCAAATAGAGTGCCACTTCAAATTATATACACCCAAGTCTGGGTAGAAGTGAGCATAGATTCTCTATAAGTTCCTTTTTCAGTTACTAGCCGGGCCTCGCCTAGCTACGCTCAAGCAATCCGTGTAACATATTTATGTACTTCGGGCCCCACAAAATAAAAAAAAGCCTACATATGTATTAAATTCAAGTGAATAAATTCCTTTCAATTTTCATTCCCGTCGCTGCCGACAGATGGCAGCACCACTGCACCAGATGATTTGGTTTCTCAGCAGTGAATGATTTTAGAATGAAAATATCTCTAAAACTATTGAATTAACAGAATAAGTGTACACAGAAAAAATTATCAGTTTTCGAAACTCTTTCCAAATATGTAACATTTATGTACTTTCATGAGAAAAAAAATTACACCGATTCCTGTATAATTGTCGGCCATTTTTTTTTCTAGGATTGGTCCGCCCGGATGCGTTACGGTCACGTGATGATATCGACATCCCCTTGTCTCTTTATTAATATAGATTGAAATTATTTGCAAAGTGTACAATAAATATAATTTTTTTTAAATGAATGAACTTTTAATACTTAATATTGACACTATTTGTAAAGTGAATATTGAAACTATTTTTAAAGTGAATGATTCATTTTGTTATACAGAGCAGAATGTTTTTGTAGCTCTTTCAGATGGTATCGAAACTTATTTGTAAAGTTAAACTTAAAATTATTCTTTAAAGAGGAATGAAATTTACGGTTCCGTATATTCATTTATTGGAATAATTGGTAAAGTGAATGCTTGATATTATTATATAGATAATAATGAAATTTGTAGCGCTTTATTCTACAATTATACTGATTTGCAAAAAAAATGTATGACTGGTATTTTTTTCCTAAGAGGGAATGAAACTTGTTCCATATTACGTTATAGAAATTATTAAACGCTTGATCATATTAAAATTTAGATCATAATAACACTTGAAATTCATTATTCTGCTATTGTAACTATTTGTAAAGTGTACGATCTATTATTATTTAAATAGGAATGAAATTTGTAATTCCTTATATTCAGCTGCTGGAATTCAGCTGAAGTAAATGATTGATATTATTATTTAGATAACACAGAAACTTGCAGCTCTTTATCCTGCAATTGAACTGAATAGTAAAATGTATGTGGGTATTATTTCCTCAGATGGAATGAAACTTACTGTTCCTTATTCCGCTATAGAAAGTATTTATTAAACGGATGATCATATTAATATTTTAGTCAGAATAATACTTAAAATATTTTATCCTGATATTAAAACTATTTGTAAAGTATATGACCTATATCATTATTTAAAAGGGAATGACATTTTAAGTTCCTCTAATGGTATTACTTTTAAGTGTACATTTACTATCATAGACTTACGATAACAATAAAACTTGTAGTACTTTGTTCTGCTACTCAATTTAATGTAAATAGCTCTATCGGTACTATTTTCTGCGAGGGAACGAAATTTGAAGCTCCACATTTTGCTTTTGAAATTATTTTGAATGTATAATCATATCATTATTTACCTAAGACCTATTTATCTCCTAATTCTGCTGCTGAAATAATTTGCAAAATGGTCAACAATAATGTCTAATGCCGAATTGAAATTGCTGTTCCTTATTCCGCTATTGAAATTATTTGTATAGTGCAGTGATTCTCAACTTTTTTATGTCTACGGCCCCCTCAAGATGACTGTCTGACATTAGCCCCCCCCCCCCCGCGCAGGCTTGGAACATACCTACTTAAATTTTGAAAGATTAAAACTTGTAGAAAGTCCAAAATATTAAAGGTGAGTTCGGCCAAGATACACGCGCTCTCTACAAGTTTTTTGAGCTCACTGCATTAGTGACCTGGATTCTAGTAGCGCCGACCATTAAAGAGCCGTACATTATATGTACATAATACAACAGTACACAACATGACTATATCATTGCAATCATAGGATAATAAATAAATAAAAAATAACAAAAATATGATAACTATCATATGCCAAAACGTTGAATTTAAATGTCGTTTTCAAAAGCCTTGTTAATACGTTCTACACATTTTTGCTAAGCGTTCGTTTCTCCCCTGAATGTCACTCATGCCTCCCCAGGGTGGAGCCCCGCCCCCAGGTTTAGAACCACTGGTATAGCGTATGGTCTTATAATTAAAATAAGAATAAAACTTGCGATTCTTTCTTCTGCTAATGAAATAATTTCTGAAGTGAACGCTTAGAAATTTTATATAAAATAGATTAAAAATTGCAGTTCCACTTTTTGTTATTAAAAGTATTTATATAGCGTATGATCATATAATTCACATCAGAATAAAGCTTGTAATTCTGTAATCTGCTACTTAAGGGGGTCCAACACACATTTAAAAAAATATTTATTGAGTTTAAATTTTGAAATTTTGTTGTAATGGTTAACCATAAAATTTTTAAACAAAATCACATCATAAAACATCTCATAAAGTTCGTAAAAAAATTTTAATTTAAAATTTTTAAAAAAAGTGCGGTAATTTAAAATCGTTATAACTCGAAATATTATTTGTTGAATTACAAATTTTTTTCATTTATTTAAACAGACATATATAAGTTTTAATGTTGATTCGGCATTTTTTTAAAAATATTTTTTTAAAATTCAAAATATTTAGAGTAAAAATTTCAAAAACAAATGATGTAACTTATGTTTAAAAAATCATATTTTCTAAAGTAAATTTTTTTTTCAAATTTTCTGATTCATAAATAAAGTAAAATAATTTAAAAAAACATGTTCCAACTATTTATCTTTATCGGTTCTCTACTTATAGCAATTAAAAGGCGAGATATGGTGAAAAAAACCTCATGCAGAAAAACGCATTTAAAGGTTTAAACAAAGATTGGCTCCTATTGGAATGTTCCAAAAGAAAAATTAATATCTCCCGTTCAAATTAAGATAGAAACATGATTTAAACGTCATTTTAAGCGGAAAAGAACAGAAAAGTATATAATGCAATAAATTATTTTTCAAAATTGTGAAGAATTTTGTGTCATGGACCCCCTTAAGTTATTTTTCGATTTAATGTTCAGAATTTTTATCTAAAATAGAATTAATGTTGCAGTTCCTTCTTCCGCCGTTTAAATTATTTTTAAAGCGTTTAACCAATATTATTATTTAGAGTTGACTGAAGCTCTAAAACTAGCGGAAGTGAAACTGCCATGTCCAAAATAAAATGCCTTGAACACATACTGATAAAGTTCTATAGAGTTAATTTCCTACGACTGGGCCTTTACCTTTGAAGCTCTAGAGCAGCGGTTCCCAACCGGTGGGTCGCGGAAGGGTTATAGGTGGGTCGCGACTCGATCCTAAAACTATCAGAAACCATCGAATAAACCATCAGAAAAGATAAGGAAAATCGAAACAAATCGAATTGTGTTTTGATTGTTTTCGTGGTTCTTGATTTTTTGCATCTGGGGCAGACAACAGAATCACTACATCCCTCCCAGATGACTCCCAAAAAGCACACATCAGGCCCGACCTGGCCGAAGCTCCACTGGGTAAATCCTGATGGTGCGGATAGACCCGCAGCAGGCAACCACTCCGCGCACACACAACCCACAAGACCCACACCAAGCCGCACGGTCGGGCTCCAAGCAGAACAGACGGATGAGTGCCAGAAGAATAATAACTTTTAATTTAGAAGACAATAAGCTCTGCCGGAGGACACTCGAACCCACCTACCTTCGAGACGAAATTAGGAAAAGAAGGTGGCGAAAAAAGAAAGAGCCCAAACAAAACAACAACACAAAATTAGTGACTGCGATCGATTACGCCCTCCCAGATGACTCACACAGTCACACAGCTGGTGTACCTGATGGTGCACCAGCTGTGTGACTGTGTGACTCTGGCAACACCGCTCCCCCCTCCCGTTCTACCACCACACTGTCGAAGGTCACGCCACGTGAGCACTATTGTTTACTAACCTCAGTCTTACTGTGGACATCGAGCATTGAGTTACATATTTGGTGCAGCTAGTTGTACAACGTGTTGGTTTTTGGTTTGAATTTTCGCTTTGTGGTTGTGTTGTGGTTTAGTAAAATCTTGAAGATGGACAAATGGTTGAAAACAGGTTCTTTTGGTAAGAGGACAATTTCTCAAGTAACTATTGATGAAGGTGAGCCTGGCCCATCAAATACTAACCTAATAAATTCTGAAAAGGGTAAAGTACAGGCGAATGCAAAGAAACCAAAAACTTTCTTCAGGAAATATAGTACCGAATATATTAAGTATGGGTTTACATTTGTAGGCACAGAGGAAGAACCATTACCTCAATGTGTAATTTGCTTTGAAACATTGGCAAATCATAGCATGAAGCTTTCTAAGCTAGAAAGACACGTTTCAACCAAACACTCCAGAATGTATTAATAAGCCTATAGCTACAAATAAGGTTTTTTACTCCACCATGGACCGATGGACCGTGGAGGTATTCCGATTAGGAAAGGTGGGTCGCCAGCTGAAAAAGGTTGGGAACCACTGCTCTAGAGAAATTAGTTAAGAGCAGTGACTTTGGTCAACGCACATCAAAGCCCGATGAGGTAATCACAGATTATGCATGATAACAAACCAGGATTACTTATATCGATTCTCGATACAAGTAATTTTTGAATGCGCATACGAAGTGTATGGAAAAAAATAACGATATTTAAATCTGTCAGCAACTTTTTCGATGAATTTTCCAATCAAAACAATATTGCTTAAAATATGTGCTCTTTTTATAACATTTGGACTAAAAAAAAATTAGTGAATGAATTCCCATGAAAGTGACCAATAAATGTGTAAAGGAAATACACTGAAATAATAGTATTTTAACGTAGTAGTAAGTTCCTCCATAACGGTCCTCTGGAAAGCAAAGTTTCAGATGTCCTGCGACACGAGTTATAATTTTGGCAGCGTGCCAAACCCAGTCTGTATCGCTTGGGCAAGCAGCAAGCAATAAACAATTAAACAGAAAAGTATCAAAAGGCGTAAAAATTTATATATATATATATGAAAATGAAGCTTGGTGGCGTAGTGAGGTCCAGAGTTCGACCCTGCGACTGGGCAAGGTCGTCTCAGCCTTTCATCCCTTGAGTGGGTCGATAAAATGAGGACCAACAATGTTTGGGAACTAAACTCTTGGCGTCCCACGTGAGGTTGACCACCTGACTGAGACATATACTGGTTGGCAACCCAAGCCCACGGTAAAGAAATCAGAGATGGGTACCGCCGGCCCTGGTCCACATCGGACTGTTGCGCCGTGAGTTTATATATATATATATATATATGTGTGTGTCTGTGTGTGTGTGTATATATCTATACTAGCTGAAAACCCGCACTTCGCTACGGAGTACATTCAAATTAAATGCAACGGTCAATGTATGCAATTAATGCCAATATATATATATATATATATATATATATATATATATATATATATATATATATATATATATATATACATATATATATATATATATACATATATATATATATATATATATGTTTATAATAAATACAATGATCAATGTATACAATTGATGTAGAAAATAACAAAAAAATACGTTTATAAAAAATTCATAAGGGATTTATTTTGACAAAATAATGTAGAAGAAAATATTCAAATTAAATCTAATAGGACATACTAAAGAATATAGTAGAGTTAATATAGTGCAGTTTGAGGAACATATCTTTTGCTGTATTTTTGGATAATGTCCAATCGTCTGCTGCATTAGCGAGAAAAACTTTTTTTTTCTCTATTCCGTTGGTATGGCCATGACGATAAATTTATTTAAAGTACCAGAAAAAGGAATCACATGATCCGCATTTAATAAATTAAATTCTAAAAATTAATCTTTAAAAATTCACCAAATATCAGAAAATGGTGGTAAAGATTCGAAAAAGATTTCATTTTAAAGAAATTTTGATGAACTTTCTCGTGATATAAATTTTATAACCCTCAAATTATTATTTTAAATGCAAACTTTAAAAAAGTTACTAAAATAGCTTAAAAATTTAATTTAAAAAAATCTAAGAAGAATTTATCAAAAATCTTTCTTAGTGCACCCCTAAGAATCATCATGCAAAATTTCAGCCCTTTAGGTCCGGTGGTTTGGTCTGTACGTTGTATGTCAGTCAGTCAATCAGTCAGTCAGTCAGTCAGTTACGGAACTATTTTATCTATGCACACACACACACACACACATATATGTATGTATGTATGTATATTTACGGGTGAGAGGCGGAAGAGGTATTTTTTTGACGTCGACATGTATTTATGTATATATATATATATATATATATATATATATATATATATATATATATATATATATATATATATACATATATATGTATGTATATATATATAGATACATATCTACATAACACATACATATTTGTACATATATACATACAAAAAAGCTGATATTCAAAAGTTCAACGAAACGTAATCCTACGTGAATAACCCGCGGTAGTTTCATTAGAAGTGACTACCTGAAATTTGTTTTTGTGTTTAGTTTTAGAGAAATATGCTATACGCTGATTACCCCAAAGTGGCAATAAATGTTTAACAATATTATTTTTGTAACTTAGAAACGAATGCTGAATTTTTTATATTCGGGACATACTAATAAGTAGCGTGACAGTTATTAAAATATTGAGGTTGCTAATAGGTCACGCAGTGATATTGCCCGCTCAGATTTCTACCTGTTTTAGCAACTAATGTTTTTGTTTGAACTGCCGTTAACGGGACAATTGTTGTATGTGGGAACGTATTTTTGAGTTTTGTTAGCCTTTGTAGCTAGATACTTCACTTCGTTATCAAAGTAATAATTTTTATGTCCTTAAAGCACTGAAAATTCGTTTGTTATTTCCAAATTTAATGATACAGGAAAATTGTAAATATTTGCCTGAAACAAACAAGATGTTTGTGGGATTTTTCGTGGGATTTTTTAGTTGAAAAAATCAGTGAAAAAATGTTTAATAATAAAAAAATTTTGCACTATGGTGCCGTAAACTTCATGTATAATTTCCGCATTTAATCAGTCTTTATAAATGAGACATCATACCGTAAACAATGTGTTTAAAAACGTTTTAAAATAAATATATTTAATATAATATTTCCGAGTCTAAAATTAGGAATTGGAATTAAACCTTTATTCCTCTTACAGCGTTCCATCAACAATGTGTTAATTTTTTAAAAAATAATTATAATCTGTTAATCTATGTATATATTAAGCCAAATACCACTCACTGACTGATTGATCACTGTATCTGTGGGACCTTAAGCCAAAGATGTTGAAATATGGTCCCTTTCAGGCTTTAGGTGATCACTAAGAAATCCTTTTTAAAAATTAAAATTCAAGGGGTTTAAAAGGGGCTTACCCCTCCCAATCAATCAATATATATTTATACTAGCTGAAAACCCGAACTTCGCTACGGAATACATACAAATTAAACACAACGGTCAATGTATCCAATTAATGCCAATATATATATATATATATATATATTTATATATATATAAATATATATTTATAATAAATGCGACGATCAATATATACAATTGATGTAGAAAAAAAATATACATTTATAAAAAAATCGTAAGGGATATTTTTATAGACAAAATAATGTCCAATCGTCTAACGCATTAGCAAGAAAAAAACGTATTTTTTTTGTCTATTTAGTTGTTATGCACGTGACGATAAATTTATTTAAAGTACCATAAAAAGAAATCACGTGATCGGCATTCAATAAATTAATTCTAAAAATTAATCTTTAAAAATTCACCAAAAATCATAAAATAGAGGTAAAGATTCGAAAAATATTTCATATTAAAGGAATTTTTACGCTTTTTCTCGTGATATAAATTTTATAACCCTCAAATTATTATTTTAAATGTAAACTTAAAAAAAGTTACTAAAACAGCTTAAAAATTTAATTTAAAAAAATCTAAGAAGAATTTTTTAAAAAATCTCTCTTAGTGCACCCCCTGCACCATAAGAAGAATCGCCATGAAAAATTTCAGCCCTTTAGGTCCAGCGGTTTGGTCTGTGCGTTGTATGTCAGTCAGTGAGTCAGGTACGGAACTGTTGTACAATATAACGGATCTACTGTACAATCTATGCAGGAACTGCACATTGAATCAAACTAAAAATCGAATATTTAGCACACTTAAAATTACGTTCTTGGTATCATAGTTAAAATTTATTATCTAATATGAATATTAAATATTAAAAATAGTCTACAAATCTGACCCGGATTATTCGGAGATCCGGATAAATGAGGGCCGGATAAACGAGATCTTACTGCATGCATACATACATATATACATACATATATAAACATACATATATATATATATATATATATATATATATATATATATATATATATATATATATATATATATATATATAGGGTAACTCTAGGATAGATGGCCATAGAGTAGAGATGACCAGTCTAAATATTTCCAAAACTTGATCATAAATGGCAGTTTAAACTTTTTACGTGGGAAGTGTTCATCGAGATAATTCATTGCGAGGTACAGCTGTGTTTTTCTTTTATAAAAAGAAAGTGAAATTTTTATGTTTATTTGATTTACTGGTTGAATATTTTTGTTGAGTTAGGTATCTGAATGTTTTGCAATAAGTACGTTACTTTTTTTTTTTACTTTTTGGACTTTTAAGGCACGTATATAATCCAATCTTTGCTTCTTAGCCTAAAACAAAGTTGTACAACGGCGGAGTGACGTTTTAAATTGGGTACCCATCTGTCCTTCAATTTCAGGATAGATGACAATAAAATCGAGGATAGATGACCACTTTTAATCAATATTTCAAAATTATACGGAGCGAGTATTTTAACTAAATATAATTAAATTTAAAATAATTATATAACTTTTATTTTTATAATTATATTAATTGATATAATTGTTTCAATTTTAAGTAATATAAATATTTCAATAATAATAATAATAATATAATATGCCGAACGATGTTTTTTCCCAATTTTTCAAGATGCCGAATAAATACATATGAAAGCCTCATTCAAACCGAGGGACCTGGAGACAAAATGATTTGTCTAAGACAATGGAGGCTGTGCAAACGGGATCATATTCGGTAAAATGAGCGTCTGTAGCATTTCACATTCCACGCAAGACGTTGGATTGTCGATTGAAGACCAATAATTCCAATAAAGGCAGCATGGGTCCTGGTCCGATGTTTGGAAAAGAAAACGAAGAAAGATTAGTAAAGCACAGGTAACGAATGCAGAAACAAGGATTACCATTTAATCGAGAATTCTCGCTTTTGAACCTGCCACAAAACTGGATATAAAGCACCGTTTTAATGATACAAGGTAAAAGTCTGGGTATATTTTGCTAAGTCTATTCCTAAGTAGTCATTCTGATATATCAATCAGAAAAGCTGAAGGTAGAAGTGAAGCTATGAATCGTGAAGATATAGATGCCTACTTGAAACTACTCCATGACACTCTTGAATAAAATGAGTAGTTTGATAAACCCTCGAACATTTTTAACATGGATGAGTCCAGATTGCAGTTGAACAATCGATCTAGCTTAGTTTTAGCCGAAAAGGATGGAACTGCTCCATCACCAACAACAGTACTTTATGATATTTCACCAGTTCCTAATGTAACCATGACAAAAGCAGTTAGAAACGCGCCAAACAGGTAGCTATGCTTTTGACATCACCAGAAAATATTGACAAACGTTGAAAACCTTCATCCCAGAAACGGATAAAGTTGATAAATAAGCTTAAAACCAGTATAAAGTCTAACATAAACGCGAGAAAAAACAAAAACACGACACTTCCAGTAGCAAAGAAGATGAAATCCATTTGAAATTATCAGATTCTACAGATTCCAAGGGAATTGAATTTGATGAGGATAACTGTGTTGGATGTGGAGAATAATACAATACCACAACCAAAACTGATGACTGGATAAAATGCATAAGGTGTCTGTAGTGATTCCCCGAAACGTGTACAAACTATCAAGACCTTTGCCCAAAATGTGGTAAAATTTTGCAAGAAGTGAAGGGTTGAAATTATACTTCAAATGTTGTTTATTCGAATTTTATTCACTCATTTTCCGTGATATAATTCAATCTTTACAAATTGCTATATGTTTTTCATGATTAACTATATATGAAATGTGTTGTTTTTTGCTATTTTTACTTCACTTTTTCTTTCTTGTATTGGATGGTCATCTCTCCTCGGCTTGAAGGAGAGATGGCCATCTGCCATTTTAATTTCAAACTATGTTTCCCACTTTTTTTCTCAATGTTTAATAATTTTTTGCCCAAAATATGATGAGAATTTTAAATATGTATAAATATTTCTTGTGTTTGCATTTTAAGAATTTTTATTTCAATCTTCAAAAATGATGGCCATCTATCCTAGAGTTACCCTATATATATATATATATATATATATATATATATATATATATATATATATATATACACACATTTGAAGCATACTGCAACAATTTGTTAAAGGTGTTTCAAAATTGATTATGATTGTTAACCTCTAAAATATAACTCCAAGTTAGACAATAAAATAATAAAGGGGAATTACGGCTATATACATTTGGCAGCGTCCCCCAATTCATGTGTTAAAAAAAGTTTTAGAAATAACTACATTTTATCAATCTATATAGAATTATTACTCCAAGTCTGTCATCCATCAAGATAAGATTATATAAATTTGACAGAAGCATCGATCAACGTGCTAAACAGTTTTTTTAAAGGCTTTTTGTTATTCTATATAATATTTTGATTCCGTGTCTGTCATTCATCAAAATAAGGCTGTATACTTTTGACAGCATCCTCACCCCCAAAATATGTTAAAAATATTTTGTAAATAGTTCGTTAATCAATGGAATAATGACTCCGTCATTCACCAAAATAAATCTATGTAAATTAGACAGAAGCCTTCACCAATGTGCTAAACATTTTTTATAGAAAAAAAGTCATTTTGGTTATCTGTATAGTTTTATAAATCTGTGTTTGTCATTCATCAAAAATAATACTGTATAATTTTGAAGGAATCCCCCCCCCCCGCCCAATAATCTATGAAAAATATTTTCTAACTAGTTTGTCAATCTACAAAATCACGAGTCCGTCATTCATCAAAATAATGAATGGGATTTAAATCTATATACATTTGGAAGTTCCCCAACAAAAGTGTTGAAAATGTTATAGATATAACTATATTTTGTCAGTCGGCGTTAAATTATAGCAATGGAAGTCCATTCATCAAAGTAATGAGAAGGAAATAAGCGTGCTTCCATTTGACAGAATGTTGTTGATAATGTGTGAAAAATATTTTTAAATTTAGATTAATTATAAATCTACACAATATTACGACAACAAATCTGTCACTCATCAAAATAAAGAGTGGGAATTAAGATTATATACATTTGGTAGTATCCCTCATCCATGTGTTGAAACTATTTTTGAAATAACTACATTCTGTTAATTTAAATAAAATCATAACTCCGAGTCCTTCATTCATCATAATAAGACTATGTAAATTTGACAGCATCCTCATCTGTCAATGTACTAACCTATTTTTTAGAGAAAAAGGCATTTTGTTAATCTATATAGTAATATAATTCTGTATCCGTATTCATCAAAATATGGCTGTAGGCTTTTGATAGCACCTTCCTCCCCCTCAATAGTCTGTTAAAAATATTTTCTAAGTAGCTTTGTTTATCTACAGAATAACGAGTACGTCATTCATCAAAATATGGCTGTAGGCTTTTGACAGCAACTTTTTCCCCCTCAATAGTCTGTTAAAAATATTTTCTAAGTAGCTTTGTTAATCTATAGAATAACGAGTACGTCATTCATCAAAATATGGCTGTAGGCTTTTGACAGCAACTTCTTCCCCCTCAATAGTCTGTTAAAATTATTTTCTAAGTAGTTTTGTTAATCTATAGAATAACGAGTATGTCATTCACCAAAATAAGTCTATGAAAATTTAACAGCATCCTTGATGAATATGCTACACATTTTTTTTAGAAAAAAAGGCATTTTGTTAATTATATAATATTATAATTCCATGTTTGTCATTCATCAAATTAAGGCTGTATACTTTTGGCAGCATCCGCCCGATTATCTGTTTAAAATATTCTCTAAATAGTTTGTTATTCTCTAGAATAACGAGTCCGTCATTCTTCAAAATAATGAGTGGGATATAAAGCTACATATATTTGGAAGTCCCCCAACAAAGTGTTGAAAATGTTATAGAAATAACTATATTTTGTCAATTTGTGAAAAATTATGATAATGGACCTTTCATTCGTCAAAATAACGACAGTGAAATAAGCGTAAACGTATGTGACAGCATGCTGTCAATACTTTGTGAAAAATGTTCTTAAACTTAGTATAATTGTAAATCTACACAATAGTATACCATCAAATCTGTCACTCATCAAAATAAAGAGTGAGAATTAAGCCTACATACATTTGACAGCATGCCCTAAAAATTCGTTAAAAGGCTTTAAAAGTTGTTGTAATTGTTAATCTGCATAATATTATGACTCTATTATTTAATAAAATTAGACATGAGTACTAAGACTAAACACATTTGATAGAATATTGTTTTATTTTACTACTTAAGAACAAGAGAATTAAGGAAATTAAGAAAATGATTTTTAAGCTGTTATGTAGTGTATAAGTCTATAGACCAGTGGTTCCCAAATGGTGTCCACTGTACTTTAGGGTGCCGTGAGATCAGTCAGGGTAGCCGCGAGATTTTTTTTTTTTTTTTGTATAAACGAAAAAGTATTAGTCTGGCCCACTTTGAATAATTACAAGATAAAAAGAACTTTTTATATACCATGTTTTTAAATTTTCTGTTGAATCATATAAACTTGACAATTCTATGTATTAATAAATACTTTTTAAAAAATTTTTTTGATGAGTTATCCCATCAACTGGAAAGAAAATGAAGTTAATTGGAAGTTAACTCGCGTTTAACTTTTCGTTCCCGTCCCGGTCGATAGATGGCTACACCAGTCTACAAAACAAAATTAACTGAAAATGAATTCAACACTGCTTAAAGATGGCTAAAATTATTAAAATAATGCATTGTCATCGTGTTCTGAGCTATTCTAAAAGTTTCAAATGTCTAGCTAGTCGGGAAGTTAATTAAAAATCGATTGCAAGATTTGTACCGGACAAACACACACACACACACACACACACACACACAAACAAACAAACAAGAAAGCGAGTTAATAAAAACATGGTAATAAATATTAAGCTGAATTAATGACTCTCAAGCCTGTCAGATTGTGACACAGGCCGATACACTCTTTCCTGAAGGTGAATTAGCTACCCTCACACCCACAACTGTTGGGCTTGATATCAAACATATATGCTCTAAGCATCCATTGTAAGTCTCAAATTAACAAAACTCTTTTCAGCATTTCTATTGTAGTCCTCTAGTGTAATACTGTACTGAATCTCATGGATATTTTTGAAACAATATTTTTGAAACTATATTTATATATCCTATTCTAGTGTTTGTTATTTATATCTTTTAATAAATTAATACAATAAGCAAGGGATTCAGCATTTATTTGAACTAAAATTAACATGTTACTTACATATATTAACCTTTAATTTAACATATAAAAAATTGAAAAGAAAGATTAAATTTTAACAGGGGTTCCCCAAGTTTCTAATCCCATACCAATCGTGACACAAACATTAAAAGGTTGGGTAACCCTGCTCTAGACAATGAGAAGTACTTTTTACACAGGAGCTGACGGTAACTTTCATTCTTTTGCCTGTGTGTGTGTCTAACGTACAAAAAATAATTGAATTAATAAAAGGCTATTAATCTGATATACTCGGAGTTTGCTCTGTTAATAATTGGCACATCATTTTCGAGTTTTTTAAATTACTCCGGCAAATGGCTATGAGTATTAAATAGCCTTTCATCTGAAGGGTAACACCGGAGCTGAAATGCTAAAGACTGCATTACCTATAAAAGCAAAATTAGGTTAGAAAAATTCAGAGCACGTAGCAGAGCGTCTAGCCATGGATATTTACGGAAACAAATTAGCATGTGCTAAGGGATCAAGAACCCGGTAGGCATGGATACTGTGGATTTTGCCCCATGGTAGATTATCTTAGCATATAGTTGCATGTATTTATTTTCGATATATTCATGGGCGTTTCTTTATGACAAAAATTCTGTTTTTAGTATGAAATCCGAAAGAAAAGAATATTGCTAAATTATCAACATAGTTCCCCTTTCTAAATAGTACTATTAAAAATTTTTGCCGCAAACTGTATACTCGGGTGTTTAGTTCTTTACATAAAAAGGGAGGAATTAAATAGAATTGGAAGATTTCATAAGTAATATACACTTAAACGATCGCCATGTGCTTAGAGATGCGACATCGATGTCGATGTTTTCAAAATATCGATGTTTTGATAAAAACATCGATGTTTTAAACATCGATTTATTGAAGCCGATATTATTTTTAACATCGATGTTTTGTTATCATTGTTTTACGTTGTCTCGATGTTTTTTTTAATGAAAAAGTACCGTAAAAAAAAATTTACCACGTAGCATAATTTTCAAACTCAGTAAATGTAAGTCTGAATTCTGAAAAGGACGAATACAAAAGGGGGAATGATTCCTTAGCAAACAGACAAATGGCAATTAACAACCAATGAACCAATCAGAGCGCTTGGAATGTTCCTGACACTCCAGAACTTTCCATGGCGTTTTATTTTACAATTAGTATATACACGAGTGCAGCCATTTAAGTTTTTGTTTTGCTCTGGTTTTATATAAGTTGACGTTAATATTATTAGTAAGATGAATCCCAAAAGTACTGTTTGGAAATATTTTTACAAAACCTCTGACAAATTGGCGAAATGCAATATTTGCCAATAAGTCCCTCAAAACTTCTGGCAATACCACGAATTTATCTGGACATTTGAAGGCAAAACAAGGAGGTATTTACAACGAGAATTTTGAGTCATCAATGTAGTCCAAAGCAACCAAGTTTTTGTCATTTGTGTCTGCCCAATCAGAGAGTAAAATTAAATCACCCCCTCCCCCCACGACTAACGGAAGTAACATTAATGTTAGAGATTACTAAAATAGTTTTAAAAAATGGATGTTCTAAAACATCGATGTTTAAAAACATCGATGGTTTTTGGGCGATGTTTTATTAGCATCGATGTTTTAATATTGAATATCGATGTTTCAAAACATCGATGATTTGTTATCGATGTCGCATCACTAGATGTGCTTTATCTATGATCCGTGTTTTTATGTAAAATTTTCTAAAGAGGAATTTTTCACGAATTTACGATTTTTACAAGGAGCAGAAAATTAGGATTTAATCCTAAAATGACTGACTATTCTTTTCATGTTTAAAACATATGTTTTTCAATTATAAAAACACAAGGGAAGATATGAGCAAAAATTAAAATCTATTACATTCCCATCTGGATAACGCCCACCCCCATTTTCACAGATAGTGCCTTACCATATTAAAAAATACTTTTACATTTGAATGTAATTTTCACCAGATATAGAGACATCTAGCATTGTATCATATTTATGAGACGATTTGCAGCAGTATTTTTGCATGTAAATATTTAGTTTATATAAAATAAAAATTATATTAAAATTACTGGCATACACTATATGTATTTAAAGCCATCATAACATTAAAATAATCTAAATCAAAGGTAAATAAAGATTCTTAGAAAGACTTTATGGAGCATGTAAGGTATACATAAGATTCGATTCACAAGAATCGAACTTTTGAGTGAATGAATAAAAGAAGCTGCTTGAGATATGCTAATTTCGGAATACGCACTTAGTATAAATACCATGCAGCGTCATTAATAAAAAAAGGTTGTTAGGGTTAAAAAAGGTTGTTAAAGGTGATAGATAAGCGAGAGGGAGCTACGAGGGTATGCAGCTCGAGTGCTATCCTGCGCTAGTGCTTAGGGGCCCCAAAGTTTACGTGGCAGAATTGCTGGTTGACTTACTGTTCGTGAGTACTGAAAAATATATTGTTCTTGAAAGCTGTATTTATATATCTGTACAAGTAGTACGTATGAATCTTGTTGTTAAAAGCAAAGCCTACATGTGCAAGAATACTCAATAAACATTGTTTCATGTATAAACTGTGTTTGTATCAAATTCATTTAGAGTGCCACTTCAAATTATATACACCCAAGTCTGGGTAGAAGTGAGCTATAATTTCTCTATAAGCACCTGATCACACTACCAAATACACAATACAACAACCTCCGAACAGAGAAAAGTGTAGAACTTGGTTCTACAAACTACAATGCCGATATTCTCCTAACTGAATTACTAGGGTACTCTGAGGGAGGGATATTTTAAGTTACCTCTTCTAGCATATTTCGCTCTTTATTTTTGAATCGAAAATAACTTAATGACGTGGATATAATTTTAATTTTATTCATTTACCATGTTTTTATTAACTTGCTTTCTTCTTTGTGTGTGTCCAGTACAAATCTTGCAATCGATTTTTAACTAACTTCCCGACTAGCTAGACGTTTGAAACTTTTAGAATAGCTCAGAACACGATGACAATGCATTGATTTAATACTTTTAGTAATCTTTAAGCAGAATCCAATCCATTTTCAGTTAGTTTTGTTTTGTAGACTGGTGCAGCCATCTATCGCCCGGGCCGGGAACGAGAAGTTAAACGCAAGTTAACTTCCAATTAACTTCCTTTTCTTTCAACTTGATGGGATAATTCATCAAAAAAAATTTTTGAAACGTATTTATTAATACATAGAATTGTCAAGTTTATATGATTTAACAGAAAATTTAAAAACATGGTATATAAAAAGTTCTTTTTATCTTGTAATTATTTATTTATTTATTATCGATTACATTATCTATGTACTATATAAAACAGTTGCGTGACTGACTGACGCATAACGCTCAGACCAAACCACTGGACCTAGAGGGCTGAAATTTTGCATGGCTATTCTTCTTTTAGTGTAGGGGTGCACCAAGAGAGATTTTTGAAAAATTCTTCTTAGATTTTTTAAATTTAAGTTTTTAAGCTGTTTTTAACATTTTTAAAAGTATGCATTAAAAATAACAATCTGAGGGTTATAAAATTAATATCACGAGAAAGATCATAAAAATTCCATTAAAATGAAATCTTTTTTAATCTTTACCTTTATTTTCTGATTTTTTGTGAATTTTTAAAGATAAATTTTTAGAATTTAATTTATTAAACTAGGGGCTTCGCCCATAGGCTCGCTACGCTCGCTTCTCTGTTATGGATAATAGCGAGATACATAGGGGTGATTCTCAGGCAATGTAACAGCTTCCATCCATTTACTATTGTCACCCTTAATGCAAAGGGCGTTTCATCACTGTTGAATTATAAGCTTTAAAAATCGAAAATTTAAGATATAGACTTGAAATGAGGTTTACATGAATAAGAAAGCTTTCAGCTTCCAGATGATGTAAATATTTTCTTTGTAAGATAAAAACTCGAGGAGCATCGACATTACATCCACATAGGGGACGATATTTCTTGGAAAACTGTGTTTCATTTTTTGATGAAAATATTAGTCGATTTTAAAATATTTTTAAAGAAATGGGGTCTAGTTTGAAAGAGAAATGTCTGAATTTTTTTTTTGTCAATTTATTTCGTTGTTATGCACGTGACGCAAAATTAGTTTAAAGTATCCCAAAAAGAAAAGAAACCACGTGATAAACATTTAATAAATTAAATTCTTAAAATTAATCTTTAAAAATTCACCAAAAATCAGAAAATAGAGGTAAATATTCGAAAAAGATTTCATTTTAAAGGATTTTTTTTATCTTTCTCGTGATGTAAATTTTATAACCCTCGGATTATTATTTAAATGCAAACTTAAGTAAAGCAAACTTAATGCAAACTTAAATGCAAACTTTAAATGCAAACTTAAATAAGTTACAAAAACAGCTTAAAAATTTAATTTTAAAACATCTAAGAAGAATTTTTCATATATCTTTCTTAGTGCACCCTTACACTATAAAGAGAATCGCCATGCCAAATTTCAACCCTTTAGGTCCAACGGTTTTGTCTGTGCGTTATCTGTCAGTCATTTACGAAACTGTTTTATATATGTACCGGGTGGTATACATAAAGAAACTTTGCCGATATAGGGACCTCTAGCGGCTGTTCCGTTCAACCTATCGAGATGAGATTTCAGATATAGTTATTCAGAGGTATGAGATCGGGATTCTGAGAACGGCAACACAGTGACGCTCACGATCGGGGCGCACAGAGGAAATTTGCATCTGACAAAGGCTAGAAACCAATTACAGAACGCCGTTCTCCAGATATTCAGCGTACAAAACCGATAGAAAGGTCTCTGATCGTGTTTTCGTTAGCCATTCGCAGAGCTGTTTTTTTTGTGCGTGCATAATGCGTCCGTTTTTTGTGATACACGTACCGTTCCAACGCTTTTTAGGGTTTTCGCATGCGCTGAGCATTTTGCGACGGGAAAAAATGGGTGTTGCTATTTGAAAATTTCGAGTTTCTATACTTATAACCGTAACCGTGAGCGTCACTGTGTTGCTGTTCTCAGAATCCCCCGCTCATACCTCTGAATAACTATATCTGAAATCTCATCTCGATAGGTTGAACGGAACGGCCGCTAGAGGTCCATATGTCGTTTTTGTAGGCTGTTCGCAGAGCTGTTCTTTGTGCATGCATAACGCGTCCGTTTTTTGCGATACACGCACCGTTTCAACGCTCTCTAGGGTTTTTGCACACGCTGAGCATTTTGCGATGGGAAAAAAATGGGTGTTGCCATTTGAAAATTTCGAGTTTCTCTACCTATAGCCGTAACCTTGAGCGCCAGTTGGTTTACGTTCACAGAATCCCAATCTCATAGCTCGGAATAACTATATCTGAAATTTCATGTTGATCGGTTGAACGGAAAAGCCGCTAGAGGTCCATATATCGGCAAAGTTTCTTTATGACCACCCGGTAGATTGGAGCTTAAGCGAATTCAAAAATCGATTGATGAATTCCCCTCTTTAATTCATTCACATCTTAGCGTCATTGCCTTGTGGGTAGACGGAATTATATTTCAATTTTATCTGTTCATAAAATTAGCCGCATTACCCACACAAGTATTTTCAAACTCTCAGTACGTTTTTTATCTTACAGGCAGGGAAACATTTGACTTTGAAGTAATTTTCGGAAATTCGTACTTATTCGTAATTTTACACTCCATACTGCGTGTTATCCATGCTAATTACTACATTGATACGTGGGTGTGTACAGAAAATCCGAGTAACCTGAATAATTCAAAAGCCACCCCGTGCAGAGTAAATCATGAGAACCAGAGGGTATAAATCGATAAAGGATAATATTACGATAAAGGATATAAATAAGGTATAAAAGTAATAATAATTCTTTCATAATTACCAGCTTTCTTTCTTTAAAAGGTAGATTATACACCTTACAAAAGTGTTTGCGCTCTTTTGGATAACATTTTAAACATGTTTTTATTAACTTGCTTTCTTGTGTGTTTGGGTGTTTGTGTGTGTATTTGTTAAATACAAATCTTACAATCGATTTTTAACTAACTTCTCGACTAGCTAGACATTTGAAACATTTAGACTAGCTCAGAACACGATGACGATGCATTTTTTAATAGTTTTAGCCATCTTTAAGCTGAATTCTTTTTCAGTTAATTTTGTTTTGTAGACTGGTGCAGCCATCTCTCGGCCGGGACGGGAACGAAAAGTTGAACGCAAATTAACTTCCAATTAACTTCATTTTCTTTCAAGTTAAAATAATAATTCATCAAAAATTTTTTTAAAAAGTGTTTATTAATACATAGAATTGTCAAGTTTATATGATTCAACAGAAAATTTAAAAACATGGTATATAAAAAGTTCTTTTTATCTTGTAATTATATATATTAAGCTTTATCTTTTAAAATGTGCGGATAATCGCAAAACGGTTAATCCGCACGACTACAACCAAAAGTTCAGCTTATCAGTTAAATTAAAGTTAATTTAAAAATGCGCATCCGAACATTCTTTCAAACTATGTTTTATAAAAATGAGAGGTATAAATCCCTGACAAGATAAATTCATCGTCAAGGGCTATGTTCAAAATAAACATCACCTCCCATTTTTTAAATGAAGCTCTTTAAAATCGCCAAAAAAATTCCTTTTTTCGAGTGATTCGTAAAATACGCCCACATTTATCAATTAATTTTAAATCAGTTTAATCCAATTAACTTTTTTTATTTTTTGCAATACGCCAACCTCTTAAAAACCCTTTAATTTGTTCTTAAAAATCTTCTATCATTGGCCATGAACCTATTTATATGTTCTTACACAAGCATTCCCATTTTAGTTATGAACTATAAATATACGTTCGGTATACCAACGATGCTTGTATGACTGGAGACAAACACAAAACATAAATACGAACGCATTTTCACACTGCGCACTTATGATATACTCTACCAGAGCTTTTGTGTACATTTATTGCGCATTTGTTAAGAGGCTGGGTTTCATTTATAGTTTCGAGTTCTGAGATTATCATTCTAGGTGCAATTTGTAAGGTTTACATAAGATTCGTTTCACAATAATCGAACTTTTAGGTGAATTAAGTTAAAGAAGCCGCTTAAGATATGCTAATTGCGGCATGCGCGGTTGGTATAAATACTAAGCAGCTAGATTAAAGAAAGGAAGAGAGCTAACGAAGTGAGAGGAAGTGAAAGGAGGGGTAGAGCTGACGAGACGAAATATCGAGCTGGAGCTAGGCTTAGATTCTGGTTTAATAATAGTTGAGTTTTGCGAGCAGTCGCTGGAGGCATAGCTAGGTCGCTTCAAACCTACGCGAGCTCTTGTTAGGTCCAAAGTTTACGTGGCAGCACTGCTGGTTGACTTTCAAAGTATCTGTGAGTATTGCAAAGTGTATTTTTCTTGAATGAGTAGTTATACAAGTGAATATATTGAATTGTATTTCCCTTGCATGAATGCTATATATATCTCGTACTAATAGTACGTATGCTTGACATTTGCAAATATTTAAATAAACATTGTTGTTATGCAAGAACTGTGTTTGAATGAAATTATTTAGAGTGCCACTTCAAGATATACATACCCAAAAGTAAGGGTAGAAGTGCTTATTCTCTATAAATTAACAATTTTTCAACCTAAACTTCAAATTTATTCTGTCCACCATGACAAAGTGGGTAGATCGCAATACAAGTTTAATTGCAGACAGGTCAGCGCTAAAAGGATTATACGAATTGACCTATAATAACTTTAAATGGGGTTAAAGTTAACCTCCTGTGTTAAACATTCATTAAAACTCACTGTTAGGTCCTATGAGAAAATGTCTTTAAGACTGGATGTGCCTCATGTACGAGTAAACTCAACTCAAACTATGAATATAAGTAGATTAACACAGTTATGTTTTCTGCCTTATTAGAAGCACAGCTATATAGCCCAGTCAAAATAGGTTTTATGGCTAAAAAAAATATGAAAGTTTTGAAAATTGGTGGAGATGTTTGTTTAGGCATACTGTTGAACATACAAAAAGTCCCCACCGATCAGACTTGAGCTTTCGCCGCCATTTTGGAAAATGTGTAGACTTTTTTGGTTATTTGCAAGTAACTTCAGAAATATTAATTTTATGTAAAAAAATTGAATACAAAAATTGAAGAACATTAAATTATGAACAAAAACATTATTTACATTTTTTTAATAATCCTAAACGAGCAAAGATAATTGACTTTGAAAATAGCGAACAATAACGCGTAGGACGCGGATGCGCGGGTCATCCCCATCGCGATGGGGGATGACCCGCGTATGTGCCCCAAAAGTCTTGCACACTCACGTTTGTCAAACCTCTGCATATCAAAGCTCGAGATAAAGTTGCAGCAACATCCAATCCATTGTTATCCGGTTGTATTGTGAGGTTTGGTGGATTCTATCTGCTTATGTCATACTTAGGCTGCATGGGGTACATAATGGCTGGAAGTGGGTAAAAATAAATACTAAATTTGATGTATGCAACTACGTCAGTAAAAAAAAAAAGTTTCCTAGCCATGCATACGCTAGAAAAATCCTAGCTCATTTATTTACCCAAACAGCTTTAGCAAAAATAATTTTTGACGCCATGGACATATCTGATTTCTAAAGCAGTAATCTCCATGAGTTGTTTAAAGATTTTGAAGGCCTTTTTGTGTTTTTGCAAATAACTTGGGAAATATTAACTTTATGTAAAAAAAAGTTTTATACAAAAATTAAAGAACATTAAATTGTGTACAAAAATATTAAATACATTTTGTCATAACCCTAACACGAACTAAAATATTGACTATTAAATGCGGGTTGATTATGAATGTAGCGTCCAACTCTCGTTGCAGGCACTTTCCTTTGAATTCTCTCCTCTCCCTCATTTGGACAATCTTTAAACACAAGAAAATAGACTAATGTTTTTTCGTATGTATATAATTGATCATTTTTAATTTTATGAACGAATGTAATAAACTTGGATTTATTCACTACCATATTTTCATTGTATATAATTTTTTAAGCTTACCTACTTTATGGTTGTCGTGCTTTTTTCGGTACGGGATTGTTCGCGTCGTCAGTCTTGAAAAGATCGTCTATGGGTCAGCTAGCACCACCTCATTCATCAATTCCTTTTATTGGATCCTCATCTACAGTGCAATAACTGCAATGGGGTATGTCATTGTGACATACCCCATTGCAGTTATTGTAGGCCGTTGTGCAGTTGATGCTTGCTTTCCGACACACGCATCTTTCTCCCCAGTCAGTCTTACAGTTGTGAAACACCATGCTTAAAACTGAAACGGGAGCCACTGCATCCATAGTTGTGATGGGCACGAGGGTTATCTTTTGACATTTCCAGCCCACACTTCAGGATTCTACTCATTCCCAAACCACTTTTGCACTTGGTGATACAACCAAAAGGAATGTCGCATGACTGTCTCTTCAGTTGAGGGAAGAGACGAAATATATGGTTTTATTTTAGTGACAAATTTTGCGAATCATTTGTACCTAAACTTATTTAAGGACTTTTCACTGGGATGTGCTCCATACCATATCAGAAAAAAAGCATTCTCCTGCTTAAGCAACATCATTATGCGATGAGTTGAATTTATTAACCACTGTCACGTCGTGTTCCATATCTTTACTTTGGAACATTTTTACACAATTTTTCTTTCCTTTGTTGAATGCTACAGAAGTAGTATCGCATCCACTGAACGCATGGAGAAAAAGGATACTTTGGTATGTCCCGATGATTGTATTTTATTTGACGAATGTATTTTGTTCTTGGCTTTCCCTTTGCATGTTTTGACAAGGAAAATGTCTTTTCTGTAGGAGTGAGAGCTGTTAATAGAACCAGGTGGTCAACATCTTCGCCGATGATTACAACGATGTTGTTACCAGAACATGCTTCATTAATTGCAATATTTACAATGAGAATGTCGGCTTCGTCATTAAATTGTCGGAATCGAATCCCACTGTTTTCCACCTCAGCTGATAGCATGCTGATCAGTTTGCTCTTGTTGTTTTCATTTGAAAGGAACTGTTATTGTTGAACAGTAACTCGCATGTTTCCATCAAAACTTATGTCTACAGATTTTATCACGATAGACCGTAGATTTTCTTCCATTTTTTTGTACTGTTATTGGTGTTGGATTAGCCATTAAAAACCACTATACAGATGGTCCCATAAGGCTTTTTTTATATGGTTAACTTAATTTGTGCAAACATCCGAAAAAGTTAATTGTGTTCCCTATTTGACACGGTGTACGGGAAAACCACTGTCCACAATGTTGACGCAGTTCAGGACGTTAAGGTCTTTGTTTGAAACTTCCAAAACGTCGTACCTAGCCAATGTCGTTGTCTCTCGCATGTCACCTTCATTAAACAGAGCAAATGCAAAAGGCGCTAACTCATATTCTAAATAAAATGCTACTCGTTTCTTCGTCGTTTTATTAAACAATCTCTATCCTCTGGAAAAGCAACAACGGGTTTACTAATGTATTGAAAACGTTACTTTCACCGCACAATTGACGGTTTTCAAGCTTTCATAAGCTTTACCATTTCAAAGTACTGAACCCAGAGGGATGCAGTTGGGCCATTCTCTTTCAACTGCTTCAAAGTCTTCGACTCATTTTAGTCTCGATGTCTCGTATATGAGTATGTCCGTATATGGTTTCTAGTGATAGTAGTTCAGTAGCAAACTCTGTAAACAAATCGTGGAGATTATTGCTTTTGAAATCAGATATATCCATGGCGTCAAAATTTATTTTTGCTAAAGCTGTTTGGGTAAATAAATAAGCTAGGATTTTTCTAGAGTATGCATGGCCAGCCAACGTTTTTTCTACTGACGTAGTTGCATACATTAAATTTAATATTTATTTTTACCCACTTCCAGCCATTATATATCCAATGCCGCCTAAGTATGACATAAAAAGATAGAATCCACCAAGCCTCACAATACAACCTGATAACAATGGATTGGATGTTGCTGCAACTTTATCTCGAGCTTTGATATGCAGAGGTTTGACACACGTGAGTGTGCAAGACTTTTGGGGCACCTGCGCGGGTCATCTCCCCATCGCTATGGGGATGACCCGCGCATCCGCGTCCTACGCGTGATTGTTCGCTATTTTCAAAGTCTTTGTTCGTGTTAGACTTATAAAGAAAATGCAAATGATGTTTTTGTTCATAATTTAATGCTCTTCAATTTTTGCGTTCAACTTTTTTACATAAAATAAATATTTCTGAAGTTACTTGCAAAAAACCAAAAAAAGTCTACACATTTTCCAAGATGGCGGCGAAAGCTCAAGTCTGATCGGTGGGGACTTTAGTTCGCTATTTTCAAAGTCTTTGTTCGTGTTAGACTTATAAAGAAAATGCAAATGATGTTTTTGTTCATAATTTAATGCTCTTCAATTTTTGCGTTCAACTTTTTTACATAAAATAAATATTTCTGAAGTTACTTGCAAAAAACCAAAAAAGTCTACACATTTTCCAAGATGGCGGCGAAAGCTCAAGTCTGATCTGTGGGGACTTTTAGTATGTTCATTAACATGCTTAAACAAACATCTCCACCAATTTTCAAAACTTTCATATTTTTTTTAGCCATTCGTCAAAATCGGGTCTATTTTGACTGGGGTAATAGTTAAAATTCTCTTACTTGCACATTTCGCCGAACAGTTTGCAGTAATCCTTACAGACACCTTCGCCATGCTGGAGGACTTGGTCTGCACCAAGCTTTACATCCATGTACTTCCAGTCATACCTTAAAAATAAAATTAATACTTTAGTCAAGTATATCTATTATTCAGGTAAAGCAATGAAAGATTTAAAGATCATATTCGTTGAAATAAACAACTTGTCATTTCTCGCGTAAAAAGTATGGCCTTTTTCACGGAAATTAGTTATTAATTGCACTTTCAAAGTTGCCAAAATTTAAGCTGAGACGTTCAAAGATATATGACCTTGTCCTTAAGGGGACAGTGGACCTTCAAACCTAACTTTTTTTGTTTTGACTGGATTTGCTTGAAATTTGAATATGTGATTAGTACCATATATATGTAAAAATGGTTAAAATTTAATGATGAAGTATTGATGATTTATGAATTATGAATTATTTATTATATCAAAAATTGGCCTAATTAAAAATGTTCCATGCGCATTTCTTTTGCATATAATATGGTAATTTTTATTTACAGTATACCTTATAGAAATAACAATGAAACTTATTGCTTATTTTAAGCATTTATTAAAAATATAAAGAGAAAAGAAAATAATAATAGTGAAAACACCCTTTTTATTACGCTAAATACCTAAAAATCATCTCTTCAAGTACAAAATTTAGAAATTCTGTGCTAGTAAGCATAATAATTTTCAGTAAGATATATAAGATTTATTTGATATACAGTTAAGTATATAAAACGTAAATTTCAAAGCAATACGATAGTTAGAAATGCGCCTGGAGCAGTTTGAATTTTCATATGAAACGAAAATTTTTATTTTGAGAAAAACACATTTAAAGTTATTGCTATTAGTAACCACATAATGTCTAAATTACATACAAATGCCTATAACTAGGAAAGTAATCACAGAAATTAAAAATTCTTTTTGCAACACATTCCTACTCGTCCGTAGTTTCACAATTCAATAAAATAAGAAAATCGAATTTTTGGAAAAAATTTCACAATTTTGAAAGTCCACTGTCCCCCACTTGCACATTTCGCCGTGCAAGTGGGGGACAGTGGACCATTGATTTTGAAAGTTAATGGTCCTGGGTGATAAGAGTGTCACCCAGGACCGGATTAAGGAATGGGCTTTAGGGACTGCAGTCCAGGGACCTCCACCTGCTGGGGGTCTCGCGAAGAAAGAGGAAAATCCGGATATGAATTCAGGAAAAAAAAATTTATCTCTAAATGTTTCACAAGATGAAGTTAAACAATAGTTTAAGGGGACAGGATTGTTTAACCTTTAGCTTACGGGGCCCATTTCTCTAATTCCCTCTTTAGAACAGGAAATTTCATACCCCCTTTGTAAGAACTGCCATTAAGGGGTTTATATATATATATATATATATATATATATATATATATATATATATATATATTGCATGCATATATATGTATGTATATATGTATAAATGTACGTATGTATATATATTGCATGTATATATATGTATGTATATATGTATGCATGTATATATATGTATGTATATATGTATGCATGTATTTATATATATATATATATGTATAAATGTACGTATGTATATATATATATGTATATATGTATGTATGTATATATATATATATATATATATATATATATATATATATATATATATATATATATATATATATGTATATATGTATAAATGTATGTATGTATATATATATATATATATATGTATATATATATATGTATATATGTATGTATGTATATATATATATATGTATTTATGTATATATGTATATATATATATATATGTATGTATGTCTGTAGGTGTCTATACACTCTGGGGCCCGTATTCTGAGATACATGTTATCCCACCCCGTAAGGAAATGGTTAACCTCTTTTTTTTTTAAATGTTCAATATTTTACTCTGTATACAAAAGGAGAATAATTAATATTCTTTTCTACTACATCGAAGACATTTAGAATTCACAAACAAATATTTTGTTTGAGAATAAGACCTGTTTTTCAAAAAAATCTTCAAAAATGCCAGAATATTTCAAAATGCTCCATGTGCTTAATGCTTAATTAATTATCTTCTGATTGCTTTCAAATTTCTCAGGATTGTTAATGGAATTTTTTCCACAAACCTGTGCATAATTCTTTGAAATCACACATATTTTTATACCATGAAATAAATCAAAAACATTCAAATACATCATGCAGACAAAAAAAAACTATTATTTACGGCTTTAGATTCAAACAAACAAACAAAAAAATTTCAGTGCACAGTTATGTTTATATATATACGATAACCTTATATTAAAAACAAATTAAGGTTTTTAAATGATTTGGAATGCACATGGAGCATTTTGAAAAATTCTAGGATATTTGAAAAAATTTTAAAAAACGCATTTTTCTGCCAAAAAATGTCTGTGTTGAATTCTAAGGATCTTCAATGTAGTAAAAAATAATACAAATTATTATCATTTTGTATATAGAGTTAAAAATTGAGAATTAAAATATTCGAGGTTGAAGGTCCCTTAACTTCTTCACTCTCTAAGTTTGAAAAAGTTGGAATTTGCATGGGCTTGATGGTAACTAATGAGACTGTAGAAGGGAGTTTCTCCAAGATGAAACATCTGAACAATGCTTACAAATCGACAAGGGCACAAGGAAGACTCAATAAACTTGCTCTTATGGCAATTGAAAACGATATTTTGAAGGATTTATAATTTACCGGTGTTTTACAGAAATTTGTTTCCAAGAAATTACGCAAGGCAAATGTTTAAGCTTTAAGGGGGTCCAGGACACAAAATTGTTCGAATTTTCGAAAAAAAATTCATTGCATTAAAAATTTGTGTGTTCGTTTGCTCTTAAAATGACGTTTAAACCATGTTTCTATCTTAATTAGAACGGGAGAAATTTTTATTTTTTTTGCAACATTCTAATAGTTGCCAATCGTTGTTTAAACCTGTAAGTGCGTTTTTCTGCATGATGGGTTTTTTCCCTATTTCTCGTTTTTAAATTGTTATAAGTCAAGAACTGTTAAAAATAAATGGTTGAAACTTGTAACATGTCTTTTTCAACTATTTTACTTTAGTTTTGATTCAGCAAATTTGAAAAAAATATTTACTTTTGAAAATATGATTTTTTAAAAATAAGTTACATCATTTTTTTCGTAATTTTTAATCTAAGTATTTTTAATTTTTTTAAAAATTAATATTTTAAAAAATGGTGAATCATAATTAAAACTTAAATATTTCTGTTTAATTAAATGAAAAAAAAATTGAAATTCGAAAAATAATATTTTGAGTTATAACAATTTTAAATTACCCCACTTTTATTAAAAATTTTATATTTAAAAATTTTTTAAAAACTTTTTGAGAAGTTTTATTGTGTGATTTTGTTTACAAATTATATGGTTAAGCATCACAAAAAAATTCAAAATTTTAACTCAATAAATAAAAAAAATTTCAAAATGTGTCCTGGGCCCCCTTAATTGTTGTTAACCTCCAAAGAATAAATTCAAGTTTGCCTGTAAATCCTTTTTTGCTATTTGAACTTACAGAGTGATGCATAACACAACTTTACACAAGCAGTTATTCTTCGCTTCTGTGACCAGAGAGTAATCAAATGGCAGAGTCAACAGATAACAAATAGTGACAGAAACAGCAACAATAGATAATATAGCAGCGGGCTTGTGGCGGCCCAGTGTTACAGCGCGCTGGTTTTCGGTGCTGAGGGTGCTCGGATCGAATCCTTGGGTCACGCCACAAAAAATGCCTCCGTTCGTGTCGTCCCTTCATAGGGGGTAATGCTGTCGACCTATATGGTGTCCCCACAACAAAGTGGGCAGTAAAATTGCGGCGTAGTATAGGCGAATGTTTGAAGACCAGTGGCGTAGCGAGGGGAGGGCAAGGGGGTCTATCATGGCCTGGGCGCCGCTCGCAGAGGGGCGCCAGTATAAGATCTATATATTATATTACTATATGTTTTTCGGGGGGAGGGGGTGCCAATATAAAGTCTATGTATTATATTACTATATGTTTTTTTTTGGGGGGGGAGGGAAGCCTGTATAAGGTCTGTATATTATATTACTATATGTTTTTCGGGGGGGGGGGGGGGCCAATATAAGGTCTATATATAATATTACAATATGTTTTTTGGAGGGGGGGGGTGCCAATATAAGGTCTATATATTATGTTATTATATGTTTATAGGGGGGGGGCGCCAATATAAGTTCTATTTATTATATATGTTTTTCGGGGGGCGCCACAAACGTATCGTGCCCCGGGCGCCAGTTTTGCTCGCTACGCCACTGACAAGTGCCTCCGCATTAAAAAAAAAGATAACATAGTAGCATCGCACATAATTGTATATCTATCAAAATGAGAAAAAAATAAAGGAGTAGAGGGTATACTAAAATGAACATTTGTCAGGCCTAATATAACTGGAGCCTTACAGTCCCAGAAGTTCAGGGGGATACAGTGTCTTAATCCCGCCCTACATTACGGCTGCTGTGTACTAACCTTACTGGGTTCGCTCATTCCAATGTCAATCTATGAAGAAAATGTGTCCAAGGATTGTCGACTTGGATTGAAAGATTTCCTTTAATTGTATTCCGTAATACAGAAAGAAATTTTACACCTTGGGGCATTTTTCATTTTTTTAAAATGCAAAAAATATTTTTAAATTTAAAGGATTCGGGGGTAAAAATCTGGTCTAGTGTGTTTTATACGCTCCTAAATTCCTTTGGTGGACGAAATATATAACATGAATCCTGTTGCAAGGTGCAAAAAAAATTTCCGGTAGTCTCTTCTAACGAAACTACCGCGGGTTATTAACGTAGGATTACTTATCGTTGCTTGCCTCTTTTGTATGTATATATGTATCTATATATATGTACGTATGTATATATATATACGTATATGTATGTCAAAATTTTGACGCATCTTGGTACTTTTCTGTTTAACTTGTTCAAGCGATAGACTGGGTTTGGTGTGCTGCCAAAATTCTAACTCGTGAGGACGGACGGGCCAACGGTTTTAGCGTCTGAAATTTTCCTTTCCGGAGGACAGTTATGGAGGAACACAATCCTACATTAAAAGTTCGGGCTATCTGGAAATGCCATTTTTATTGGATTATCAGCATTTATGTATCTGTAAATAAGTAGGCACATTTTCTCCATAGGCTAACATTGAGGTGAGCGAATCCAGTAGGGTAAGTACACAGCAGCCTTGACCCTTTCAAGGGCAACAACCTTCCTCGTTTGCGCGGTGCAGATTTTTTCTCCCGATTTTTTTATTCCAAGGAATCTTGAAATATTTTCCAATTAAAGGTTGTAAAATGTTTTTACTTCATTAAACTGATAACAGATGGCAGTACTAACCATTTTTCTGCTCATTTAACTGGGATACATTGAATGCAAGTGAAAAAAAGACTAAATTTAGGCGTTTGCACTGTGCAACCCCCCCCCTCAAAGGGTTAAGACACTGTGACAACTTTTAAGACATAAAACAGATGTCTATGCCTCGTTGAATTACCAGCCTTACTTGCCTCTTTTTCCTTTCATCTTTCTACAGCGTCTATTGTACCTCTATCATAATATAACAAGAAAAAAACAAGATAGGTTGGAAATGCATTTACATAAAAGACAATGAATAATAATTGACCGAAAAATAGTATAAATAAAAGCAAAAGCCCTCATTTAAAAAAATTTGCTCTAGTGTAGTCAATAATAATTTCTGTATAATGCTCATAAAATGAAAAAATTCAGACACTATGGTGGGCTTAAAATTTATAGTAACAAATAGCCCCACGATTAATCGTAAATAGTTTGTCTCTCCTACGTTGCTTTTCTTGTATTGTTATAGAGCTAAAATACTTACGTTATGTTATTCGATATCCATCTGAAGAAAGCCCGAACTTTGAATAACTCATTCGCAGCTGCAGCACAAAGATAATTGACTAAATTCCTTAAAGACGACTTTGCCGAATCAGGTGCCTGGGAAGAAAAATTTACAATTTTGGTACGAGAAATTTACAATTTTGTTGCAAAAAGAAATTCAGACAATATTAAACAAAATTTATAATTCAGATTTGTTAAGCATAAATTACAGTTTTAAATGATTAATAAATACTTAAATATTTATTTATTACAAAAAAATTCAAACTTGGTCTTAACATTCACATAATCTCTCTAATTCTGTATATTATGTTTATTATGAATATAAATATGTCATCTTTAGTGTCATATATGAACATATATATATATATATATATTATATATATATATATATATATATATGTAATTATATGTATATATATATATTATATATATGTATATATATATATATATATATATATATATATATATATATATATATATATATATATATATATATATATATATATATATATATATATATCAAGTCTTTTAAATAATTGTAAAAATTTATTGAAACCAAAAAACATACTTTTTAACATACATATGAGATCCCACTTCATATGTTGGATTTCAATCTTGCAGGAAAGTTTTATAGCTGTACGTGGTGACGATAACTAGAGAAACATTTTACCTTTTACTTTTGCAAATTATGTTCACGATGACAAATGTGTGTCAGCATTAAGTGGTTAGTCTGAGGCTTTCCAAATCACGATTAGCGTGACGCTGCATTATAATCAGAGAAACAGTCCGATTCTGAAATCAATGCTTAATGCGAGTCACTGATTTGTCCTTCATAAGTCAAGCTGTTGACTGAAATAACTGATTTAGCGTGTTTCTCAAATAGCATAATTTATAACAAAGGTGATCATAATACTGTCTATAGTAATCAATGATAGTTAAGTTTAGTTTAGTTTAACTAAGTTAAGTTTGTTTAAGTTTGCAAAGTTTGCCAATATTACTTAAGATTGAATCAGACATACGTATTCAAAATACGAAATATTAAGCAGAACAAATGATATTTCTCAAACAGCATAATTCATCACATTGGATCTCAAAATATTGTCTATAGTGATCTATTTTTAGTGATCTATTTTCGATTTTAAATAGACCAAATTTATCATGTTAAAGCGTCAATTGACACTGAAATGTTTGGGGAAAAACTGATTTCTTAATATTGGAGGAAATTACATTGAGTTTCATAATTCAAAGTGTTCTTTTTTTTTAAGCTTTTTCACTTACTTATTTTTATAGAAGATTATAATTGATATTTTTGAAGGAGAATGTTTCTGACATTTATGATGAATACAAGACATTCATCTGTCATTGTTATAGATATTCATACTCTTAATTTGAACAAGGGTCTTTCCCTTATACAGGGAAGAGAAAAATTGTTTTTAAATTATCATTTTAAACACGATAAAAAACTGTATTCATTTAGACTGTGGTTGATAAGACACTGATTGCATTTGCACTTTGTGATACATGGCTTTGTAATCACTGTAGAACAATGCAGTTTGTACAATTTCGTTCTTGAAGTTCTACAGTATGTTTTAATTCGGGATAAATTACTTTCTATTTTAGAACTTTGTGTCCCAGACTCCCTTAAAATGAAAACACAGAAATAAAACATGCTGTCTCTAGTGTAAAGTATCTCCAATGAAAGATTATGAGCTTAACAATTTTATGTAGTTATTTTTCTTAAGCACTGTAACGGTAAAATTTAAGGGATTTAACACCTTTTCGTTCGAGATTAGTAATTTTCTTTCGTAAAAGTTCATAGCATCAATACAAACAATGATAGAATTAAAGAAATTCCTTATTTCGGAGCAAACTGGGAATTACGTTGATTTTTATTAGAGAGACGGTAACCACATTCGATACGGGTGGTCAAATTTCTTTTTTACATAGTTTCTTTTTAAAATAGTTTGAATATTACATTAAACCATAGTATATAAGTTTCATTTAGAACTGAAAATCAATATTAACGTTCAAACAATCAACTAAATATTAATTCATTTAAAAAACTTGTAAGTAATTTATTACAATAACATCTAAAACGAAAATGAACGGAAAGGATCAAAATATAGAAAAAAAAATTAAAAGGATTGAAAAGAAGAATTAATTTTCAAGTAATCAATTAAAAATTAATTCATTGGAAAAATAAATACAAAGTAAGAAATGAAATTAAAATGTAAAACGAAAATGAATAGAAAGGATTGAAGTAAAGAAAGAAATGAACAGCAAGATATGTTTCCAAATAATCAATTTAAAAAATTAATTTCTTAAAAAAATAAATATAAAGTAATAAATTAAATTAAAATTAGAAATTGAAATGAATTGAAAGCATTGAAATGTAGAAAAATTGAAAGAACTGAAAGTCAATATTAATTTCTGAATAATCAATTTAAAAAATAATTCGTTTTAAAATAAATCTAAACTAATAAAGTTTATTACAGTGTAAAATGAAAATGAATGGGCAGGGTTGAAGTTCAAAATAAATTTGATGAATTGAAAAGCAATATTAAATTCCAAATAAACAATTAAAAATTACTTCGTTTGAAAAAAAAAATTAAAATAATAAATTAAATTAAATACAGAAATGAAAAAGAATTGAAAGGATTGAAATATGAAGAAAAAAATTAAAACAATTGAATATCAATATTAATTTTCAAGTAATCAAATAAAAAATCAATTCATTCGAAAATTAAGTTCAAAGCAATAAATTAAATTAAAAAGTGAAATAAAAGTAGATTTAAAGAATTGAAATCCAGAAAAAATATGTTTAGAAAATTGGAAAGCAATTTGATTTACAAATTATCAATTGAAAAAATCAGTTCGTTTGAAAAATAAATTAAAAAAATTATACATCAAATTAAAAAGTGAAATGAAAGGGTATCAAAAGGATGGAAATGCAGAAAAATTTAAATTTAAAAGCAATACTAATTTTCAAATAATCAATTAAAAATTTAAAGTAAGAAATTAAAGAAAACAGAGAAACAAAAATGAATTGAAAGGACAGAAATGCAGAAAAAACTTAAAGAACTAAAAATTAATTAAATTTTCAAATACTCAATTAAAAGTTAATTCTCTAAAAAATTAAAGAACAAACTGAATAAATTAAAAGCTTGAAAATTTTTAAATAATCAGTTAAAAAAATATTTATATAGTAACAAATTTTAAAAATATTTATATAGTAATAAATTATATTAAAATGTAAAATGAAAATTAATGGAAAGGATTAAACTGCAGAAAAAAATTTTAAATTACAAGCAAGGTTGTCAATCAAAACATTTAATGTGTTTGAAAAATAAATATAAAGTAATAAATTATATTAAACTGTCAAACGATTGATTAAACACTGGAAATGACATTTTAAAGCTTGACACAATTCCAGAGCCATAATCGATTATTTCAACCTTGTATCTTCGTGAACTTCGTGACTTTTAATCTCAGTCATGTACATTGATTAGCATCAGCAAATTAAAACGCTTCGTACAGAAATTAGCAAAAAAGCGTCGATTTTAGTTCCTTAATCAACAAATGGTAAGTCATCTTCATTCAGATTGCGTGGCTAAGTGAAGGTTTCAATATTTGATGAGACCTTGCTTACAGCGTGAGAAAAATAAAGGCATCATTAACCTGGAAAAAGTAGGCTGATCGATCGAAGTTTCGATCGTAATGGGGGAGAGCGTATTTTTTTTTTCCTACTCCGTCTGACAATGAAATAAAGAAAAGCTGTTTGCGAGACGTTAAACATTTGCAAAACTCGTGTCCTAATGTGATAGAGCCAATATTGTGCTACTAAGTCCTAATTCACAAAGAATCAATAATGACCCTTTTATAGCTGATACTTGCATTGATTTTATAAAGTACGGAAATTTAAGGAAGAAAATAATACTCAAGGAAATAATTCCCTGGTAATAATATATATATATATATATATATATATATATATATATATATATATATATATATATATATATATGTGTGTGTGTGTGTGTGTGTGTGTGTGTGTGATAATATTGCTAACTACCTATAATCGCCCATTCTAAACTTTATCTCTGTTCTGGTGACCCCTCTTTCTTTTCTTTGGCGTAAACGCCTCACCTTTCCACACACTAACTTCCTCCGCCAATTCTAGCAACCTCTCTGAGCTAATTGTATTTTGGCGCTTCTACGAGGACAAGCTGGACTGACTCGAACTGAGTAAGATGTTTGATTTTATTCTTTAATAAATGTCTTTGTTCCTGAAGCTGATTTTCTTATTTCCGGCCACGATGTAAGCTACTATTTCATGAGATGTCCATTCCGTACATTTCATATATATATATATATATATATATATATATATATATATATATATATATATATATATATATATATATATATATAAGACTTCTACTCGTATCCTCTTCTTAATACCCTTAATTTGCAGTCGTTGGTAATCCTGGCACGAATGAACAGACAATTAAATTCTAATCAACATCGTTTATTATTCCAGATTATTATCATTTCAATATTTTTCTCATAAATCCCTCACCCGCGAAAACACATCTTTACGGTTCGAACTTATCCCATTGTTCTGCCTCACTATTAGAATCGCGTAGTATGTTTTCACACTCCAAAAGCGAATGACCATTGCGTGGGAGTTGAGCGCTTGATGGTCGCGTCATTGGGTAATTCACACCCTCGTGCTTCCCAATGTACGCTGATCACCCTTGCGCCCGCGGCAGGGAATTAAGTATTGATGACCTCGGTCTTGTGAACTCTCCGCTGCAAAAAAGAACCTACTTCCTGAATTGGAAAACACTAAAATTTCTAATAGTAAATTACCGTTTAACGCTAATTTGCCTAATTTTAACCCAAATTAATTTAGTTAACTATACTTTATGCTCCTAGCATTACTTAAACACACACACACATATACAGATTGAGTACAAAATAATACGAACACCTGTGAAAAAGTATGACGTATTTCACACCTGCAGTACAGCCGCGCCACGTACAACAGAAGTCTGCCACCTAGTGAGCGTGAAGAGGAAGGTATCAGCGTCTCAACAGCAGTCACCTACGTTGCATGCTTCTATCGAACTGTCTGTGATAAGTTGAAATGTCAGGCCTGTCAGAGTTCCAAAGAGGAATGATAGCTGGAGCGCGTTTAGCGGAGCATCGGTTACGGAAACAGCAAACCTTTTGCGGTTTGCAAGGAGTACGGTATCAACCATTATGACAGCGTACACGAAAGAGGGTAAGACGACGTCTTCAAAACACAACAGTGGCCGAAAGTCCAAGCTTGCGGATAGGGATAGACGGGTCTTGAAGCGCATAGTAGCCCGAAAGCACAAACAATCGTTAACCGAGATAACATCCGAAATGAACAGTCATCTCCAGGACCCCGTTTCAACAAAAACTGTCAAAGGGAACTTCATGCTGCGAACATTTATGGCAGAGTGGCAATTCGTAAACCCTTGGTGACAACAACTAATGCTTTCAAGTAACGCCAATGGTGCAGAGATCACAAAGGCTGGTCCCCACAGCAGTGGCAACAGATAATAAGGTCAGATGAATCGTCATTCACCTCATTTCAGACGACCGGACGAGTTTATGTCTGGAGAACGCCCAAAGAAGCCTTTTATCCTGAATGCCTCTTGCCGACTGTGAAGAATGGGGGTGGCTCCATTATGGTATGGGGTGCGATATCTTGGCGCGGTCTTCGGCCACTTGTTATTCTGAATGGGAGGATCAAATCCAATCACTATCTAAGCGTTCTAGGGGATCATGTCCATCCTTTTGTACAGACTGTATTCCCTGGAGAGCGACCGCTTTTTCAAGACGACAACGCCCCTATCCACACTGCTAGGTGTGTTCAAAAATGGTTCGAAGAGCATGACGATGCAGTTGAACATCTCGCCTGGCCCCCTCAGTCTCCGGACTTGAATATTATTGAACATTTATGGCAATATTTGGAGTCCAAACTTCGTCCCCGATTTCCACCTCCATCCGGACTTTCGGAATTAGAGACCGCTCTGCAGGAGGAATGGCTTAATATTCCTCTAAATATTGTCCATGACCTTTATGCATCTATCCCACGTCGCATTAAATCTGTACTTCAGTCAAAGGGTGGTCGAACCCCCTATTAATAAAGATTTTCCATTATTTCACAGGTGTTCGTATTATTTTGGCCACCATCTGTATATATAGCAACCATTCTAGAGCTGAAAATTTTATGTTTCAGTGAATAGCTAAACTTATAGTCCTGAATCATTTATATTAAATATCAATTTCTATTTCCACAACAATATACCAGGATTAAGGAAACTACTAGATTTCATAACCCCTGGCGCACCACGTTAACATTAAATACACTGAAAACCAGATTTCTTCGATTTTCTTGAAACTGAAGTTTTGGATGTATTTAAATTCAGAATACATGAGTAATGTGTAAGTTAGGAAAATGATACATTATTTGTACTTCAAAGCTATTATTACTCTATAATTATCTTGTATACAAAGATCTGAAAAACTTGCAAAATACTAAAAAATCTACGTTTCAGTAAAAAATATAGAACCAAAATTATGTAGCAAATATATAACGGAAAATAAATGTATGAAAATGAGAACATCATACAGCTCACATTACCAAACCACAATTTTCACGCATAGTGTAATAACCAAGCAACAATTGCAGTGAATGGGCTGAAATAGAATAATGACGTACATATGTACGTCGTGGTTTTGGGTCACGAGAATTTTATGACGTACGCATGTACATCATGGAGCGCAAGGGGTTAATCGAACCATCAAAGTAGCAGCATTGCAAGTGATACCAGACCGTTCATGAACAAAGGAGATCTCACTTTGCACTCACTTCAATCGCATGCTTGTCGATCTCTTCAAACACGTTCATGTCCGGAATCATCTCCAGTTTCTTGCAAGGGGGCGGCCTGGCCGCATATTCCGGGGCTTCATCCGTGATGGGATCGTTGTCCGTCTGCACAGCCACTTCCCGCAACGTTGTCTTCAAGTTGTAGTCGAGCAGGGCGTGTCGACTCAGGCTGTCCTCGACGTCCATCAGCAGCCGGGCTATGCTGTCCTGGACAGCCTCCTTCGACGGTCGATCCTGGTTGATGTCGAGCGCCGCATCGCCGCTCAGCTCTTTCTCTAGATGGGCAAAAGGAGAAAGAAGCTCACTCATATACAAAACACCAGCGGCCTCGCTGTCGGCGGTGTTGGCGGCTTTGGCTGAAAGAGAACAGGTTATTCATTTCGTAGTATCACTTTTATCAGTTACAGTCACAGTTGTTTAAAATTTCACACATTAAAATAAACCACCAGAACTTTGAAAGCAGAACAATTACAAAGTATGGCTTGAATGTTTACCAGCTCCAGAAATTGTCATATCCAGTGTTTGTCAAGTTTAATTACTTGACTTAAGGATCAACGTTATATTGTAGAATTGGGCTTTCTACCGGCTGTTTCAAAGTAGCCAATGACCCTCACACCTTCTACTGCCTTAGGTAACAATAGACCATTAATTTCTCGACATTTCTAAAGGGCGGCCCATTATAGGGACATTGCCCATTATAGGTGCATTTACCTTACAAAGTATGGCTTGAATGTTTACCAGCTCCAGAAATTGTCATATCCAGTGTTTGTCAAGTTTAATTACTTAACTTAAGGATCAACGTTATATTGTAGAATTGGGCTTTCTACCAGCTGTTTCAAAGTAGCCAATGACCCTCACACCTTCTACTGCCTTAGGTAACAATAGACCATTAATTTCTCGACATTTCTAAAGGGCGGCCCATTATAGGGACATTAACCATTATAGGTGCATTTACCTTACAAAGTATGGCTTGAATGTTTACCAGCTCCAGAAATTGTCATATCCAGTGTTTGTCAAGTTTAATTACTTGACTTAAGGATCAACGTTATATTGTAGAATTGGGCTTTCTACCAGCTGTTTCAAAGTAGCCAATGACCCTCACACCTTCTACTGCCTTAGGTAACAATAGACCATTAATTTCTCGACATTTCTAAAGGGCGGCCCATTATAGGGACATTAACCATTATAGGTGCATTTACCTTACAAAGTATGGCTTGAATGTTTACCAGCTCCAGAAATTGTCATATCCAGTGTTTGTCAAGTTTAATTACTTGACTAAAGGATCAACGTTATATTGTAGAATTGGGCTTTCTACCAGCTGTTTCAAAGTAGCCAATGACCCTCACCCCTTCTACTGCCTTAGGTAATAATAGACCATTAATTTCTCGACATTTCTAAAGGGCGGCCCATTATAGGGACATTGCCCATTATAGGTGCATTTACCTTACAAAGTATGGCTTGAATATTTACCAGCTCTAGGACTTGTCATATCCAGTGTTTGTCAAATTTATTACTTGACATAAGGATCAACGTTATATTGTAGAATTGGGTTTCCTACCAGCTGTTTAAACGCACTTGATGTCGTTGAACAGGTGAGAGCTTCTAAATATGAAGTCTGACTCATGAACTTACATTTTATCCCCAATCTCACTAAAGCCTTTATCCACGCATTTCCTTTCATGCTGTTCCATTGCCTTTCATGCTGTTCCATGTTCCATTGCCAGTTTTCAAAATATCGATGTTATAATTTCATTCTGATACATTGCAAATTCTGTTATCTTTCCGTCTAACCTAATACTTTCCCAGCATATTACTCAAAGTATTCTATACTCCATTATCTGCTTTAAATAAATCAACCAGATTGAAGCAGTGTCCATCTGCATACCGCTAACAACTGTCTGGAGTATTTGGTTAGAGAAGAGCTACATATCTAGAGGAAATTATTAGCCATTATCTGGTTCCTCGATCTAAACGAAACTCCAGCCATCATTATCTTTATGTTGTTGTTTCAACATCAATTTTTAAATAGTCAAGTTGACATTTCTCTCTTGGGCTTTATGGCTTAGGCTCAATAGGGTTTTATGACTTCGGCCCTTACAGAAAAAGATAATAGGATTATCTTTTCCTGTAAGCTAATACGCTGTTTGCCAAAGTATGACTCCAAGCAAAGGGTCTCTGAGTTGAACTATTCACGCATAATAAAATTTACTGGAATTTACTGGAGATATAATTCCAGTAAATTTTATTATGCATGAAATATCTATTAGAAAATAAGAATAGGGAGAAGTGTATAATTTTAAATTTTCCTTTACACTGAGCTTCGAAATGTTTGTGAAATATTTTAATTACTACAAAAATAGACCGTATAAAAGATGACTGAAAGGGGGAAAAACTACGCTTCTGTAGTCAATAGTCTCTAAGCTTCAGAACAAAATGGCGACTTCTTTTGGTGGCAATGGGCTTGTTTATTCAGCTTGTGTCAGCTTGTATATTCAGGAGACTTCGGGAAGATTAAGGCTCCTAGATATCTGAACTACACTTCAATAAGCATCAGATCAAAATGGCGATTTCGCTTGGCTACAATGGGTAACATAAATCAATTACGTATCAACTCAGATATCTAAAAGCCTTAGGATAGATTTAGGCTCTTAGATATCCATGCTTACATAAAGTAGCCGAATAAGAAAGTTAAAACATTGGTGCTTTAATAACTAGTATTGATATAATAGGTATTTGAGGCGTCTAGTTTCAAAATCAACTATATCCCTATTTTGGTCATTTTTAGTTTTCGACGGATTTTTTAAGTCCCAAAGTGACCTTTATAAGGGGGAAAATGTATAAGATCCAAAACCAACGACATCATGCACTTTCCTTATGGTAAAGTAAGGGGTTAGTTTCAAAACGAATTAAGTCATTGAAGGAATTTCAACCGCACTACATCTGACAAGGCCCACTGCGCATACATCTTGAGCATCACCTGACATCACTCTGTTGTTATCATTGCTGCGCTACAACTCGTTGTGATAAATCCTGGCATGATTTAATAATTAGTAATTATGAAAAGTGATATGAAAAGTGAATTGTGAAAAGTGATTGTTATAGTTTTGCGAGTTTTCTGTGTATAAAGATAGAAATATATCCTAGATCAGGAAGAAAATGACTCTCCACAATGTGAAAAGACCTGTGAGAACTCTGATTTGGTGGTGTAAAAATTACGGTTTTAACTAATTGTTTATAACAATTTATATTTTTTTCTATTTTGTTTAGTTTTTGTAATTTTTTCAATTAAAAAATTTTAAAATAACATCTTATTGAAATTTTATTTTCAAAACCAACAACGTCCATGAAGGTTATTTTCAAACCTTACTACATCACTGAAAAAATCTTAAAGTTGGTTGCAAAAACAACTACATCCATTAGGTTTAAATTAAAACAAACTACATCAAGATTCAAATTGCTAATAATTTGAAAAATAAAAATGTGATGGTATAGTTACTTCAGTGAATTGTGTACATATCTCAGACAAATCTAAAATATTATGTATAATATATATATATATATATATATATATATATATATATATATATATATATATATATATATATATATATATATATATTCATAAACTCAATTAGTTATACAGTCTTTTGTGTTTCCTGAAAAGCTATGTCAAAGTGATGAAGGTCTTTTTGAAACTAGACGACTCATTTCCTAGCCTGTGTTTCGATGCGCTACGAAAACAAGATGGAGACTTGTGAGACAACCTGGATATTTAGAAGGTCTAAAATGAATAGCCCATACCTACGTATATCTCTACATACATCTCTACGAATAAATATTCATAGCATAAAAAATGTCAATAAATCCAATAACAGCGAGTTAAAAATTTTCCTTTTTAGCCCACAAAAAGAACAAATAATTAGATTAGGCCTGGTTTGCATAGCTTTCGAGGAGGTGAGGAGCGTTGACGATAATGCAGATTTCAACGTACTGGCCACGTGACACTCTAAACCTTCACAAAATCTCGTAGGAACACTTCACTTCATTCCGGAAACAATGCGATCAAGAACTTTTATAGAGAAGGACAAGTTTTCCCTGGATTATGAGATAATATGCCATTTATGATTGCATTAAACATACTAAGTGTATTAGCATTATTTGAAAAATTCACCTTTTTAGAAGTGATTGAATTTTGAATTTTTCAAACCTACTGAGAAAGCATGGGTAAGGGATAACCAAAATTATTATAAATCAAGAGTATTTCACAGAAATCCTAGAAATTACAATTCCCTAATTCATCTTTGTTTCTGGGTACTTTAGACAGCCTTGCTTTAAACCTTTTTCTGCTGAATTATTAAAAATAAACATCTTCTAATTCAAAAATGAATAAAAAATGAGAAAAATTAGTAAATTATAAATAAAAACTCTGGTTTATATACATATTATGCAGGAATTTTAGCACTTTCAGAAAATGTTTGTGGCGTTCATGGAGCTTAAAGACCAAGAAAGACAGATTAATTAATATCAGTTTTAGATCTCCTATGATAGTTTCCTTAAAATGACATTTCTTGTCAAATGGGACTCTAGGGAAATATCTCCATTAATAATGATTAAGTTGTATCGGGAAACAATTATTTTAGGATAGGAAAAGTATACGCAACATAGCTTAAAGACGAAGAAGACAGATTAATTAATATCAGTTTTAGGGCACCTACGATTCGTTTCCTTCAAAAAACAATTCATGTCAAATAGAACTGTAGTGAAATATACTCATTAAGAATAATTAATGTTTACCAGAAAATATTTTTTTAAGAAAGGGAAAATGAACTCTACGTAGCTTAAAGACCAAGAAAGACAGATTAATTAATATCAGTTTTAGATCACCTATGATCGTTTCCTTAAAATGACAGTTCTTGTCAAATGGCACTCTAGAGAAATATCTCCATTAAGAATGATTAAGTTTTATCGGGAAAGAACTATTTTAGGAAAGGAAAAGTATACGAAACATAGCTTAAATACGAAGAAAGACAGATTAATTAATATCAGTTTTAGGGCACCTACGAATCGTTTCCTTGAAAAAACAATTCATGTCAAATAGAACTGTAGTGAAATATGCTCATTAAGAATAATTAATGTTTACCAGAAAATATTTTTTTAAGAAAGGGAAAATAAACTTTACGTAGCTTAAAGAACAAGAAATGCAGATTAATTTATATCAGTTTTAGAGCACCTGCGATTCGTTTCCTTCAAAAAACAGTCCATGTCAAATGACACTCTAAGGAAAATTCTCCATTGAGGGGACTTGGTACCCTTATATTGATGAAAATATCGACTTTAAATTTTTTTTGTTAAAAATATACTTTGACACCTCTAGTATATTGGTACAAAGTTTTCAGATGATATGACGATTGTAAGTGTATCAAAAACACTTTTCATTATCTCAACAGCCCTTTAAATGCCATGCCCACTTCAGCGTTTAGATTCCTTTTACTCTGAAATTTCCTCCCTGAATTACAAATAACCCAGGTAGTCACAAATTAAGAGTAGGGGTCCCAATAAATTAAGTATTTCTTCTAAAAATTCTACCAATATATCAATGGCTTGCATCTAGTGAATTTCTGGAAAGATGTGTGTGTTGTGGAACTCAAAATTCTAATGAGAGATTGCACATTGTGATTTGGGCAAAGTGCCCTAAAGAAAGGCTTTTTAATAGACAACGTGTAAAACTCTGTGTAACAACGGCAGTTTGTGAAGTTAATACGGATAGAATGCATACAATAAGAGGAGCACAAAAGCCACTAGGAATGAATGTAGGTCATTCCAAGAAAAAAACATGGTGTTGTGTTGGATTCACGAAAATTTTTGTTTCGGAAAAGGCGTTATAATACATAGTACCAACTTGCCCGTAAATTATAACAATTACAAGATAAAAAGAACTTTTTATATACCATGGTTTTAAATTTTCTGTTGAATCATATAAACTTGACAATTCTATGTATTAATAAATACTTTTTAAAAAAAAAATTTAAGGAATTATCCCATCAACTTGAAATAAAATGATCAAATGCGTAATAAAGAGGTATCAAATGCGTAATCAATCGTTTAACTCGGGAATTGGAAGTTAACTTGCGTTTAACTTTTCGTTCCCGTCCTGGCCGATAGAGGGCTGCACCATTCTACAAAACAAAATTAACTAAAAATGAATTCGATTCTGCTTAAAGATGGCTAAAAGTATTAAAAGAATGCATTGTCATCGTGTTCTGAGCTTTTCTAAAAGTTTCAAATGTCTAGCTAGTCGGGAAGTTAGTTAAAAATCGATTGCAAAATTTGCACTGGATAAACACACAAACAAACAAACAAACAAGAAAGCGAGTTAATAAAAATACGATAAAAAATGCTGTTTGTAAAAGATGAACAGCTATCCAGAAAGAGAGAAAGCGTTGCGTATTCAGCAGGATATTTTTGAAATCGTCAAGTGTTATGAGTGAGGTTTAGTGTACTCTGTTGATGGTGAAACATTGCAACTTAAATTTAAATTTTGGAATTCTGGACGAAGTTGTTAATTAATGCTCTAAATCTTTATTATAAATGTCTTGTAATACATATTTATAAGTATTTAAAAGAGCTCTAAGAAAGATATTTAAATTGTTATTTACATTTTTCACCAGTTCTCTCATCATTTCTGCTTGGGTAAGTTTTTGACGAAAACCGCTAATTATAAGTAAATGTTCACCTATTCAAAGAAAATGGCTATAATTTTAAAGATATATATGTAGCAACATAATGACATTAATATTAATAAAACTGAAATAGGTTTTTACAATTTTTTAAGTGCTTAAAATCTTTAAATTGATTTTTCTCAGTTTGCTGTTTTTTGGCGTATTACTGTGTTTAAAACGTGGTAACTTCTACAAATATATGTCAAGTGACTCCATTATTTTTTTTGCATCTTCGATATAATATACATAAGAGGGTAGGGTCACGATTTTCGACAGAAAAAGGCATTTTCCAATTTTTGCATTTTTAAAAAGTATGTAATCTTGTGCTTCTGATGACATTTACATATTTGTTCCAGCTGCATTAGAAGTATTTTAAATATTTTTTTAAACAACTATTCCCATCTGTCAAAACGCCTGGCGTCACACCCTCACCAACCAAAACAAACCGCTCGCATAGCTGCATTAGTTATTTTTTAAATTTCCCGTGCTCCAATCATAACAACCATTTTAGCAATAGTAGTACTGGATTACATTAAAAACATTTATAGAGATTTAGCAGATCCTGATCTACTTGCCAAATGTCTGCATGGGAAAACACAAAACAGCAATGAGAGTGTAAATTGTATATTCTGGTCACGGATCCCAAAGAATGTTTTTGTGCAAATAAAAAATCCAACAAAGATAAATAAAAGTAATACGAATATAGACAAAAACAAACAGAAATCAAGCACTCTGGGCATCCACGCACCAACGGCAAGATTCTGTTTAAGTGCCGGAACTGAACCATAAAACAACATAGAGGTAACCGACAGGTCTCGTCATCAGGGAGCCTAACCATATCAGTTACCTCAAGGGGAACTTTCTGAATAGGATGCAGGTAAGCCCAAAAGACATCCCAAGGCCCCGAGAGACCTGACGAGACCTGTCGGTTAACTCTATGTTATTTTATGGTTCAGTTCTGGCACTTATACAGAATCTTGCCGTTGGTGCGTAGATGCCCAGAGTGCTTGATTTCTGTTTGTTTTTGTCTATATTCGTATTACTTTTATCTATCTCTGTTGGATTTTTTATTTGTTTTTTTCATTATGGGGATATGAAGCTTCTGCGCTATCCTCTATTGAAAATGTTTTATGTTTTCTTTGCAGGATATGTTTTATGTTAAAGTGGTTTAGCAGTCTATGCTTGAATTTTAATTTTTGTTTATTTCTATTGTTTATATTTTACAATGTTTTTGTGCAGTTAGAAACTTTAAAAATAGGAGCATTTGAAGCAATTACATCCTATAATGAGGAAATATTACGAAATGCAAAGTACTTTCAACGTTAGGTATATCCCCAGGTTTTTATACTTCTCCAGCAATGCAAACATCAGATCGGACGAGATCAATAAAAGCTCAGTGTTATGTTTCACAGCAAACCAAGGAAGCCAGAATAAATAGAAGACAGAAAAAATATAAATTAGAAGACAGTCTTGCTGATGACCCAGATGATCCAAGCTATGGAGCTGGCATGCACTAAGCACAAGTGAATGTTTCACCAAATGTTGATTTTCTCAAAACAGTGTTTTTTGCCAGTTAAGGAACATTTTTTCAAAAACTATTGCTGCGATTATTTTCAAACTTTGCATATTTAATAAATGCATAATATTAAGTATTTTAACGAAGGAACGTTCAGAAAAATTAATTTAGAGTAATTTAATAACATAAAACTGGATGTAATTTTGGTGTTTCTGAAAAAAAAATACATATAGTAGAAGATATATATTTTTTCAAAAATAACAGGGTATTTAAATTATAAAAGCTCTGGTTAAAGTATTTAATATACGTCACGTAATATACAGTAAAAAAATTAGAAATTTATATTCAATAGAATTTTTTAAAATGTTCCTTAAAAATGAGTAATTTTAGCATTACTGACATAGGGAATCTGGATTGTGACCCTACCCCCTTAACTTTTATCGGCAAATAACTATTATAGGAAAAGGAAAGTAAACTCTAAAGACATTAAATACCAAAAAAGACGGATTAACTAACATTAGTTTAAGAGCACCCATGATTCATTTTCTTCAAAAAACTCTTCATATCAAATAGCACTCCACTGGAATATCCCCATTAAGTATAATTTAGGTTTATAGGTATAAAACTATTTTAGGAAAAGGAAATTAAGCTCTGCAGATATTAAAAACCGAGGATTATCAGCAGATAATTAGTTTAGGATATGGATAATGAACTCTATACAGCTTAAAGAACAAGAAAAAGCCTGTTCATACTGAATCCAGAGCGCTACGTAGATTCACAGTTAACTATCTTAACCAATCGCGGAGCTGAATTCCTTGGCAATGTGATACGTCAAACCAGTCACAGATCCCATCAGCAATTCCGAAACCAACGTAGTAACATAATGCAACATTCCGGATGTAATGCAAACAGGTATCAAGACAAATTAATTAATATCAGTTTTAGAGCACCTGCGATTCATTTACTTCATGATACAATTCATGTCAAAGGAAATAGCACCTACTAAGGAAATATATCCATTCAGAATGATTAAGGTTGATCAGCAAATAATTATTTTAGAAAAGGGAAAGTAAACTCTACGGAGCCTAAGAAACAAGAAAGTCATTTTAATTACAAAAAGACATTTGAGTTTTAGAGCACAGATGATTCGTTTCCTTCGAGATACAATTCATGTCAAATGGCACTCTAAGGAAATATCGCCATTCAGAATGATTAAGGTTGATCACCAAATAATTATTTTAGGAAAGGGAAAATAAACTCTACGGAGCTTAAGAAACAAGAAAGACATTTTAGTTGTAGAGCACCTACGTTTCGTTTCCTTCAAGATACAATTCATGTCAAATGGCACTCTAAGGAAATATCGCCATTCAGAATGATTAAGGTTGATCAGCAAATATTAGGAAAAGGAAAGTAAACTCTACGGAGCTTAAGAAACAAGAAAGACATTTTAATTACGAGAAAGACATTTCAGTTTTAGAACGTCTACGATTCGTTTCCTTCAAGGTACAATTCATGTCAAATGGCACTCTAAGAAAATAGCTCCATTCAGAATGATTAAGGTAAATCAGCAAATATTTGTATTAGTAAAAGGAAAGTAAACTATACGGAGCTTAAGAAACTAGAAAGACATTTTAATTACAAGAAAGACATTTCAGTTTTAGAGCACCTACGTTTCGTTTCCTTCAAGATACAATTCATGTCAAATGGCACTCTAAGGAAATATCTCCATTCAGAATGATTGAGGTTAATCAGCAAATATATTAGTAAAAGGAAAGTAAACTCTACGGAGCTTAAGAAACTAGAAAGACATTTTAATTACAAGAAAGGCATTTCAGTTTTAGAACGCCTACGATTCGTTTCCTTCAAGGTACAATTCATGTCAAATGGCACTCTAAGGAAATATCTCCAGTAAGAATGATTAAGGTTGATCACCAAATAATTATTTTAGGAAAGGGAAAATAAATTCTACGGAGATTAAGAAACGAGAAGGACATTTTAATTAATATCAGTTTTAATGAACCTATGATTTATTTCCTTTAAGATACAATTCATGTCAAATGGCACTCTAGCGAAATATCCCAAATAAGAAGGATTAAGCTTTATAAGAAATAATTATTTTAGGAAATATAAAGTATAATCTACAGAGCTGAAAGACCAAGAAAGAATCATTAATTAATCAGTTTTATGACGCCAAGGTTTCTTTCCTTCAAAAAACAATTCATGTTAAATAGCACTCTAGTAGATTATCCCCAATAAGAATTATTTAGGTTTATAAGCAAATAATTATTTTTGGAAAGGGAAAACAAACTCTACGGAGCATGAAGAACAAGAAAGATATATTTATTAATATCTGTTTTATCCAGTTCTTTGTCAGTTTCTACGGTTCGTTTCCTTTAAAAAATAATTCACATCAAATGACACTCTAGTGAAATATTCTCAATAAGAATGATTAAGAAAGTTGATCAGCAAATAATTATTTGAGGAGAGGGAAAGTAAACTCATGCGTAACCAAAATACCTGTGTCTTGCTTGTCGGCTTTGACTGGACAGATTTTCATTCGCATGACTCGAACTTGCTACTGTCAAATACTACAGTCCGTTCCTTATAATAAAGTAAGTGAGGCTACATTATCCCATGTCGACACAGAAAAATATAGGGCTATAACAATAAACCACTGCAGAGGTACTAAAATATACACAGCGGCATTGAAATAATTGTTAAGCTCAAGTTTACAACCGCGGCTAAAATGAAACTTTTAGCAGTAAATAACTTATGACTGAGAAAATGAATTCTTTTCGGCTATACTGTTGCTCCAGCACACGTTGCCATGGTGTCATGACCGCTGTTAGTTCCAGAAACGGCTAATGTTAGAGTACGGCGAATTCCGTCTTTTCTAACTCATAATTTTTTTGTATTGTTTCCAGTTTCAAACAAAAAATCACGATGTTGAAAGAGAGGAAAATAGCTCTTTCGGGATTTTTATAGTTTTCTTCGAGTTGTGGAAAGTGGCTGAACAGAATAATTACTAAGCACGAGAGTAAACAAAAGGAATGGATAGGTTAAGAAGTCGTATTAATTACGTATTTTTTTAACATATGAAATGGATACACACACACGCGCGCGCACACACACGCACACACACACACACACACACACACACACATATATATATATATATATATAGATAGATAGATAGATTGATACAGTTGGCTCTCTGTTTAATGACGCTCTACTTAACGACGATCTCTATTTAAAGACGATATTTCCCAGTCCCGGACCCTCCTACTTTATGGGAAATGTTACTTATTCACAAATTCTGTTTAAGGACGATCTCTACTTAAGGACTATTTTTCACGGTCCCTTGAAAGTCGTTAAACAGAGAGCCAACTGTATGTATATATATATATATATCATTCCTTTCAACAACGTCATATCTCAAAAAACAAGATTTTTCAGGAGAGTTATTTGAAAGTTTAAAAGTACGTTGAAATGTATTGAAAATAAATTTTAATTTTGCTCTCTAGCGGCTAAATATTGAGAGGTGAGATAGTACGATCTTGCAGGGATATACTACTCCTTTAGGGCATTCTGAAAACAAACATAACTAAAAATTGCCGATTTTTGAGATATCACGTTGTTGAAAGGAGTGAGCGATTATGATTTCTCACTTAATAATAAAAAAATGGGGTTTGCTTTCATACATAATTTTGTATCCAACTCAGACTTTATAAACATATTAGAAAAATTGTACCTTATAAATTGAGCATATACAGTATAATACATATAGCAGAAAGTTTAAATTGTAAGATAAGTGGCTGGATATTAACGTTAGAACCGAATAAAAAATAAAAGTAACTTACTCGTCATGATTTTATCAATAAATAGTTGGTAAGTAATAAAACTTTGAAATGGCATTTTTACTATTTTTATTTCTGGCACAGTGTTATTCCATCCATTTTGGATTACATACTTTAATTACCTCTTTAAAAATTTTACTCAAATAATAGATTTCAGTTTTTATCAAATATTTTCAAAGGGCCTTATAACTTTATAGTATTATATTTTTATTTTAAGACAATTACATCAGCCACAGCTACTAACTCTATACGGTGAGATAATGGTCATGGACGTGATAGAATTCGATATAATTTATCAGGTTACGTTTTTATACTGAAAATTTTAATTGACATATGTTGAGATACGTTTAATATGTTGATATGTTGATATACGTTTGATATGTTGAGATGTTGAGATGCATTTTGGATGGATGTAATGCTATGTTTTGAAATGATAGTTTTAAATGTTAAGTTTCTTATAATATGTTTTATGGTTTATTGACTTAAAATTTGCTAACTAAAGCGGTTGACTATCAACCCATACCGTAACTCCTCCTTCACCGTGTTTTACCGTTTGAACTAACTAAGTTCCATTTCCAAACTTCGTTTGGTCTATTTAAGACCAGAATCCATTATTTGGCCTTTCAAACAAAAGATATTTGATATGATTTCTTCAGCTTATTCTAGCATCAAAAATTCCTATTTTTCATAAACTTTGAAAACAAAAAGTAAAATTTCATCCTTCTATCTAACGTAGAGAAATTTTTTCTTTGTACCCAGTTATGATAACCCGCATGCAAAAATACCCCTCTAACCATTTGTTGAGCAACAAAAATTGATTTTGTAATCATGCAGTTCGTCTTAAAATTTTAGAGCGTTCAGTATTGGATTTTAAAAAATTTATCTTGTAAAGGTATTATTTCTGATGACCTCTGGAGTAACGAACAGTTCTTTTATAAATCATACTTATTAGCTTAAAGTTTCAAAGTATTCAAACATTAGATTTTTAAAAATAATTTCCTGTAACGATCCGAGGAACAACAAAACATAATTATATGATTCATGCATTATCTAAAAATTTTAGAGCATTCAGTATTGGATATTTTTAAAAAATGGTAAAAATATCTCTTCTAACGATCACTGGAGTTACAAATAATTCTTTTATAATTCATACAGCTTAGCTTAAGATTTTAAAGTACACATCATTAGATTTTTAAATTTTTCCTCTAACGATCTGTTGAGCAACATATTAATTATGTAATTCATGCAGTTCATCTTAAAACTTTAGAGTATTTAGTATTGGATTTAAATGAAAAATTATCTGATAAAAATATCTCTTTTTATGATCACTAGAGTTACAAATTCTTTTGTAATCCATACAGTTTAGATTAAAGTTTTAAAGTACAAAACATTGGATTTTTAAAAAATTTTTCCTCTAACGATCTGTTGAGCAACATAATAATTATGTAATTCATGCAGTTCATCTTAAAATTTTAGAGCATTCAGTATTAGATTTAAAGGAAAAGTTATCTAATAAAAATATATCTTTTTACGATCACTAGAGTTACAAATAATGCTTTTACAATCCATACAGTTTAGATTAGAGTTTTAAAGTACACAGCATTGGACTTTTAAAAATTCTTCCTCTAACGATATGTTGAGCAACATAGTAATTACGTAATTCATGCAGTTCATCCTAAAATTTTAGATCATTCAGTATTGGATTTAAAAAAATTATCGGTAAAAATGTTTCTTCTAATGATCTCTGGAGCAACAAATAATTATTTTATAATTCATGCAGTTCAGCTAAAAGTTTTAGACCTCTTAGTATCGGCTTTTAAAAAGGTATCTGATGATAATATTTCTTTGAAAAATATTTCTGATAAGTCATTCCACGGAGCAGCTTTGTGGTATTTTCGGTCTTCTTTTACTTGTATTGTTGCTGTTGTTGATGATGATTATGCCCCCTAGCAAGAATATTCCAGACCAGGCAGAGGAATGTGGCTCTGATTTACAAGGGCACCACAAGAGTCAGAATTTGATTTAGTCTAGTATCACCTCAATTTTAACCGATCAGCCACAAGAGCGACAACTTTTGGGGGGGGGGGGGTCGTACCTTCGTCCACCCTCTCTGATATCATAGAAAGACTTTCTGGTCTATGGAAATAGTTTGCACATATTTGGCTTAGGCATGAAAGTATTTAATGACGTTTGTCGGGATTTGAAAACAGCACCTCAAAATAGTCCAAAGCGCTACTACTCGGATACCTTGGGCCATCTTTTATTTGTTATTCTGTTATGTTGTTTCTAACAATTTATTGCACCAGGAATCGTTCAATGGTCCAAAATGACCATTCTATAAAATCTGCAGATTTAATTTATATTTTCTGATAACAATCAAAGAATCAACTTACTTTTTAGTCACATCTTTAGTTTTCGGATTCAGCCATGCCAAGAAAACATTGAAATAACAAGCAAACAAAAAGGTTATTGCATAGTTACGGAATCTGATGTTAAATGCTATTCTTTGTTTTTGCTCCAAACCTTTGGCCTTTGCATTCATTGCAGATGAATATTTTTGCAGTTTCAACAATGTCGGATAACTTTAGTGAGATTATTTTCTTCCTTTCAGCAGAATGTTTAAAGTTTTAAAAAAGATCCTTTTCAGAAAAAAAAGTTATTTAACCTGAAGAGTAACTTAACCTTGGGGAAATAAAATTATGCCGTTCGGAATTTAAACTAATTTGATGTTCTTGAAATTTCAATCATTTAGATGAAGCTTGCAAACATGTGATATAACACACAAGAAAATAAAGCTCAGAATAGATAAAACCAAAATTTTAATAAGCATGAACGAATTCAACACTAGGTTGCAAAAGTACATTTACTAGACCCGAAAATACAGGTTCTAAAGGAAATAATGAGCTAACAGAACAGTGTTCTAAGTTTGCATTAAGAAACTCATTTTATATCCGGGTTGAGAGATGCGTCAGTCAAAATTTGCATTAATCGTTCGTAAATAATCGTTCGTTAATTTGCGAGTCGAATGCAGTTCCTTTGCTGTCGCAAGTCACCACACATTTTTTGTAGGTTTAATAGAATAGTATTCATATTGATGAATTATCAATAAAATAAATTTTTTAGAGAACAAAAACACATCATTTTTTGAAAAAGTATTCAGGAAATAAAGTAAAAAAATATAGAGAAACTCTTTTAATTTTTCTAGATCTGAAATTACCATTTTTGAGCAATTGCCTATGAAATCAGGATAGTTTTGAAAAAGTAGATGAATTATATAGTTCGTTAATTTGCGAGAAGTCGTATGCAGCTCCTGTGGGGTTGCAATTCGCTACACTAGAAATAATGTTTACATTTACTTAACCTTTTGCTTACGGGGCCCATTTTTCTGATTCTCTATTTAGAATGGGAAATTTCATACCCCTTTTCAAGAACGGTCATTAAGGGGGTTATATATATATATATATATATATATATATGCGTGTGTGTGTAAGAGTATATTAACAAACGAATAAAAATCTGACATATGAAAAATTGCCTATTATAAATAAATAAATAATGTAATGATTAATATATATATATAATAAAAATAATATTGTTAAAGATAAAATATAAATATGTATAAAAGTATATAAAAATAAATAAACATCTATTATGAGAATAATTATCTAATAATTTCTTAGTTATGAATCTCAAATCATGAAGTCATTTTTAAAATTATAAATTGAAAATTAAGAACTTGAAACCTTTAGTTTAAAACTTATAACCAATTTAAAATTTAAAATTAAAATTTATAAATAATTTGGAATAAGTAATTAACATTCATAATTAATGCAACGTACAATGTTATAAAAGAATGCACTTCGGAAATTGAATCTTTTACAAGAAAATTTATCGCTAAATCATTCTAATGTCAAGTTAAAATAGGTTAAAAGCGTAAATACCTTAAAGAGGTCGTCACAGATACAAGGCAGTTCATCAGAATCCTTATCTTTCATCCAGAATTAAATACTATCTATAATATACCAGACTTAAGCAAAAGTACTTATTCCAAGACATTTGTAAACTATCATCAGGGCCAAAATATTTGACAGAAACGAACAAAGTAGTCTATATTTCCCGGGATCCAAAAATTCAATTGGCGTTCATTCTCTGCAACCTTCACATGCCCCTACAGCACAAATTATCAGAAAACTGGACGTAGACGAGTATCTAGCCAAAACAATAAACCAAAAAGTTCTTGAACTCAAAGGATCCTCAAAAAGCAAAACGTTATTCGTGGCTAAATCTGCATACTTTGCCTACTTGTTATTCAAATCGATGCGCAAAGGTATTTCAGGTTTCCACACAGCACACTGGCACGCGATGCCAAAATATGTTTCAGTACCAGCTTTCGCTGTGAATATTCATCTTTGAAAATTAGCAAGGCATCTGAAAACAAAATCAGAATTTGACCGCGGCAACAAAGGAATTTCATACCGTCCAAAAACACGCTAACCGAAGAAAAATCAAAATTTTTAATGATTTTTTTTTAACACGGGAGAGGCAATATTTTTATGATGGCCGAAAAATTTAATAATAATATATCTGAAGTTTTGACATAGTGGGTTGTGCATTAATAATACAAAGCAAACTTTTCATGTAAAATTAGTATCATTATTATAGCAGAAATGTTACTGAAAGAAAGACGGCCAGAGATGCAATACTACCGATATCATATTAAAATACAAAACTTATATAAATTATTTTAATGTAATGTTTGCAGTTTATTATATTCGATATTAAATTGTTTATATGGGGCTGATATTTAGTAACTAAGGCTGGCTTCCCATTGGGTAGATTGACATTAGTCAAAAAAATAATTTTTTCTGCCTTTCCAATTATCGAATGAACACGTCTCCAAAGCGACAGACTGCTTCTCGGACGCATGCGTTGTCAATATTGAACAAATATGGCGGCCTCAGAAAACAACAGTTACTCAAGGTTTCAATCGACTTCCTCAGAAGTGGCTCTCAACGATAATGTACCAGATAAAAAATAGAAAGACGAACCACAAAAGACAAAAACGATAATTTTAGTTGTGTGTCCTCTAAATTTGAAGCAAGCATCGAAATGATATTTCGCGAACAAATAAATACAAAACAATTATTCAATGAACCAGCAAAAGTCTAAACGAGGCTTAAAATTATTATATACTGGAGAAATAGTAACTCCAACATTTAGCAAAGAGCTTCGGCACCATATATTTGAAAAAAAGGGAAAAATACCGGGAAATATATCTATCTGGAAGAAACCTTTAAGTTGGAACTTTGTGTCTCTTTTCTTCCCTGACAGGTGACTGTACCTGAATTACATAACAACAAAATTGTCATTTCGAAAGAATAGCAAAAAGTAACACACATAGAGACGAAATGATAATGTATTGTCTAATGTCCTTCCGTTATTCCTCAAAAGGCTTCAATCAGACTTCCATGTTTCATACCCGTGTCTAACTGGTACACGGTAGCCCTTAGACCTGTGTCAAATTAGATTCCTCTGTCAGCCTATTACTGAAGTTTTTTTTTATAATGTTCGATTCTGAAAGTAAAGTACGTTTATGTAAGAAGACAATAAAAAGAATTTTCTATTTTTTTAACAGCTACTGAAGTTTTTAGGTTTGCCATTCCAAGTAATCATCATTTCTTCCTATGCGTTTTTATTACTTATGCTTTTTAAAAGCTAGCATTTAAGGACTGCCCCTACAGTATTTTTCTTTGGATAGAACTGGATAGAAAGTATATTAATTACATTTTAAGGTTTTCTTAATTCAACCACTTAAAAATTGGGATTTCGAGTATAATTAATATCGTTTTGCACGCCACGCTTGGCAAAGTTATTTATTTTGTCAATGCGGCAGGCACTTGTCTCTGACAGTAGGTACTTCTTCTGACTTTTTCCCATGAGGACACGCGAAATTTCGCTGGCTTCTTTATTACCGAAAAAATCGATGTTAATATATTAAATATCTAGATACTTTTATTTTTAAAGAAATAAACTTCAACTTAAGCCTTCCCTTGCTATTTACTTGCTATTACTTCTCATCCCTTGCTATTTACATTACAATGCAAGTTCATGGTTTCGGACAGTAAATCCATTTACTCTGTGATCCTTTAAGAAATCTGGTTTCGTATAGATTAGTATCAGCGCACGTGGTTTACCTCTCTAACCGAGCATATAATTAATATCTCTCTCTCTCTCTAAATATATATATATATATATATATATATATATATATATATAAAAATCCCGTCTAAGGCTTGGTCGTTCGAGAAAAACACCAAGCCTTAGACGGGATTTGAACCCAAGCCAACAGTTTGCCACCTCAGAACGCTAACCACTATCTATGTGGGCACAAAAGTGGTACCTCCAGGTCCGTGCTTAAGGGTGGGTAAACTCGGCAGCCGCCCTGTACCACTAAAAATTTAGGGCCGCCATTTTTATTCCTCATCGCAACACTTTTCTAAATGTTAAGGGTTTTTTTAAGAAATCCTTTATTTTTATTGGTTTCTATAATTCAACTTATAAAAAAATATATGTTTCGATTTTTTTAAAAGAATCCTAGAAAGAATCTTAACTGATAAACTATCCTTTTGGTTTTTAGTATCGAAACGTAATGCATTAAGATTAATAATTAGTAAAATCAGTAGTGGTGCAGTTTTTTTTTTTTTTGGGGGGGGGGGGGGGGTGATCGGGGTTGTCTTATAAGATCCATTACTCAGTAAGTAGAGAAATTTGATTGCCAGTCAATGTATTTCGCCCATGGCCACTAAAATTCATAGGTAAACCCACTACCATGTTGGGTTGTCTTACAAGATCTTACCATGATCGGGGTTGTCTTATAAGATCCATTACTCAGTACGTAGAGAAATTTGATTGCCAGTCAATGTGTTTCACCCATGGCCGCTAAAATTCATAGGTAAACCCACTACCATGTTGGGTTATCTTACAAGATCTTACCATGATCGGGGTTGTCTTACAAGATCCCTTACTCAGTACGTAGAGAAATTTGATTACCAGTCAATGTGTTTCGCCCATGGCCGCTAAAATTTTTAGCATCACCCAGAGCCTCTAAAACTCTAAGCACACCGTTGGGTACCACAAAACAGGTAAACCCGCTTCCCAAAAACATCACAGGATCTATTTAAGATACAAAAGTGGCACCAGTAAACAGGTAAACCCACTACCCAGAAACATCACATGCGATGTTTCTGGGTAGCGGGTTTACCTGTTTTGTGGTACCACTTTTAAATCTTAAATAGATCCTCTTACCCTTCTAGTCATTCATCCATTTTTGTATACTTCATTTTTACAGTGGCTCTTCCGTCACCAAAACATTATTTTTAAATTTTCGCAGCCACAGATTTGAATACTAAGGATACACATTCCTAACAATGTGCTCTCAACAACGGGCTCATGTTGCCACATGAAGGAAAAACAAATGAAGATTACTTACCTTTGTTTACAGGTTCTGTCTGCGATTGAATCGAAAGCATCTTCGATGTCAGTTCTTCTATACTTTCTTCAACGTCATCTTTCTTTCCTGAGTCGTTTGACATCGACGAATCGAAGCTGCTTCTTTCCTTCTGAACTTCTGGAGCCAGCAGGTCTGTTTGCGTAGTTTGATCAGTCCCTTCGTATTGGGTCTGAACAGATACGTCGTTGACAGACCCGTATCTAAGAGAAACAAATGTTTAAAATGTACAACAATAAGGGTTTTAAGACTGCTATGTACTAACCCTATTGGATTCGCTCCCCTCAATGTTAACCTATGGTGAAAATGTGTCCAAGGATTGCCGACTGGGATTGAAAGGTTTTTCCTTAATTTCAGGTAGTGTCTTCTAATTAAACTATCGCGGGTTATTAACGTATGATTACTTATCGTTGCTTACCTCTTTCGTATGCGTATATGTATGTATGTGATATGTATATATGTATCTATCTATCTATCTATCTATCTATATATTATATATATATATATATATATATATATATATATATATATATATATATATATATATATATACAGGGTGTCCATAATTAAAGTCCCACTTTCAAAAGGCTGCAAAAAAAGAAAAAAGAACCACTGGTTAGAATGACTTTAAATTTGAACTGAATATACTGGAAGAAGGAGGAAACGATTTGGCATAATAAAAAAAGTTCCAAAATGTATCAATAGATGGCGCTGTAAGCGGCATACTATGCAAACGAATTAAAAGACACTCATGCGCACGACACATTGCATGTGGAATAAACCGTGGGATATGGGGCGTTCCCATCATATTGTATCTGAGTAGCTTGTCATGAGTCTCTCAGTGAAGGATCGCGCTCTTCTGGTGAAGCTCTTCTACAAGAACGACGACTGTGTGCCTGCAGCTTTAAAGAAATTCCGGTCATTAAAAGGAATGAACAAAAGGCTGTGGTCCGATTTCTGCAAAGGGTCTAAAGAATATGATTCAGAAATTTGAAGAAACAGGTTCTTTTGAAGGGAAATCTGGCAGAGGGAGGAAATCAAAAGCTTCGACGTCAGTAGTGGTAGTAGAAGATGTGGCCACAGCATTAGAGGAAGGAACGAGCAGTGGTGAGCAAACGTGCAGTGCACGTGGCATTGCCCGATGTTTAGACATGCCTGCGAGTACGGTGCACAAAATTATATGCAATATACTGCATTGCTATCCATAGAAAATTACACATGTTCGGGAGTTGCTTCCTGCTGACCTGCCAAGAAGACAGTCGTTTGCTCTGGAATTTCTCGCTCGCATGAAAGTAGACAATGAATGGCCATGGAACATTTTGTGGACAGATGAAGCCCATTTCCACCTCCACGGGTTTGTCAACACACAAAATTGCAGGATATGGGCAAAGGAAAACACTTTCGCAACTCAACCATTACCGATGCATTCGCCAAAGGTAACTGTGTGGTGCGGGTTGACGGCATTGTGTATGGTAGGGCCATTTTTTTTCGAGGAGATAGGTCCTGTGGGTCCTGTTACCTGTACCGTGAATGGTAAACGGTATACGAGTCTTTTGCGCAGCCAGGTCATTCCAACACTTCAACAGCGTGCATGTCTGGATAGAATCATTTTCATGCAAGATGGCGCTCCTCCGCACATCGCAAAGCCAGTCATGCAACTGCTCAAGAGGCATTTCGGAAATAATCGACTTATCAGCCGTCATTGTACAACAGCCTGGCCTCCAAGATCACCAGACCTCCATCCTTGTGACTTCTGACTGTGGGGTTATCTTAAAAATGTTGTGTACAGTGACCCGATTGTAAATTTAGCTGAATTGAAGGCACGGATCACGCAACACATTCGCAACGTCACCCCTGAGACACTCCGGTCTGTTGTGGAACATGCTGTTTATCGCTTTCAGCTTGTGGTGGACAATGATGGAAAGCATATTGAACCTGTCTGCCGCAAGTCTAGCGATAATTAACAGGCGTTTTCATTGTTGCTTTTTAGGCGGTTTTTGGCCCAAGGACAATTAAAAACCAATTTTTCCCATCCAATGTGGTACGACCTTGCCGTGGTGGATGGGCTTTCCACTAACAGTGTCAAAACTGTTGACTGATTTGGAAGTCATTTTTTCCGTCAAACGACCCAAACACACATGCACGTTGAACACTACAGTTGGTTTACTGTGCAACTCATGCCAAAGCCGTCGTATTTCGATTCAAAATGTCACTTGTATCCGAATACACTTTCGTTTTGCCGCTTACAGCGCCATCTATTGATACATTTTGGAACTTTTTTTATTATGCCAAATCGTTTCCCCCTTCCAGTATATTCAGTTCAAATTTGAAGTCATTCTGACCAGTGGTTCTTTTTTTGCAGCCTTTTGAAAGTGGGACTTTAATTATGGACACCCTGTATATATATATATATATATATATATATATATATATATATATAATATATATATAGTAAAAGTTTGACGCATTTTGGTACTTTTCTGGTTAACTGTTTTACTGCTTGCCCAAGCGACACAGACTGGGTTTGGCGCACTGCCAAAATTATAACTCACGACGATGGCAGGTTTTAGTGTCTGAAATTTTGCTTTCCGGAGGACCGTTATGGAGGAACGTAATGCTATGTTAAATTATATTCTGTAATAGAGAAAGAAATTTTATACCTTAGGGCGTTTTTCGTTTTAAACGACAAACGCCCAAATGCAAATAATATTTTTTAAATTTAAATTATTCGGGGAAAAATCTAGTAAAGTGTATTTTAAACTCTCGTAAATTCCTTTGGTGGATGAAATTTATAAAATGAATCCTGTTGCAAGGTGCAGATAAGTTCGGGCTATCTGAAAATACCATTTTTATTGGATTATAAACGTCAATGTAGCTGTAAATAGTAGGCGAATTTTCTCCATAGGTTAACACTGAAGTGTGAGAACCCAATAGGGTTAGTACACAGCAGCCTTAAGGTTGCACGATGTTTGATATACGAAGCCTCATTTTAGGATCTTGAGTAAATAAAGAACCTTCTTGTTGTGAGAAAGTTGAAACCATACAAACTGATGTGCATGGGTTGTAAATTGATACGGCTTTCGTATCAGACATTTATCTATAAGATACAAGTTAGAAAAGTTTATTATGTATAAAAGAAAGGGATTTTAAAGTATGATGTCTTTAATAGAACATGTGTCATTTTATATTGTTTTTTTTAAATAATAATATTAAAACACGAGAATTATTTTGGATCGGAACTGATACGTTATTTGTATCAGACCCTATATGAAAGAAACCAGTGAGAAATGTTTAAAATCACTCAAAATACGAGCTCACAATCTGAGCAGATTGCCGTAAATATAGAAATCCTTAATTTTTTACCTAGAGGGAATATAGTGTCTTATATCAGTAAGAGAATTAAAACAATAGCCTTTTTCAAGGGGTTTATTCATACAAGAACCACTTGTATGATACATTTCACTAACCGTCTGTGTATGATACATTTAACTAACAGATACCAATTAGAAAATTTTATGACACACAAAAGAAAGAGCTTTTAAGACAAAGAAATAGTTTTATATATCAAAACTGCTTTTGAGAATGAAGAGAAATTAAGTCTCTTCTTTAAGTAAAAGAAATGGAACACTAAAATCATTTTGGGCCTGAACCCCCACGTCATTTGAATCAGACCTTATCAAAAGGAAACAATTTTGAAACGTTAAAAGGGCCATACTACATTCTTTTAAAATAAAAGATACCTTGTTTAATACACCAAGGTTCAATTTAGAATCTTGGGTTAGATAAAGCACCATCTTCAAGATAGAAAAATAAAGCAATAAAATTGTACATAGTGAGAAAAAGATACGTTATTTATAACTAAAAGAAACCTTTATCTAAAAAAAATAGAAGTTAGAAACGTTTTTCATTTACAAGAGAAAGTGTTTTTAAGATAAAACATTTGTATAATACACCTAGGCTCATTTTAGGATCTAGTGGAAAATTGCCTGTTCAAGAGAAATGAAACACTAAAACTATTCTGAATTTGAACGAATCACTCAATTTTTATGGATTTTAATATCTATTACGTAAGCCCTTGTCTTTTGTTATCTTACTGGCTGATGGTGAAAGAGAAAGGTACTGCGTGTTTTGGGAATATTTCGCTTTCTCATTAAAATCAAAAGTATTTCTGTGACAATGATTGTTAACCTAATTTTATTAGTAGTAATTTTTGTGTTAATGGCCACTTAAATAATGGAACATGCCCTTGTAAGGTATACGCAAGATTCGATTCACAAGAATCGAACTTTTGAGTGAATTAATTAAAGAAGCTGCTTTAGATATGCTAATTTCGGCATACGCGCTTAGTATAAATACCATGCAGCGTCATTAATTAAAAAAAAAGGTGGTTAGGGTTGAAGAAGGTTGTTAAAGTTGATAGATAAGCGATAGGGAGCTACGAGGTATGCAGCTCCAGTACTATCCTGAGCTAGTGCTTAGGGGGCCCAAAGTTTACGTGGCAGAATTGCTGGTTTGACTTACTGTTTGTGAGTATTCGAAATGTGTATTTCTATTGAATGATAATATATATATTCCGTACAAGTAGTACGTATGCTTATTGCTGTAAAAGCAAATTATATATGTGCAACGAATTCAATAAACATTGTTTCAGGTATAAACTGTGTTTGTTTCAAATTCAAACAGAGTGCCACTTCAAATTATATACACACAAGTTTGGGTAGAAGTAGTATATTAACTCTATACCCTTTCCTTCATTATCTTATTCCCTCGAACTCATTTTATATGCATAAACCTTACGGTTAAAAATACTCCTGTATTATCGACTTCCGTTTTGTCAAATCGATAGTTAAAAATACGCTGTCATTTGCAAACATTTATCTTTCAGTGTCTTAACCTTCAGAGCAAAATTCAGAAGTATAGTTTCCCACGTTTTATAATTTACAATGTACGCTATCTTGTATTTTATACGATAATAAAAAAATCCTCCTTTAAATTCTACAGCATTCTTATTTTTAATCTATCTCTACCTCTCGCTTTGCACACATGCTCTCATACAGTTAAGATACATATAACTAATTAAATAAAGTGATTTTTCCATTTCAAGATTTTTTGTAGCTCAGTGCTTTTTAGAGAAGAAACATAAAAGATATTAGAGAAGAAACATAAAAAAATCTAAGAATTAAGAGACTTAAAAATTTATTTACGTATGAGAGTGATTGCGTGCGAGTTGGTGTGTGTAAGTCTCCTATAGGACACCATTAAGAAATTATAATTAAGATATTTTTCATAGAAATTACGAGAGATTTGTGTGAGTGTATTTGCTCCCTTAATTACACCATTAGAAATTTTAAAAATTAGGAAATTTTGTAAAGACATTTCGAGAGATATAAGTGAGAGTGTGTGTGTTTTTGTAGGCTGAACGACACTATTCAGAAATTATAACTAAGAAAATTTTGTACAGAAATCTCGAGAGGTTTGTAAGTGAGTCTATCTGTGTAAGTGAGACTATAATTTGTCTCCTAAATAGCACAATTAAGAAAAAATTTTGTCCTCTCTCCCTCTCTCTCTCTCTGTATATATATATATATATATATAAATATATATATATATATATATATATATATATATATATATATATATATATATATATATATGTATGTATATATATATATATATATATATATATATATATATATATATATATATATATATGTATGTATGTATATATATATATGTATGTATATATATATATATATATATATATATATATATATATATATATGTATGTATATATATATATATATATATATATATATATATATATGTATGTATATATATATATATATATATATATATATATATGTATGTATATATATATATATATATATATATATATGTATGTATATATATATATATATATATATATATATATATATATGTATGTATATATATATATATATATATATATATATATGTATGTATATATATATATATATATATATATTTATGTATATATATATATATATATATATATATATATATATATATATATGTATGTATGTATGTATGTATATATATATATATATATATATATATATATATATATATATATATATGGTCAAGTTTACCACAGATATGCCTCACTTATTTGCGAAACACCATCGATTTCCTTCCTCCAGCCGAATCGATAGGAATGCCTGAAATGGAAACCGGTTTTCCCCATACCTGTCTACTCCATACTTGGAAGGCCTCATAAGGAGTTGCGCGTCTACCGCTCTGGCCAAGATCCGGTCCAGACTGTCGAACCCTTCGTCGACGGGCGTCTGCGTCTCCACGTCCCTGGTGTCCCAGGACATGACGGGCGTCAGCTCCACGTCGGTCTGCACGTCCGTGTCCGAGGTGCGGGAACGGTCGTCGGTCTGGGCCGAGGCGTTGGCCGAAAAGGGGATCTTCTTGCCCTGGGACACCCAGGCCACTGGCAATACCATATCCTTGGACTGGTGGATGGGGGTGACAGCACGGACGCGACGGCTGGATCCACACCCCATGGAGGCCAGCTGCAAACAAAGAGGGAACGTATAAAAATTACAATTTCTTAGTAAGAGAACAAAGGAGAGACGACTCTCTGTCTGCGCTGCGACACGAAAGTTTGCTTCATATGCTTGTGGGATAAGCTAAACTTTGAAATATTTAATATTCGTGTCTAGACCGGACAGGGGAATGTTAAATCTGTAGATCTCCAGATGTTAAATCTGTAAATCTACAGATCTGGTCTGAAGTTGTTCAGCCAGGGGACATGATAGAAGAAAAGAAATTTACTATAAATAGCTGAAAATTTAATTCTTGTTCCGGTTTCAAAAATGGTCTCAGCTTTCTTATTCCAGAAGGGATAAAAACATTTGCAAAGTAAGCCAAGACATATTAAATGATACTATTGTACCACTAGCCCAGTAGTTGGGTTCAAATAAATGGCCTTACCGAACAGAAAATCGGGTATTAGATTTTTTTTCTCCTACTTGTATATGTTTAGTCCAGTAGTAAAAACCCCAGTTTTCCAGTTCGAAATACCTCGGCGGAATTTTCTGTGGCCCAAAAACAACGAATTTTTTTTAAACTTTTTTTTTAAATATCTCAGCAATGGTTGGTTTTAGAGCTTAGATTGCAGTTACAATCTTAAAGAAAACAAAATTTTAAACAAATCTTAAATTTACATCTTTTTTTCTAAACCCAATAACAAGAGAGCTACAGTGTCAGGAAAATGAGATATTTTATTCAACTTGTCGAGAAAGACGCAAAAATTACTTCTCCAACACACAAACTCGTACAATTGCTACATATATATATACATTGCTATATGATTTCGAGTCGTCAGGATACATCCTACCCCTCTTAGAAGTTCTGAAACGTATAACTGGGACACCCTGTACATATATATATATATATATATATATATATATATATATTCAAAAGTCGCTCATTTATTAAAAAAGATCACAATTTTACTTTCTTGGTTAGGTAAGTATCAAAATTTTAGTTTCGAGAGTGAGATCTCTCAGTTAAAGACATTGGAGGATTTTAGATTATCAATTAGGTTAATAAATTATTACTATTATTACCTAATATCACTGTAAAAGCTGTTTATCAGGGAGTTTTCGCCGAAAAGTAGTAAAAAGATAATTTTCGCATTTATTCGCTCATATCAGCAAATTTCGGATTTATTCGCATCTGTTTCGTAAATACGAAAATTACGTATCCCTATGTATCGCCAAAGAAGGAGATCATGTCGAGAAATAAGAATTAAATTTGTAACGTAATTTGTTAGATCTTCTTAATAAAACAAAAATTCCGGTTACTATTTGAACATCCCATCAATTTCAATACGAACACGTTTCGCAACATATTTTCAACATTTCCTTCTCAACACATTTTCTTTTTCTGCTGAGTGCAGGTTTTGTACATTTTCCGACTACCTGCGTTCCCTAAAAATAACATCGAAATACCAGAGAAGGTAATTCAATCATTTCCCCGTGTAATCATATGTGCTGGTTTGATTTGTGGCTGTACAAACAGGTTATGGGACTCGTAATGTAAATTGAATCTATTCTTGTATATAATAAACATAAAAGAGTTGTAATATAACGAGCTTCATTCCAACGATATCTATCATCGGCGTGATCTTTTTACTTAACTAACACTTCAGTATGTTCACCTATTTCGGCGAACAAAGGAGAGGAAAAGTGTTTCGAATTATGGAATCTATCTGCAGTTATCTGCAGTTTTATCAGCGTCAGATTTCTAACCATCGTTTCACTACCCATAATATCGTAAACTCTAAAGTCCCACGTATCAAATTCAACGTCATTTCATTGTTATCATATTGGTGCGCAAACTAGGTCTCGGCCTACTTGAACCATAAACTAGAGGTATCCGACTCTGTATCATTTACTACACACTACATTTATTCACAATTATCACAATCACAATACAATTGCAGTATTCTCGTTACAACAGTTATTAGCGGCTTTTCATTTATGCCGCCCAGATTTCCACTCGACTATGTCGAGCTATTACATGATTCTAAGAGCCGCGCAATTCGGCTCTCCGAACGAGACAAAAACAAGTTAGTTTCGTTTTGACACGTGACGTGCACTTACAGTATTTCCCTCCCGTAAGGAGAGTAAAACCTAAATCCCCGTTTACAGGGACAAACAGTTACAGACGGAGTTTGGGGTCGTAACACCCCTAGTGAGTAGCGAAAATAATTAGCGAGGTCGCGAATAGTTTGATGTATATTTATAACATACTGAATTATCTAATTATAAAATTTGGTTAAAATGCTGTTGTTGTTTCCAATCCCCTTGGACCTAGGTCCTCAAATCCTAGGTCCTTGGCGAAGGGTAGTGAGCAGCTTCACTTTAAGACGAGGTACCACTAGGGCTCAAGTCTGACTTGACCTCGAGGAACATCGGTCCCGTAATTTTGAACCGAGTCAAGTGACGAAACCGGAACACTTGACCCGGTACCTCCATTAATTACCATGTTTTTATTAACTTGCTTTCTTGTTTGTTTGTGTGTGTGTATGTCCCTTACAAATCTTGCAATCGATTTTTAACTAACTTCCCGACAAGATAGACATTTGAAACTTTTAGAATAGCTCAGAACACGATGACATTGCATTTTTATAATACTTTAAGCCATCTTTAAGCAGCATTGAATCCATTTTCAGTTAACTTTGTTTTGTAGACTGGTGCAGCCATCTGTCGGCCGGGACGGGAATGAAAAGTTAAACGCAAGTTAACTTCCAATGAACTTCATTTTCTTTCAAGTTCATGGGATAATTCATCAAAAAAAATGTTTAAAAAGTATTTATTAATACATAGAATTGTCAAGTTTATATGATTCAACAGAAAATTTAAAAACATGGTATATAAAAAGCTCTTTTTATCTTGTAATTATTTATGAAAGTAAATTTGACAACTTGAAGGACATTGTAGCCACGACCTATTTTGCGTGCCCCGGCCACCATTAGCGAACACGGCGGTGGATTTGTGGAGACGAGCATCGAACCAGGGACGTTGAAATCACTGGCCCGATGCTCATGCCAACAGGGTAACCGCGCCCCATTGCGTTAAATGCTAATAATTTTGAAGTCATGCTTTTTTTTATTTTAAATTTTGTCCATTTTTACTTACATGAAATAGAAACACATGTTTTATGTAAATAAGAAGTTTTATTTGCACGTGAACCCATCTGTAGTGAGTCTTAAAGAAGTTGTTATTGTTGTTGTTGTTGTTGTTGTGGCTTATGCCCCTTGACCTACAGCATATCAGATCAAGTCCACGAAGGCTATTGGGCAGAATGGTGCGGCTCCGGTTTTGAATAGCACTACAAGGGTCGGAGTCCGGCTTGACTAATGGACCGGTCCCGTAATTTTGAACCGAGTCAAGTGACGAGAACGGTACACCTCACCCCGCACCTCCAGAGGTAAACATTGAGAACTTGGAGGACATTGCAGCCACGACAGATTTTTCGTGCACCAGCCGCCATTAGCGTACATGGCGATGGATTTGTCAGCGACCGGCATCGAGCCAGGGACGTTCAGATCCCTGGCTCAGATCACACCTTAAGGGGACCCAGGACCCTTAAGTAGAGGAAATAAGGCATATTTTCATACTTTTTGACTCTTTGTAACTATTTCAATTTACTCCCAATTTTTCCAAATTTTATGTATATGAAAAATTGATAAATTTATTTTAATAAACAAATTTTCAACTTTCAAAATAATTTTAAATAATTTTTTTTTAAATGCTTTAGATATACCTTGTTTTTTAAGTATTTTTATTGTATACTGGCATGCGCGCAGAACTATGAAATTAATTTTACACTTAAATGTATAATTCCTGCTTTATATTTAAAATAAATAATTCAAAATACAATCGAACATAAAACATTCAACATTAAAATATTTTTAAATTTTTTAAAACTGCTCAAAATATACTTAAAATTTCCTTAAATTTTTGCATTTATTTACCCCTGAAAAAATAACAAAATGTTCAGTGATTGCAATAATTCTAGTTCAGACGCAATAAAACAACAGTATTATGCAGTGATAAAAATTTCATGGAATTATGCTTCATAGTTTTTGAGATATCAGTTGCGGAATGATGCAAAATTACATTTTGAGAAAAATGAGTTTAAAATTTTTCTTAACCATAAACTTGATCAGTAATTAAATATTTAGAATATCAATATCTCCGGAACTAAGTGGAATATTTTCATGCGGTTTGCTTTATTATGTTCAGAAATGATCAAGCTTTAACATATATTTTTTCAAAAAATTGAATGTTTTAAAGATTTAAGGGTAGTGAGTCCCCTTAAACAATTACAGATGGTAAAAAAGACCTTTTTTTACTGCTATTATACAAAGTAAATATATACCAAAATCTACAGTTCATTTATTTTTAAAATAGTTTGCCAAAATTTGCTTATTTCCTTTTTCTATTTTTGCTAACATTTTCCTAATTTCTTGAAAAAAAAATTACTATTGCCAAAAAATTTTCTTAGGGGTAACGTAACTGTTTTATATGCAAAAATGGATGGCGGTCAAAAAAAGGTTGAGCACCACTGTTTTATCACACTTCGTCATGAATGCAATACAATGTGCAGCCCTTGAAAGGCTTCGTGTAAAATAGAGCCATGAAAATGAGAGTCTGTACTGGTGTACTGGTGCAGTGCTTCTATCCATGAAAGAGATCCTGGGTCTCACTTTCAAGCCATTACTAGTTTTATAAGAGTAATTTCAGTAACAGAAGATGCGATTACATCATAAGATGAGTAAAGGAAGTTACTGAAGAGTAATGAGATTCATAAGAGGAGTAACTGAAGAAAATTGGTATGTTGCTCGACAAAGTGCTTGTAAATGTAATACTTTTATTTGCCAATGCGGAGCACTTGTCACTGAAGACATTCGCGCATAATCAGAGAGAATAGATGGTTGCTTCTGATAGGGACACCGTATAGGTGAATCAATACCAACCTCTGGTGCTAATTTTAACCGAGCAGGGTCCACATAGCTGGAGAATGTACCTTCTCCCATCCTCAATGAAAGCATAGAAGGACTATGGATTTAACGTACCCATATCAGTCCGAGACACGAAGGCACTATTTAATGAGGTTCACCGAGCACCCACAGTTCCAAGGCCAACGCGCTACCACTTGGTTACCTCGGGCCGTGTGTTTTAATCTAATACTTATGTTATATTTATTTACAGTAAAAATAATTTCCTTTCTAGTACTGACTACTCTGTTTCTGATATTAATAATTGATTAAGAAGTTTAACACCTCAAAGGTTAGCGATATGCATTCATATTAATGCCTTAGGAAGAGTAAATAATCCCCACGAAACTGTTAATATAGTTTCGTTTATGATTTTCTCTCTTTATGAGAGGTATTATTGGCTATATGCTGAACATCTGAAGAAATAGCATAATGAAAGAAATATGCATTCATGATTGCTGTACCAACTGTAGATTTATAGTCACTTTAAGTTCTTAAATTAATTTAATTTCTGTTATCGTTTATTCACTCCATTCCTTATACCAAGATCTGTGAGATCTAATAATCATCACAAAATTATTAAAACAAGAATTTTGCTGCCCGTACTGCTTATTTTATTAACGACGTACATTATAAACTACGACTTGCTGAACACACGAAAAGAAGGGTGTTATATGTTCATTAAACGTGTATATTACACCCTAAAGTGAATAATAAATTACAATGAATAAAAAATCAATACTGCCAGTAAAATGTTCATATTATTTCTAACTTTGTTGTGGTTAGCATTCGTTGAGTCAGCTAATATAGACTATGATGTCCTGATTATCTCAAAAAAAGAGCTATTTGTATTTATGATCCTTGTATTAATAATATATCAATGATGGCACTGAACTATTAATTTAAATACACTTTTCGTCAGTGTCACGTCGTTTGAGTATATATATATATATATATATATATATATATATATATATATATATATATATATGTAATATATATATATATATATATATATATATATATATATATATATGTATGTAAAAAGTTTTATGTAAAGCTTATTTTCACGAGCTGTAAATGATTTATCATACTATAAAAAAAGTATTAATATAAGTTTTTTTCGATCTCTTACATATAATGCGATTAAAATTTTGCAAATTTAATAAATTTGAACATAACGAATTTTTTTTTTAACCAATAGTTTATGTGTAACAATGTTACTCGGTCATACTTCCCGTTTTTGTTATATACTTATAAAGATCATATATTTTTAATGGTTTTTCCCTCGTAAATCATTCAGGTTCCAACCAACATCCGCGATTAGATATTGCAAATAACACTTACAAAGCATTTATTCACTTATTTCGCATTTCTCTTTCAGTGGTCGAATCATGTAAATTAACTCATTTTCCCAGTGTCTACACCATATTTAGATTTTCATTAAGTACAGTGCTCTTATCCCTAAATGTTACACAATTTTTAGGACCTATAAATGATCGGTTATCAAAGCTCATGCTCCTGGAATTGATCCAAATTTCTAGCTTGAAATTATTAGTCAAATTGTTTAGACGTATCAATGTAATGGAAAAATTGAAGCTGCGAAACTTAATGGCTTCACCATATTGATTAAGCTCTCGGGTTCCGCCCAGTCTAAAGAGAAACGAAACCTCGGGAGATCTGGCCTTAACTTCAAAAGTGCCATTTGGGACTCAAACGCTGAGTTTTCCACTGAATTATTTTTAACCCCGTTGTTCGTGGCATTACGTTAATAATCCTCTGGGTTACTTTCTCGGTTTGAAAAGCATATGTAGATAACTGAAAGGTGTATTATATTCCTTTCTTTGCTGTAGCCGTGGAATTGCAGGTAGAGGGGAGCCTAATCTTTCATTTGACAATTTTTCTTCATTAGATTGTGTAGTTTAAATGGCAACACAAAATTGTCTGATATAGTGACAGGAGAATAATTTCCGGGGTTTTCTAGTGGTTAGCGCTCTGGTGTTCCGCCCTAAAGGTGCTCGGTTCGAATACCGACAAGTGCCAATGAATGCTGTCGTGTTTAACCCTTTAAGGGGTGCCGTTTCGACAGCGCAAACGCCTAAACTAGACTTCTTCCTCTTGCATTCAATGTATTCCAGTTAAATGAGCAGAAAACTTGTTAATACCGCCCTCTGTTATCAGTTAAAAGTAGTAAAAACAAATTGCAACCTTTAATTGGAAAATTTTTCAATATTTTTTTAGGTTAAAAAAATCGGGAAAAAATCTGCACGGTGCAAACGGAGGAGGTTTTTGCCCCTGAAAGAGTTAAGCAGCGTATAGGCACGTTAAATCTATACCCCGAAAAGTCTTTGGGCGGAGGGTGAAGTGGGGTTTGAGGAGTCAAAATTCCGGTGGCACTTGGAAAATAGTGGGCAATTGCGGTATCTAATTACCGTGAGCTAAACCGGAGCCGTATCTCTTTACCCTGCAGCCTGCAATTTACTTGATTTGGATTTATCCAGGTAAGATGAATTAGTAACAGCAACAACGTGATAATTTCCCAATTAACTTTTATCTCGGGGGGGGAGCGTCATGGGACATAATTATTCAAATTCTGTGTTATAACGTCACTCTGTAACGCGTGTATCTAACATGTGATGGATGAAGGAGAAGGAAAATAAGAAGTCGAGTTGGTGAGTTGAATACCAAATGAAATATACCCAGTCGACAAAATTGAAAACCCGTGGTTCATTTTCTAGACAAAATAATTCATTATCGGGATGCTTAAACACGCGCCATGGTTTGTAAAAGGTGTATTGTTTTGTAACTTATGGGACATGTTAAATAATTGAGTATATCTTAAAACAAAACAAACATATTTCCCAAAGCGGAGACACTTGTCGTCAAACATTCGCCTATACTACAGTGCAATTTTACTGCTCATTTTATTGTGGGGGCACCATATGAGCGGACAGCATTACCCCCTATGAAGGGACGACACGAACGGGGGCATTTTTCGTGGCGCGACGCCAGAATTCGATCCGAGCACTCTCAGCACCAAAAAACAGCGCGCTGTACCACTGGGCCACCATAAGCCCACAAGCAAACATAATTACAAGATATAAAGAACTTTTTATACGCCATGTTTTTAAATTTTCTGTTGAATCATATAAACTTGACAATTCTATGTATTAATAAATACTTTTTAAAAAAAATTTTGATGAATTATCCCATCAACTTGAAAGAAAATAAAGTTAATTGGAAGTTAACTTGCGTCTAACTTTTCGTTCCCGTCCGGGCCGATAGATGGTTGCACCAGTCTACAAAACAAAATTAACTGAAAATTAATTCAATAGTGATTAAAGATGGCTAAAAGTATTAAAATAATGCATTGTCATCGTGTTCAGAGCTATTCTAAAAGTTTCAAATGTCTAGCTAGTCGGGAAGTTAGTTAAAAATCGATTGCAAGATTTGTAATGGACAAACACACACACAAACAAGAAAGCGAGTTAATAAAAACATGGTAAATAAAAGGAAGAGATTGTTGAAATTTCTGCATGGTCTTCATTTAAATGAAAATGAGTTCTTGAAGAGTCAAGAATTTATATTACAGTCACCAAAGTCGGCAATATTGCTTTGAGAAAACCTTCCGTAACTATTATTTGGTTACGAGGATCAAGAAAAGGAATTAAAGCATGCTAATGAGGATTATTGTACAACGGCTAACCGGGTTATCTCAGAGGCAGAAAAATTGGATTGTGAACTATAACATTCTAGCAACGGAAAATGTTTCCCTCTTAGGACGAAAAGTCAGTACTAGGAGACTAATTTCTAATGAGAAATGAAATCAATTGTAGTTCTCCCACCAGTGAAGAACAACAGAGACCCAAGACTAAGTTACGACCATTTAACGAAGATAGCGATTAATAAGAAGTGAGAATGTGTAAGTATTTCCTACAATAGAATTCATACAGTGGTGTGGTCACGCGATCTGTGTTATTATGTAGTTTCAGCTTATGAATATGATATTTGAATATATATATGTGTGTGTGTGTGTGTGTGTGTGTGTGTGTGTGTGTGTGTGTGTGTGTGTGTGTGTGTGTGTGTGTGTGTGTGTGCTTGCGTGTCTGTGTATAATAGGTATTAAGAACATATTTGATTTAATTCAGTAAGATCATTTCACTACGTTCTAATTTATTAACATTTACTATGTAGCGCCGTTTAATAGATAACAAAATTCATCCGATAATTATATTCGGTAACATTTATTAAGTACAAATTTCAAATGTAAGCTTCAAAAGAAACTCGAAGCTGAATTATATGTTAATACATTCTCAACAAGTTCAGGAAATATCTGCGACATATCTTTGACATTCAAAGTAGCGAGGGCGTATTTTTGCGTAACCACTTCATTCTTCATTTTACATTATCATGATGATAGGTGGGGTCATCGGCCTGTGTTCCTTACCCACTAATGTTCCCAAGGACGGATGTTACACGGCAAATGTCATTAGAACTTACTTTACGGTCTAGAAAATATTGGTGCAGTGAGTTTAGTTCCGGGAACTTAAGTATTAATCCGCTGCCCCCGGTTCTAAAGAAATTATGGTAATAGTTCTTTAGACAATCAAATGCGTAGAAAATGATAAGGTTTTATATTATAAAAGTCTCTATTAGTGTAAATCCAAGTAAGTTTTAAATACATGACATGGTGATAATTTTTAAAAGCTGTTATTAAATAATTATCTTTTTTTTAATATTATGGAGTTACTACAAAATCTCTATACCGCCGTTTTTTTGGTATATTGATATTCCAGAATAAAGCTATAGATAAAAAGAAGTATACAACAGTTAACCTTTAGGCTTACGGGTGTGGCATAATGCCACTATGTAAAATTCATTACTCTAAAATTTAAAAACTTAATTATAACCGCTATTAACTTAACTTAATAAATTTCATCTAAACAATTAATTGCTAGCTGTATTAATATTAATTTTAAATATAACTATTTTCCAGGTACATATTGTATGCTTAAAGCGATTATACTGTTAATATCTACAATAGCTAAATATATTTCCATTTTCCAATTATAGAATCGATTCCCTCATTCGAATTTCGCATCGCAATTCGATTTCTCAACTTAACTGCAAAAATAACTACTTCCCACGTGTGCAATAGCTTACATGTATTCATACGCCGATGTTTCCTAAACATAATAACAATATAATCGCAGTTTAATTAATTTCTCTTTTAATTTAGCCCTTTGATACAGCTAGTGTTTATTATTATATTATTTATCCCCTTCTACAGACTTTATTTTGTTGTTTAGACTAAAAAGAAATGAGATCTCTTTATCAGAGTAAGCACATTAACCTAGGCTTGTGTGAGCAGGCTTTGGGTAGAAAAGCATTTGCTTCCCCTCCATAAGAGAGAGTACGATTTTTAGCGAGATAAATGCTGTTTGCAATATTGGAGCGTGTCTCCTCGAATTTTTGTCTTCGGACATTTTCCACGACACGGACTGGCTGGAGGTGTAATACTGGTGATTTTATTTTATAAGTCTTCGAAGAAACATAATAAACAGGTATTTTTCAAGAAATTTTTGTGTGTGCCAATTTCCTTGTCTTCAGCATGCATGGTCCAGTTTCATTCTTCATCTAGAGTGCAAAAGGCACATAATCTTTATTTTCCAAGTCCCAATGTTACATTGTCAACTGAGTGCTTCTTGCCAATTTCCTACTGAGATTCGTGCTTGGTATGTGGTTCCAGATCTATCTGCAAGTTTGATGGAGTTCAAGTAAACAGTGTTCAGCTAATGAACTGGTCTCCACGTGGCAGAAATCGATCCATCATTTACGGTAGCTGAACTGAAAATTTCATCATCGTGGGTTTCATATAAGTTCAATGTTGCTCCAGTTTTACAGAACTGATTCAGTCTTTCAGTTTCCCATCTCCAGTGCTCAAGTGAGAAACTCTAACAAAGTTACATTTTTCTGGTTTTACTGCATGTCAAGTAAGTTGATAAAAAGTGAAGTTTCTCTATTTTCAAATTGTTAACATTGTCAGAACATACACAACATCTTATTGCAATGTACTCATATAAAATCACTATACCTCTAATTAATAACCCTTGAACTAATTTTGTTTTACTTCATTACCACCCTATTTTTACTTCAACGGGGACCATTTATCCAGTCATTAACGGTGTTATATATATATATATATATATATATAAATATATATATATATATATATATATATATATATATATATATATGACAATTTTCGAAATCGTGACCAAACAAATGTTCCTTTTCTACATTCTGTTTTAAGTATTAATGTATGTAAGGTGTCTTTTCTTACTAAATCGATGATGTTTAACAACTTTGTAATTGACTTTTTTCCCGTATCTTGTACCGTTTTTGAGATAAAAGAGCTAATTCCAAAATGTGTCGATAGATGACGTTGTAAGTTGTCTCGTCAAGTAGCGCATAACCTTTTAACTATGCCTAGACACCAACTTTATGGCCTAAGCTGTCTCCATTTAGAAGTTAAGGGGGATATAATGGATATAGGTGGGAACCCTGTATCTAAGAAAAAACTTTTAGGTTTTCTTTCCTCTAAGGTTAAAAAATCAGGGAAAAAAGAGAGTATAAAATATAATAATGGCAATTTATAACAGAATACAAAATGAAAAATTCCTTGTGCATTAAAAGAATATATCTAATCAGTTTCAATGTATCAGCATTTTACCATTCAAATGCATCCCAAACAGAATAAATTACACTATTTAGGGCATTTAAAAAAAGGTTTTTAGTCGTATGAATAACTGCGTAAATGAAAAATTCAGTACGTAAAATCAATACACATATATAAATGGATACTTCCCCTGCATCTATACATATCATTGACGCCCGGATATGCAGTGCAATACCTGCATTGACTTTGAACTCACTATTCATAAATTTCCGATATTTTCTACAAACATGTAGATTAAATTAAATACAAACAAAAATAGCTAAAGTGCTTCTGTTAGCAAAAATTGAAACGTGTTTGCAGCTATGTTTGTATAACACTTCCTTCTGAATATTCTTCGAGCTTTTCCATCAACATTTGTTGTTAATTTGCACACATACACCAACAATGCAATTCCCGTTGTCAAGGGCGGAGAGAACAAAGAATTGATCGCATCATGAGCTGATAAATGTAACATGTACTTTTTAGTGTTGATTCGTTAGAGCTAGTTGTTTTTTTTTTAAAGAGGCGTTTCGATACAGATTTTCAACTGTCAATTTTATGTTGTAGTTCTTCTTTTAAGGAATTCTAAGTGTTCTTTATTCGCATATGTATGCTTCTTTGACGAGCTACATTTCATCTGAATATATATCTGCCTATAAAATTGATTGAATAATACTTTTCCTACACTAAAAGTACGTGCAGCTTCACGGTAGCCAAACTATAAGTTTTATCTAAAACACTTTTAAATTCGAGAGTATTTACACTTACACACACACACACACACACAGTGGCGCACCCAGGGGAGGGGGGGGGGAGCCAAGGGGCCCTGGCTCCCACCAAAGATTAGAAATTGCATTATTGTAATGATGCGCCTTCGAATTGGATGAAAATTATATTAAAATATTGAGAAGAAATATATCAAAGGCTGCACCATTACATCTATGGTTAGGAATGAGAATGCCGACATAGAAGGACTTTGTAATTAAAGAGTAGAAAGGTCCCTTTTTGACTAAGGTCCCTTTTTGCCTTGGCAGGAGAGGAGGTTTACGACAGCGGTTTGTTTGTGGTTTCTGATGCCAGACAAAATAATCAGGGTTGGAGCCATGGCTGACACTATAACATAATACCCCATTGGAAAACAATTTATGGCAGGACGGGGCGAAGGGTTGACCGCATGTTACGTGGGAGGTCTGGCAGTTGCTCTGATGGGTGTGTGTACTGTTTGAGAGGAGCATCCAATCAGAAAGTAAGAGTGATGGTCAGGCAAATAAGAGTATTTCGGTGTCTGGAATGGCTGGAGGTTTTTATGAGAAGGCTGGATCAAATTTAGAGAAAGGGGATGAAGGAATATATAGATGTTGAGCAGAGCTAAGAAGAGAGATTGAGATTTTGCCGGGGAAGCTGTAGGTTCCCCGCATCCCTGTGCTTTCGTAGAATTTGAAGTTGAGATTTTTCCGGGTGAAGCTGTTGGCTCCCCACACCTCTGAGTATTCGTAGAGACGCCATTCGACAGTTCGCCGGAGACCGCACCTGAGTTACGTAGAGACGCCATTCGACAGTTCGCCGGAGACCGCACCTGAGTTACGTAGAGACGCCATTCGACAGTTCGCCGGAGACCGCACATGAGTTACGTAGAGACGCTATCGACAGTTCGTCGAGTGGAGACCGCACCTGAGTTATGTAGAGACGCTATCGACAGTTCGTTGAGTGGAGACCGCACCTGAGTTATGTAGAGACGCTATCGACAGTTCGTCGAGTGGAGACTGCACCTGAGTTACGTAGAGACGCTATCGACAGTTCGTCGAGTGGAGACCGCACCTGAGTTATGTAGAGACGCTATCGACAGTTCGTCGAGTGGAGACCGCACCTGAGTTTAGGAGAAGGAGTTGATTGAATCATCGAGTGGAGACTGATTAGATATCCCTCCAGACGTCGAGAAGTATTTCCCATCTTAAAACGAGACGTGGCCGCCCCATTCCAAGGAAGTATTCGACGTACGGACCCCAGCGCAGTAATACAATGTCAGCAAAACCCTGTTAGCAGTCATCAAAGGTCAGCAAAACTGAGTGTTAATCATTATTTGATTTGTTCAGTTCCCACGGTTTAGAGTCAGTTTTGGTGTATTTAGTGAGGTAGAAAAACAGTATAGATTACTTCGGATAGCGTCAATTTGTAATTGTTGGTTTTAAGTCATTACGCTCCTTAATCCTCGAAGAGTAGAGAAGAAAATAATTGATAAACTAAAGCTTATAATTGAATATTTCTTATTTGCAAAGAATGCCTGTTGTTATAAATGTTTTTAATTATAACTTGTAAATAATAATTTTTGTAAATAAATTAAGATTTATTTTTAAATTTAATGAGTTTCTTTTTAATTATGGTTAATTGACCTGTTCGTTTGCCAACTGATGTCCAGAGCTTTGGGTTGGATTCAAAAAAATAATATTAACACAACGCACCCAAATACCTTTTATTATAAAATAATACGTACTAACCCAATTAATTTCGAATTACGCCCAAATAAATAAAGTCAGGACAATCAATACGACAATTATTACTATTGAATTTTCATTATAAATATTTTTATCCGTTCAACTCGCCCCCCCTCAAGATTAAATCCTGGGAGAGCCACTGTATATATATATATATATATATATATATATATATATATATATATATATATATATATATGTATGTATGTATGTATGTATGTATGTATGTATGTATGTATGTATGTATGTATATATATATATATATATATATATATATATATATATATATATATATATATATATATATATATATATATATATATATATACAGTGGCGCACCCAGAAGGATAAAATTTTTGTCACTTTTTGATTACTGGTTTCTTAAAAATAAAGTTTTACTATGTTTTCAAAATATTTTATGTAGTAATTATTAAATACCCATTCTGAAATATTCATTTCAATTAATGGGTAGACCCCTATTTCATTGCAAATCTTAAGTGTACGAATACTTCTGGGAGCCATTGTATATATATATGTATATATATATATATATATATATATATATATATATATATATGTGTGTGTGTGTGTGTGTGTGTGTAAGTAATTGGCCAAAGCTATTAGATAAAACGAGCTGGCAACTAAATATTATACAATATACACTAAAGAAATCTAATATACACTAAGCAAAGTATCACTAAAGAAAGAATCCTGTTCGAAGGTTGTCAGCATGGCTCGCAAACGAAAGAAAATTACATACTTTTTCTTGTATCAAGCCGCAAAATCTCATTTTATCACTCCATATTAAAACCACTGTATTTAGTTCTCCCAAAACCTATTAATACTTCATTTTTTACTGTATACAAGACTATTTTTGAGTTATCCGAGTTTCCAGGTTCTGCTGGCACACTAAGGCTTGTTTCACACTTACACGATTTTTATCGACTGTCGTTTAAACGATGTCGTGTACACTTTATAGGGACGACGAGTATACGGCCGGTTTCACACTTGCTCGAGAAATGTCGTGGTCGTATAAACGACACCCGGCTGTCGTGCTGAAGTCGTCTGGCCCCTCGGCACTGGACGACTGTCGTTGTCGTCGACAAAAACCTGCTAATGAATAGAGTGAAGGGATCAATAGCGCAATACACATCTAGCCGGCACGTGTCGTTTGCAGTTGATACGATTGTTTCCTGGTTTTGTTGTTCTTGTTTGCTGTTTTGAGATAAATATATATTCCGCAAATAAATTGAACAACGGACCGGATTTTGCTTTCATTTATCCTTACCTACAGATCACCCGAAAAAAAGAAAATATTTTTAACAGAGGTTGTGTTAAATAAGTTTATTATCATGGCAGAAGTTAATCTTGAAGTACTGATTACACTAGTTCATGATCGGCCAATTTTATAGGGTAAAACACAAGTATCCTATAAGGACAGGGTCTAAAGGATTTTAATCAAATGATTAAAACCAGTGATTAAAATCATGATTTAAACGGAATGATTTTTTTTTAAATCATAGATTTTAATCAAAAAAATTATTTCATGCATTTCTTTGAACATTTTTTGTATATTTTCCTAAGGGTATAAAATTTAAATATAAACAGGAAAGAAAGGAGACTTTTATGCATATCTTACATCTCATTCATATAATTCAACTTACTCCCTGCATAACTCATTTGCTTCTTGGAAAATTTTCCATTGTGTGTATTGGTTTACTTTACTTATCAATCTTGACACTGTGATTGTACACTTAGTTTATCCTGATTGGCCAGATTTGTTTCTGAGAATAAGTCATACAACCAATCCTAAGTACTCTTAGAGACTAATTATGAAGTGGAATGTTTAACAATAAATGAAAAAGACCAAGCTTTAAACTTTATTAAAAAAAGTATGGAGATACCTCCTTATTAAACATTTTCAGAGAATAAGTCATACAACCAATCCTAAGTACTCTTAGAGACTAATTATTAAGTGGAATGTTTAACAACAAATGAAAAAGACCAAGCTTTAAACTTTATTAAAAAAAAGTATGGATGTACCTCCATATTAAACGCTTTACTAAAATTCATTGTGCTCTCTCCTCCTTTTAATAGAACTTTGTTTGATAAAAAAAGCTTTAAAATCATTAAATACATTACAGTGGGGGAAATCAATAGCAATCCTAAAGAACTGCATGGATCAGAAACAGTGTGATATATGTTATGTACTGCAAAAGGAACAACTGCTGGGATAGGTAGGATGTTTTCCACTTTTGGACTCGTACAGAGAAAATTGTGAAACCAGTTAGGTGTAGAAAAGGCAGCTAAATTAGTGTTTGTGTTTAAATCTTTAAATAAAACTTACAAATTTTTAAATATTTTGATAATTGTAGATGACGAAATAAAATTAATTATTTTCTTTTTTGATTTTTAGTTTCAAACCCTTTTGTTATTGGTTGTTTTTCTTTTATTTCATTTTTGGTTTTTAAATTATTTAAAATTATTTTATTGACAATGATCAGCAATGTATCATTGCTACGTAACCTGCAGCTCGTTTTCGAATAGCAATTATTCGACAAATTTCTTCCTGAAAGACTCGGAGAGTCATAAAGTGACCGCAGTAGAAATTCAAGATACAGAAATCAAAATGTGAAATTGACAATCAATTGCAATACGTGTTGCAATGCATTTTATGATTTAAGATCCAGGATTTCTTAACGAAACACGTTAAATTTACACGATTGTTTCTATTTGGATGTAATAAAAAGTATATTTGTTCCCATAAACCATTGAACAGTATTTAAAATTCTGCTTGAGTTCAAGTGCACCCGGAAGCATATCAAGTGCTAAAGTTAAATCCATATTCCTTTTAAGGCGACAATGGACCATGAAAAACTTTTTTTTATTTATCAACCAATTGCTATGAAATTTTGTATACTTATACAGTGTTGTTTAGAAATGAAAACGCTAAATTTAAAAAAAATCAGAATGCAATTATTAAGATATATACTAAAATCTGTTTGTAAATTACTATATTTAAAAATGCTCCGTGCGCATCAATTTTTGTCTCAAATGTCTAATTTTCTCTCTTAAGCTAGCTTTATATAGTTATAATTAAAGTTAGTAGCAATATTTGATTTATAGTCAGATTTATAAAAACTAGAAAAGAAATTGATAAAAATAGGTCATTTTATGCAAAATTTTATCAAAATAAAATTTTTTATTGTAAAAATTTTAAGGGGTTTTAAAATAGTATAATGAATTTATTACTAAGTTTTATTTTAACATATATATAAATAATCATTTTTTGAAATTTCATGAAAATTCAAGAAAAATTATGACGCATGGAACATTTTGAACTTACCGAAACAACATGAAAACTTGTTTTGAGAAAATAGCATTTAAAGTTTTAATTTAACGTATCATTTCCATTGTTTACGTTTAAAAAAATACTTATAACTCGGTTAATAAAGGTCGGATCAACATACTTTTTTTTATTTAAAGCTGATGACTTGCAGAATCATTTTCTGAAAGAGATAAAAATCGTTTTTGGGACATACACTCAAGAGCCAAAACATTATGACCACCCCTACATTTTGCAATGAATTCGCCTGGATGACGTGGAAGGCACGTGATCAGGTGAAAGTGGTATTTAACTGCTGCTGGAGAGTCTGAAGAATCATTCTTTCACTTACTTCTGTGTGTGAGGCTTCTTCTGTGTGAAAGGCTGCGGATCTAAGCGGCTTTGATAGAGGGCAGATTGTAATGGCTCGAAGGCTCGGAACAAGTATTTCCGAAACTGCACGACTCGTGGGTTGTTCGCGACCTACAGTTGTTAGTACTTATGCAAAGTGGATGAATGACGGTGAAACCAGCAGTAGACGACATGGTGTTGGACGTCCACACGCTATCAAAGAAAAAGGTCGTCGGAGACTGTCTCGCATGGTGAAACAAAACCGGAGCCAGACAGTGGCTCAGCTGACAGCCCAATACAATGCAGGGCCAAGTAGAATAGTATCGCAGCACACTGTTCAGCGGAAACTGTTGCATATGGGGCTACGCAGCAAACGTCCCACTCGTGTGCCTTTGCTGACCAAGCGTCATCGCCAACTGCGCCTGCGCTGGGCCCGGGAGCATCGCGACTGGTCCATGGATCAGTGGGAGAGAGTTGCCTGGTCAGATGAATCACGGTTTGTCATTCATAACGCCGATGGCCGTGTCAGGATACGCCGTCTTCCAGGCGAACTGTTGCTCCCTCAATGTACAGTAGGTCATACACAGGCCGGTGGTGGCGGTATTATGCTTTGGGGGACGTTCTCTTGGGCGTCTCTTTGACCCGTGTTTGTGGTAGAGCAGACCATGAATGCTACAGGGTATCTGAACATCATTGCGGACAAGTTGCACCCTTACATGGCCTCTGTTTTTCCATCTGGAAATGGAATGTTCCAACAGGACAACGCCCCGTGTCACAAGGCTAAAATTGTGTTGGAGTGGTTCCAGGAACATGATGCTGAATTCCAGTTAATGTCCTGGCAGCCTAACTCACCGGATCTCAATCCGATAGAACACATTTGGGATGTCATGGGACGGCAGCTCAGAGTTCAAAGACCACCAATTCGCAATATCTCGGATTGATCGTCGTATTTATTATAAATATATATACATATATTTATTTTTTTTGGCATTAATTGCATACATTGACCGTTGTATTTAATTTGATTGTACTCCGTAGCGAAGTGAGGGTTTTCAGCTAGTATATTATATAGTGCTATACTTGCAAGGAACTAGACGTTTTGAGAAAAAGTAATCAAAATTTTGAGTCAGAGACATTTTTATGTCTAAAGAGTATATGATTTTACCCTGTTTTTTTTAATTTTGCACCTGGCATATTTTTGAATTTTCCTACATTATTTAATGTATACCTGTCAATATATGAATATAGAAAAGTTTTATTGTTATATTATATTTTTAAAATATAACATTTACTAGAAAAAATAATATGGGATTTCTTTCTAGAAATTTTTGTTCATGCAAATGGAATATTAACTGCATTGGTTTTAGTTAGTGTTTTGGGTTAGTAGTAGGCTCGTCTTTCCATAATTCAAAGAGTTCTAAAATAAATTAAGTTTAAGAAATAATTCCTGATCGTGGTTGAATACCTAATGCACAAAAATTGGAATTTAGATAAAGATATCATCGGATATTATATTTGGAAAATTTTCATATCTAAATATATGAAATAAAATCTTCAAACAAATACAATATTTAAAAAATTAGAAAAAATTTTCAAATTAGTTTTTTAATTCGCCGATCAGTTTTCAGATGCATACCTTCAGCACTCGAATTGTAATTTAGATAGAGATATCATATGATATTACTTTTAGAACATTTCATCACCAATTAAATGAAATAAAGTCTTTAGACAAACACATTATTTAAGAAACAGAACAAAATTCTCAAATTAAGTCTTTTGAAATCCCATTAATCAGGTTTTAGATGCATGTCATCAGCATTGAAATTGAAATTCAGATCAAGGTAACTCTGTCAGTTAAATCTGATACATTTCATCTTCAAATATATGAAATAAAATCTTCAGACAAATACATTGTTTAATAAACCAGTACAAAATTCTCAAATTAAATCTTTCTAAATCCCGTAAATCAGTTTTTATATGCATACTTTCAGCACTCTAATTGAATTTTTGATAAAAATATCACCGTCAGTTAAATATAATACATTTCATCTCCAAATATATGAAATAACATCTTCAAACAAATACATTATTTAATAAACCTGTACAAAATTATCGAATTAAACCTTTCTAAATCCCGTAAATCTGTTTTTAGATGCATACCCTCAGCACTCTAATTGAAACTAAGATAAAGATATCACCGTCGTTTCAGTTAAATATGATACAGTTCATCTCCAAATATATGAAATAAAATCTTCAGACAAATACGTTATTATTTAATAAACCTGTACAAAATTTTCAAATTAAATCTTTCTAAATCCCGTAAATCAGGCATACCCTCAGCACTCTAATTGAAATTGAGATAAAGATATCACCGTCAGTTAAATCTGATAGAGTTCATCTCCAATTATATGAAATAAAATCTTCAGACAAATATATTATGATTTAATAAACCTGTACAAAATTTTCAAATTAAATCTTTCTAAATCCCGTAAATCAGTTTTTAGATGCATACCCTCAGCACTCTAATTGAAATTGAGATAAAGATATCACCGTGAGTTAAATCTAATACAGTTCATTTCCAAATATATGAAATAAAATCTTCAGACAAATACATTATTTAATAAATCTGTGCAAAATTCTCAAATTAAATCTTTCTAAATCCCGTAAATCAATTTTTCATTGCGTACATTCTGCACTCTAATTGAAATGTAGATTAAAAAATATCACCGGATCTTAAATTGATACATTTCATCTACATAATATATCATCGGTATTTACATTTAGTGTTTCATCTCCAAATATACGAAATTAAATTTTCAAATAAATACATTATTTAAGAAAAAAAGCACGAAATTCTCAAATAAAATCTTTTGAAATCTCGTGAATCAGTTTTTAGATACATACATTCAGCTACTCAAATTTAAATTTAGTTGAAGATATAACCAGAAGTTAAATTGGTACATTTTATCTCCGATTTTATATAATATAATCTTCAAACAAATACGTTATTTAATAAAGTAGAACAAAATTTTCAAATTAAGTCTTGAAATCCGTAAATCAGTTTTTTAATGCATACATTCAGCCCTCAAATTGAAATCGAGGTAAAGATATCCCCCGGCAGTTAAATCTGGTACATTTCATCTTCCATTATATTTAATAACATCATCAAACAAATACGTTATTTAGGAAACTAGAACAAATTCTCAAATTCAATCTTTTCAAATCACGTAATTCAGCATTTAGATGCATACCTTCCGCACTCAAATTAAAATTTAGGAAAATTCATCACCGACAGTTAAATCTGATACATTTCATTCACAAATCTATGAAATAAAATCTCCAAATAAATGCATTTTTTCAAAAACTCTCAAATTAAATCTTTTGAAATCCTATAAATCAGTTTTATATGCATACTTTTGCACACAAATTAAAATTTAGATAAAGATATCACCGACAATTAAATTTAATATATATCATCTCCAAATGTATGTTATAAAATATTAAAACAAGTACATTATTTTAGAAATTAGAACAAAATTCTCTATTTCAATCTCTTTAGATCCTGTAAATTAGTCTCATATGCATGATTTAGCGTGATTCAAGAATATTTAATTATCAATGGACAATATTAACGGGAATAGATGAAAAACGAGGACAAAGTTTTAACGATTAAAGTGAACACGCTAATGAAATTAGCGACCAAACATACATGCAACCGTCCTAAAAATATAATTTTTGACCTATATCTCCCAGTATAGAATAATCGAAATATGTATAAATTATAGAAAGCGAGCATGAGAAAAGTATTTCTGTTTTCACTGGAAAAGCTAGAGGTTGAATAAAATGAATCAGAAATACAACAGATTTAAAATAAAAATACTATAGTCTTTTAATTTTAAATCGGGTCCATCTAGGGTTCGGGCTGAAGTATGCGTCTCCGGTTTATATAGCACCACAAGCGTCAGAGTCCGTCTTAGGTAG